>CM044002.1:73454969-73767469 GCA_024085815.1 Flaveria linearis | reverse complement strand
GGTGTGTTTCAGGCAAGGGCGTGCTTAATGAGGCACGACCCCATGCTTGGAATTGAAAGCTTTGATTTCTTCAATTTCTTTTCAAATATGCTTCTTTTGTCCATCTTGCCCTTTACAATACCTGAAAACACAATTAAATGATTTTAAGTACATAATCATCATTTTAAGGAAGATAATAAGGAACAATTGATATGCTTTTGATAGTGTTTTTATATATAATTTGGAGCACATCAAATATTCCAACACTTGAACTTTGCTTGTCCTCAAGAAAAAATACTTAAAAATGACAATTCCACCAAAAACCAAATAAATCAAAATATAAATATGTCTTTCGGGAAATATATAAGTAAAAGTTATTTCATTCAAACGTAATCTTTTTAAGCATGTATAGAATAATATCCTAACAAGCAATAGATTAGTTAGTAAAGATTATAATCATGTAAAAATCCACACTTCTCACAAGATGCTCTCACACTCGACTGAATATATGGAGTCATAATTATGGTTAAGTATGACTAATACGCTCAATTGCCTAGTATGAGTACGTGTGAAATCATATGCTTGTTAAGGGATCAAATCTCCACCTACTTAGATATTTACTTGCATAAATCATTAGGTCTTTGATGGGTTGTAACTTGGCTTGGCTCGGGTATGGAATATTTGGAAAAAGTGGATAAATGCTACAGACGACGGTCTTGGCTTATTTTTCTAACATAAACTACAAGGAAAGCAGTAAAAGGTTCCCTATACAATACTTCAAGCTAGAAGGGATATGCTAAGTTGAGGACTCGTTTAAGGTTAGATTTTCAAGACCATATTTTGCTTTCAGAAACTTTACTTCATCCTTCACTTGAAGATACACAAAACTATCCTTTCATAAGGATCGTTCGGCTTGAAGTCTAATAGCACCCAATCGGATCAGTTCTGTGTATTCTTATTGAGACTCAGTTTGGTTGTTTTTGCATTTTCCATTGTGGGACCAATTTCCACAGTTCGGGCACCTTTCGAATCTTTTTGCCTGTCTCTTTATAGCGCTTTTTGAAATTCCACAAAATGGCGGAAGTTTTTCCTTTTTCTGCCATTTCTTTCTTGCGTCATACGTGAGATTGAAAATTTGTTCGGTGATTTCCGGGGGAAGTCTCGGTTTTGAATGATGAAGGCAACAAAGCAAATTAAAATCAAAAAATGCATTCCAGTTCTTTTAGGTCTGCCGGTAAAAGACCAAATTTTTTTTTCTCCCTTTTTTCTATAAGCCAAAAACTTGTCTTTAACAAAAAACGGGTTTTATTGAAGGATTTTTGGTTAAGTGACTTGGTGGTTCGGGTGATCAAAAATGAAAACCTTTAAGCTCAACGGGGCTAACTAGAGTTGATGTTCGGATAAAGAATGTTAACAGAAAATGGTTGGGGCTTGAATGGTTAAGGTTTCCTAATGCCTAACTCATATTTATGTAAAAAATACTAATTAAGGTCTTGAAATGTATACCTAAAGAAAGTTCTAATCACACGTATCATAAGACATCCTCAATTATATCCAGGATGAAAGTAAAATTGCAAAAGTTGTTTAAGGCTCAAAAATAAACTCATATATGGATGGAATTGGGTAAAAGTGTTTCATCTTACATGATTACATAGTTTTACTAGATTATTGCCTTTAAGGATATCACAAAAAAAAAACATTTCCAATTTCTATTTGGATGTCATTTATTTACTTATTTATTTCCCAAAAACGTATATTTATAATTTGATTTTTTAAAAATTGTTTAAATTTTTGGTTTCGTGTTACAAAAATTAATGGTTAAGTGATTCTTTTTTAAAATTTTCAATATGGACATGTTTTTAGGAAAGTATCAAATGTATCTCTAAGTTAACCCCATCCCCACATATAAAATTCACATTGTCCCCAATATGATTAATAATATAAAACTAGGAATGGTAACAAGATACTCCCTTAAAAATGATGAAGTCGACTCATGCCTTAATTTGTGTGACTCGTCGGGATCACCTGAAATATCATCCAATTATTGAAAACCTTAAAAACCTAAGCACACAAAATAAAAATAAAATGACATGAATTAAAAGATAGATTGGCACAAAACAAATGTGCCCGGGCCCTAAAAGTGATATGGCTTTTTCAAGGACTTCGTGGCGGGATATCTCCCCGCTCATGATACATTCGGTTTCTGATGTATGTGACATCATTGCTCAGGTCATCCACTCGGGAGTGCAGATTTTTGACTTGATTGAAGGCTTGTTGTGTGTATTTGAATGATCTCCTTGCAATGGTTACTGGTGGTTTGGATTACTTCATAAAGGTCTAACATGGTCGGGAGTTCTCCAGCATGTGAGCTGGAAGCCCTGACTTCTTCATGATGTGTTGGCATATCAAGGTCCATGATGATTTCCTCTGGATCTGCCGGATCCCAGATTTGTCCATTCCTATCCATGAACCTCGGCTGCTCATTTGGTAGAGTTGTTATCATGTACACGATTGTGAAAATGCTTAAGTCCAACAATCCTGGCATTACTCCTTCGGTCCTCTCCATGTTACACCCATAGCCCTCATACAAGTTCAGAATCCAGCTTCCTCCAAACATGGGTGTTGGAGAACCTGCAGTTGCATTCCTTGCAAACAGATTACAAAACAAATACCCAATGTTGTATGGCAACTGATTAGTCATACAATACAAAATAAACAAGTCCCTCAAGCTAACAACTCCATCACTTTGACCACGAGCTGTTATTGAATGGCAAAGCAACCAATGTATGTAACGCAGCAGCGGGTCTCGAATCTGACTGCTCTTGGTTTTACTCGAGTTGAACACCCCTGTTCCAATCTTTTCCCAAAATGTTTTCCTCATGGCACCACTTTCTGCGTCCCTACTATCCTTGTCTGGAAATGTGTGGTAAGCTGGCATTCCTGATATTGCTTCCTCCTTCATCTCGTGTCCTGTATATATTCCAAGATAGACACCAAACAAAGTGATGGATGTTTTCCGCCAATGCCCACCTAGTCTAAATGTTACTGCTTCATCATCCCAAGGGTCGGAGTCTTTCATGCTAAATCTGAAAGATGCTAAACATTCAAGAGTTAGTTCATAAACAGAAGGTTTATTTTGTGAAAACAAACACTTCCACTGAATACTCAATAAATTGTTATATATTTCGAGCTGTTCAATAGCCGCCAAGGTTTCCTCATCGACTTGCAAATGTGAGTTTTCAGCCCTTTGCAAGAGCCTTTGCAACTGGTCACGACACCATCTTTCATGGTTTCCTCCAAATTGAAGGTATGGATGGTTCATGATCCTGAAATTTTGACAAATCAGTTAAAATATACAAAACAGATTTTTGGAATAGTTCACCTATTTTAGGGACAAAAATGGTTTTCAAGAGACATGATGCCCTTTTTGTGAAACTTATGTTTAAAAACAGTTGACATGTTTGATGTTTAATAAAAATTTGTTAAACATGGGGGTGTGTCTCTTCAAATGTGGGGGTGCGGCTAACATTTGAGGTATGAAATTTCAACTCGAGCACGCGTGGTTTTGATTGTAAAACTTTGATTAAACATGGGTTTAACATTTTTTTGCTTGAATAACCAATGTATACACGTGTATCAATTTAATCATGTTAATAATTCAAGATACTTCAAAAAATATATATAGTGTGTATCACTACTTGTGAATTCTTGTAACTTAAACATGATTAACAATGATTTCACCACGAATTATGAAGATAGTCTTGTTAACAATAAAAGAAAACACACTAATAACTAACTAAACATAATAATTAACATTAATCAACTTCAAGAAGAAACATGAATAAGAAGGTTTAAAGCATTCATCATTCCATAATACGTTTAAGTACAAGTCTTTACATATAATTGCTAGGATTTCAGTTGTTTAGAGACCTAATAACCTAACTACATGTAAATGACCATTACAATCATAGGAATTAGTAAACTAACCTCTTTGATCAATACTCTTGAAAGAATTTCTTGAAAAGTTGAAAGAAAAATAAAAATATGGTGAAAATAGAAGAGAATATGAACATTGCAGGTAATGAGCTCGGTTTTTAACATGCAAAATTGATGGGGAACAAGACAAAAGGCTGAAAAAAAGTCAAATGGTGTCATTCATTTTCGAGCATGTGGGCATGCCTCCATAGGCACGGGGGCGGGCTCCCCTTATGCAATTCGGTTTCAGTCATTTGTTGTTCGGTTTTTCAGTTTCGTGTGTTATGCAATTTACCCGGTTAAGTTTTATCACATCCAAATCATCAGAGAAGCTATGAAATTAGTCCTAGAATTCATTAAGACAAGCCAAGTGACAATTACATTTTCCTAGTTCCTACGATTACAAAATACGTTAAAAGCCAGGAATCTGAAACTGCAAAACCAGACTCCTTAACGCGCACTAGAGCACATGACACATCACAGAATGCTTTTAGAAGAAGCCTCCACACATTTCGAGTGGAAGGTTCAGGATGGGATAGTGTGAAGTGCGGTTGCTAAGTTCCGCGAGCTGAAGATTGGCAGAGACGAGTTCCTCGCCTATTTCCTGAACTTTTTGGATAAGTCCAGCTAGGCGTTGAGATGCAACTAGAGCTTGAAGAAGTATTCTTGAGTTATCGGTTCCCGTGTTTCAGAACGTGGTTTGTTCGTAGGATTCCAACTAGAGCTTCCATGACTTGATTCTTTCATCTTTTCAGGAGGTTTTAAGCAGAAGTGAGTGTGATGAAAGCTTGGAACAAGTGTGGTATGTGTACACAGGTCTTGAAGGGTGGTCACGGGGGTGTGCTTGCCTAGGCACTGCCCCATGTTTATGAGAAACTATCTTAAATTCGACCCGCAATGTTCCAGAGTCATCAGAGGAGATCGTGGAAAATATTTTGTCAGAGACACGGGGGTGTGTTTAGTGGGGCACGGCCCCGTGCTTGTTCTTGTGAGTCCTACAAAAAAAGTTTTTAAATAAAAATTAAATAAAATCTATATACAGGTGTCGTGTTTTAGTTTTGGGTCTTCAGCGCGACCCTTCCTCACACTTAGTCTTCGTCGAGGCGGAGGTTTAATTCCTCCGAGAAAATATTGGTTGGCCCATCGTTATACGGTTTTAAGTGATGTCCATTCACTTTGAAACTTAAGCCGTCGTGGTTGTCAATTTCGATGGCATCATTCGGAAACATGTTTTTAATCGTGTATGGTCCAGACCAACGTGATTTTAGCTTTCCGGGAAACAAACGTAAACGAGAGTTATACAGTAAGACACGTTCTTTCACATGAAATCGTTTAGTGTTCTTTAAACAAGAGTCGTGGAATTTCCTTGTCTTTTCCTTGTAAACCCTAGTGTTTTCGTATGCTTGTTCTCTCAGTTCCTCTAGTTCATGGATTTTTAGAAATTGATTCTTTCCTACAAGGCCTTGGTCTAGGTTTCCTGCTTTGAGTGCCCTATAGGCTTTGTGTTCCAGTTCCACAGGTAGATGACATGACTTCCCATAAGCGCGTTTGAACGGTGTTGTGCCGATAAGAGTCTTATAGGCTGTTCAAAAATCCCGTAATGCATCATCTAGCTTGGTAGACCAATCCTTGTGATTTTGTCCTATGATTTTCTCAAGGATTCGTTTGATACCTCGATTAGTGCCTTTAGCTTGCCCATTCTCTTATGGATGATAAGCGGTTGTAAAGTGATGGTTCACTCCATAACGAGCCATTGCTCTTTCAAGCTGGTTGTTACAAAAATGAGTTCCTCGATCACTAATCAAACCCTTGGGGGTACCAAAATGAGAGAATAATTTCTTAAGGAATCTAACAATCTTTCATGCATCATTGGTAGGTAAGGCTTGAGCTTCGGCCTATTTTGAGACATAATCGACTGCTACCAAGATGTAACGATTGCCAAATGACACCAGGAATGGCCCTATGAAATCAATACCCCATACATCAAATACCTTGCATACTTGAATAGGTTTCTGGGGCATGTCATCCCGTGTCAAGATGTTGGTTGCTCTTTGACATGCATCATAAATGCGTACCATGTTATGAGCATCCTTGAAGATTGTGGGCCAATAGAATCCAGAGTCAAACACCTTCTTGGTTGTTAGGGTTGCTCCATGGTGTCCTCATGTGGGTCCTTCATGACAGTGCCTTAGGATCTGTTCTGCTTCACTTCCATATACGCATCTACGAATGAGTTGGCCTGCACTGATTCTGAATAGAGACAGGTCTTCCTAATAGTAATGCCTAATGTCAGTAAAGAATTTCTTCTTTTTTTTGATAAGTCATTCTTTTGACAAGGATCCCGCTTGCCAAGTAGTTCGTGAAATCGGCAAACCAAGGATGCTCATTGATTGAGGATTGGATGTTCATAAGGAATTCGTGAGGAAAATTATCGTTTATTTTGAATTCCTCGGTTTGTGAAGGGCTTGAATCTTCAAGATGTGAGAGATGATCGGCTGCTAGATTTTCTGCTCCCTTCATGTCGCGAATTTCAATGTCAAATTCTTGAAGCAGAAGTATCCACCGGATTAATCTCGGCTTGGCATGTTGTTGTTGAACAAATAACGAAGGGTTGCATGATCGGTGTAAACGATTGTTTTTGAAAGGATCATATACAAGCGGAATTTGTCAAATGCGAAAACTACCACAAGAAGTTATTTCTCAGTGGTGGTGTAGTTTTCTTGACCGTCGTTTAGGGTTTTGCTCGCATAGTGAATTGGGTGGAATTGCTTGTCTTTCCTTTGTCCTAGTACGGCTCCTCCCGTAAAATCGCTTGCATCGCACATGAGTTCAAATGGTAACGTCCAATCAGGGGAAACCGTAATTAGAGCAGTCACCAGTCTATCTTTTAACAAATCGAATGCACTAATGCATTCGTTGGAAAACACGAATTGTGCGTCTTTCTCAAGAAGTTGAGTCATTAGTCATGCGATTTTTGAGAAGTCTTTAATGAAATGATGATAGAATCCTGCATGACCTAGGAAGCTTCTAATTTCTTTCACGGTTGTGGGTTATTGAAGTTTGGAAATAGTTTCAAATTTGGCTTGATCAACTTCGATGCCTGCTCGAGAGATCTTATGTCCCAACACTATTCCTTCAATAACCATGAAATGGCACTTTTCCCAATTCAAAACAAGGTTAGAATCTTCACATCTAACCAGCATATTTTCCAGGTTTTCAAGACATTGTTCAAATGAGTTACCAAAGACGAAGAAATCATCCATGAAAACTTCCATTGAGTGCTCGATCATGTGGTGAAAAATTGCTACCATTCATCTTTGAAATGTAGCAGGGGCATTACACAATCCAAAACGCAATCGCCGATAGGCAAAAGTCCCATATGGACAAATGAATGTCATTTTCTCTTGATCTTCGGGAGCAATGGGAATTTGGAAATACCCTGAGAAACCATCGAGGAAACAATAGAATATTTTTCCACATAGTTTTCGAGCATTTGATCGATGAAAGGCACAGGGAAGTGATCCTTCCTCGTGGCGTCATTGAGTTTGCAATAGTCGATGCAAGCTTTCCATCCTGTAACTATACGAGTTGGAATGAGCTATTTCTTCTCGTTAGTTACAACAGTCATTCCTCCTTTCTTTGGAACAACTTGGACGGGACTAACCCAAGGCGAATCAGAAATAGGGTAAATCAAACCGGCATCTAGCAGTTTGATTACTTCTTTCTTCACCACCTCTTGCATGCTCGGATTTAAACGTCTTTGAGGTTGAATGACGGATTTGAATTTTTCTTCCATCAATATTTTATGAGTGCAAAAGGATGGGTTGATTCCCTTGATGTCCATGATTTTCCATGCAATTGCTCGTTTTTATGCCTTCAACATATTGAGCAACTTGTTCTTCTCATCATTTGACAAGGCGGATGAGATTATGACAGGAAGTTGAGAGGTGTTTTCAAGAAAATCATATTCGAGATGAGACGGAAGTTTTTTGAGTTCTAAAACTGAAGGCTCTTCAATAGAAGGTTTGGCTTTTGGTTCTGATATGCTTCTTGATAAGATGATGTTTCATCAACTTCTAGTTCTGGAATGATTTGTTTCTCACAGATGGGTTCAGTGGTTTGGACTTCTATTAATTGAGTGTTGCAAGCTTCAATTTGACGAGTGTTCTTCAAATGACAACTTATGATTGAGTCGCAAACATCAATATAATAGAGTGAGTCATCATTATGTTGAGGATGTTTTATGGATTGTCCTATATCGAATGTTACATCCTCCTCATCCACTCGGAGCGTGAGTTTGCTGGTGCAAACATCGATGACGGCTCGAGCAGTTGCTAAGAAAGGTCGACCTAGGATGAGGGGAACATTCTTATCCTCATCCATGTCGAGGATCACAAATTCAACAGGAAACACGAATTTGTCAATTTTAACTAAGAGATTTTCAACAATGCCCCTCGGATATTTAACAGAACGGTCAGCTAATTGGATGCTCATATGGGTAGGTCTAGGTTCACCTAAGTTTAACTTTTCAAAAACCGCATAAGGCATAAGGTTAATGCTAGCACCTAAATTGGCTAATGCATTGCTGACAGAAAGATTTCCTATCTGACAAGGACGGTGAAACTCTTTAGATCAGTCATCTTTTGAGGTAGTTTATTTTGAAGAACTACTGAGCATTCCTTATTCAAAACTACGTGTGATAACTCTTCCAATTTCTTCTTGTTTGACAATACACCCTTTAAAAACTTAGCAAAATTTTGGCATTTGCGCTAAGGCTTCCACCAATGGCAGACTGATGTGGAGTTGCTTAAACCACCCTAGGAATTTGCCATATTGGGCCTCCATTCATTGTTGTCTCAAACACGACCGGGATATGGACATGGTCGAACATAGGGTGGCGGTGGTATGTATTTCTTGGCTGGTTATTCAACATCAATAGGTTGCTTTTGCTTATTACTTGCATTACTTCGAGTTTCGAGACCAGTTTCTTAAAATATGGGCTGAAATGTAGGTGGATCACCTTGAGTGGTTTTGCCACTCCTTGTGGTGATAGCTTTGACTTGAAAATTTGGGTTTGTCGCAGTGTTGCTAGGCAAAGCACCCTGAGGTCTTGCAGATAGTTGTTATACTATCTGACCTACTTGGTTTTCAATGATTTGCAATGATGCTTTGTTGATTTTGATGTCAGCCTCGTTTCTTTGGAACCTCTCCTCATTTCTTCGATCAGATTTCCGGATGTATTCATCTGTGGCATGTGTAGTTAACAACAATTGCTGCAATAAATCTGCCATTGATGATGCTCCACGATCTTGGTTACTACTGCTTGGACCTTGGTATGGTGGTTTCTATTGTTGGTAAGGTGGCCTTCGGTTGAATCTAGATGTTGATTGGTTGTTACCAGCTTCTCTGTAATTCGAATTGCTCCTCCAATTTGAGTTGTTATATGAGTTGTTTGGGCCTCCTACACAGTCAACATCTTCAACCATCATAATGCCTTGCGGGCATTCGTTGGTCTTGTGTTAATTTCCGCATGTGTTGCATCGTGTTGGAGTTTTCTTTAGTTCAACTTGCAATTGCTCGAATCGTTTGGTTAAGACTTCTAACTGGGCTGCAATTAATGTTTCAGAGTCTACTTGATGAATGCCTTTAGAACTGATTTTGTTTCTCAACGGATTATAAGCAAAGCCCTTCTTAGCTGCTTTTTCTAGGGCTTGGTATGCCTCTGTTAGCATGACACTTCTGAAATCTCCTCCCGCACTTTGGTCTACAGCTTGTTTATGTGCTCCGCTAATTACATCGTAAAAAGTTTGACACTGCAGTCACAGATCAAGTCCGTGATGTGGGCATCACCCAAGGAGACCTTTGTATCTCTCCCATGTTGCGTGTAATGACTCATCATCGTCTTGGCGAGAGCTTGTGATGCTGCTTCTCAGTTTGGCACTACGATCGGGTGGAAAGTATTTCAACAGGAATTGTTCAGCCATTTCCTCCCATGTGGTGATGGAACCAGGCGGAAGTGAATCAAGCCAGTCAATGAATCGGCTGCAAAGTGAAAATGGGAAAAGTCGTAGTCTAATTGCATCGTCAGAAAAGTTGTTGATTTTGAAAGTTGCACAGATACGGAGGAATCATGAGATGTGAGTGTTAGGGTCTTCGTCTTGCAATCCGTGGAACTGAACAGAGTTTTCTACGAGTTGGATAATACTAGACTTAATCTTGAAGTTGTTGGCCGCTATAGCTGATTAGACAACACTAGACTCATAACCATCGATTGACGGCGTTGCATAGTGTGTCATCTTCATTTCCTCGTCTTGGTTAGCCATGTCTTCTTCGGATGGTGTATCTTCCGAGATGTCTTCTTTGATGATTCTTGCTATTTGTTGTGGTCTCTCATGTAACCTTTGTCGGAAAAGTCGTTCGGGTTCCGAAAGAGGCGAAACAAGTTCAGGACTAGACGGGTCGGACATACACTAACTTAAGGAAGCATAAACTAACTAATGCCTAAAATGAATCAGGCAAACTATCTACCAAATTAAAATAAATTTGAACAAAAATATATTAACAAGATATAAACAGGATAGTAAAAAATTTAGATTTTCATTCAAACTTGCTGTGTGTCCCCAGCAATGGGGCCAAAACCTTGATGCGATGTGAAAGTATATATATTTTGATAAAGATTTTTAACACAGATTCAGTTTTAAATGGTTATTACTACTACTAACTACACACACAAAAGGCAAGGGCACCTATCATGAGGTAATATAGTGATGTAAGAACCGAGTATCAATCCATGGACACTAAGCCTACTCAACAACCTTAATGATTGACTATCAGATTTGATTTCCGTTTAGGAAAATGATAAGTGGCATTGATGTAAACTAGGGTTTTTTTAGGGTTTTATAAATTGTAATAATAAAAAAATAAAGTAAAACAAAGTTGAAATTTTTGTATTTAAAATCAGGTGATAAAGGTTATCATCCTAATTAGATTACACTTATGTAACTGTGATGAAGTGGTGGTGTGATTAAAGATACTAAATAAAATTATTGTATTAATGTTTATAAAGATGAGCTGGTGTGATTTCTCGTCTATCCGCTCCGTAGTGACTAAGACCACGTCGGGTTGAGATGTACTGCTTAAGTCAAATCCCTAGTTATGTAGGTAAATCTTTTTTGTCCTTTTCGACCTACGATTTCTGAAAACATAACTTAATGTAAGAAGAGAGGTGATCAGGTTCCTTTCCAACATACCATTAATATTAGAAAACCATAACAACTACTGTAGATTTCTCAAACTAATAAAAAGGAACCCGTAAATGATCAGAAAGTTAAGGTGATATGATTTCTAATAACCATCTCTAGTTAATTAGCCATAGATTTGTTATAAATAAAAGTTGATGATACGTTTTTCGATCGTGTATAAAAATCCCAACTACAGATCATAAGTTTATAACTTCCCATTCAAATATAGGTGCTACGCATCGAAAGTTTTCCCAAGACCACCATAACATTAACATAATATATATATCACACCATTAGTTCATCACATATTACATAAGTTTCATCCAATTAGGATGATAATAGGAGTTTAACTCATGATGAGCTTGAATATAACAACAAACAACATAGAAGATAGATACGAATTCATCGGTGAAACGGAACAATCAAACTGGTGATCCACAATGGTTGATATTTAGACAATCACGAACTTCTTCCAAGCGTTGTATGCACCTCCCGAGCCTCCAAATGGCCTTCAAGACTTGATTCCCGAGAGAATTCTGCAGAGTAACACCCCACCAAAAGCTTTCCAAAATGTTGAACTTAGGCCTCTATTTATAGGCTTTCTGGAGTGTTTAAGCACGACCCCGTGCCTAAAAGGCACAGCCCCGTGTTAGTACAATGCTTACGGAAGTTGGTCGGCTCGTACGTGTAGAGTTTGTTGGGCACGACCCCGTGACAAATAGGGCACGACCCCACGTTTGAGGTGGGGCATGGCCTCGTGCCTTATGGGGCATGGCCCCGTGTTCACTTTTAGGGGACAGTACTTTTTGTTCTGTCAGATGTCCAAACACAAGGGTGTGCCAAACTTAGCATGGGGGTGTGTTTCAAGCAAGGCATGGGGGCGTGCTTAATAAGGCACGGCCCCATGCTTGGAATTGAAAGCTTGCATTTCTTCAATTTCTTGTGAAATATGCTTCTTTTGTCCATCTTGCCCTTTACAACACCTAAAAACAAAATTAAACGATTTTAAGTACACAATCATCATTTTAAGGAACATATTAAGGAACAATTGATGTGCTTTTGATAGTGTTTTTATATATAATTTGGAGCATATCACTGTACTAAACACATTGCTTTGCATGATTTGATACTTATGTTTCGAGCCTCGTAAGGCATCGTCGACTTATGTTCATTAAGGTCCTTTTAGGGCTTTGTGGACACTAAGTTGGCATAATAACCCCCCGAGATGGGACGTGCCAAGGAATTATAAAACTTAAGGGGCCCATGCTCTAAAGCCCCGTTTATGGTGTGCTTGTTGTATGTGGCTTCTTTTTAAATCAATAACGACTCTCGGAAACGGATATATTGGCTCAGCATCAATGAAGAACGTAGCAAAATGTGATACTTGGTGAGAATGGCAGAATCCCGTGAACCATCGAGTATTTGAACGCAAGTTATGCCCAAAGCCATCCAGTTGAGGGCGCGTCTGCCTGGGCGTCACATATCATGTCGCTCCCACCTAACTTTCCTCTAAAAGGATATGATGGGTAGGGGCAGAGATTGGTCTCCCGTGCCTATGTGCGGTTGGCCTAAAATAGGATTTTTCCTAAGGGAAACGCACAAGCTGTGGTGGTTGATAATACAGTCGTCTCGTGTTGTGCATGTTTATACTTAAGGATTCTTTTTAAAACCAGAATGCGTTGTCTTCGAATGATGCTTCGACTGCGACCCCAGGTTAGGCGGGACTTCCCGCCGAGTTTAAGCATATCAATAAGCGGAGGAAAAGAAACTTACAAGGATTCCGTTAGTAACGGCGAGCGAACCGGGAATAGCCCAGCTTGAAAATCGAACGACCATGTTGTTCGAATTGTAGTCTACAGAGAAACGTCCTCAGCGGCGGACTAGGCCCAAGTCTCCTTGAAGGGGGCGCCGAAGAGGGTGAGAGCCCCGTCGTGCCCGGACCCTATCACGCCACGAGGCGCTTTAGGAATGCAGCCCCAATAGGGCGGTTGTTGATACATATTCATGTACCTAGTTTATGTTCTGAAATGTAAAAGTCTTTCATGTCTTACACATGTGTAATCTAATGTAATGAAGTGATTGATTATATATAAAATGCATTGTGATGTTTATATGTGATTGATTATGTCATGTTATATTTATATTGATTGTGATTCACATATATGAACTAACTATATAGGTCTGATGTTGGTTTTACCTAGTTCTAACTCAATAAGAACTTAGAAATGTGTTTAACTTAGTCGTGTGGACATTCATCCTAATGGACCATACTTATGGCCCATACGCATGAATGAACCATACTTATGGACCAGTCGCATGACTGAACCAGGTAACTGATTCAGTCATATGATTGAGATATAAAATTGGTTCAATCGCACGACTAAACCTTCAGTCGTGCGTATGAGTCAATCGCATGTTTCTGTCGCACGACTGAACCATGCTAATGGTTCACTCGTACGAATGAACACTGATAACCTATAAATACCACATAATTTGTGGAAAAACAAAACACTTCGAATTACTTCATAATACTTCGTACCCTAGCCATCAAGAGCGTCCCAAGTCGTAAATCCAAGTTCATAGTTCGTTCCTGATTGATTTCAATCTGTTCTTAACGTTTGTTATATCATTAGATCGATCGGGTTATTCGTTCTCACTGATTGGATTGCCAGTCAAATAGAATTCCACGCTATTTGATCTTGTTTCACGCAGAATCCGTTAGTACTCCATATGTACACTGTCCTAACAAGTGGTATCAGAGCCGAGGCTCGTGATTTTGCATGGATTCAATTGGTTTTGGTGTTAAAACTAATGTTTTCATTCAAAAGATACACTTTTTCGCTTCAAAACTTGTTTTTGTCGAGTCTTTGTGTCAAAAGTTTTGACTTTTTCCCATACGGCAGATTAGGGTTCGTGAAAATTCATAATTTTGAGTCAAGTGTTCAAAAATTCGATTTTTTCCCGAGCAGCAGCTTCAGTCGCACGATTGGCCCAATCGCACGACTGAATCCCATTCGCATAGTTCAATCGCACGACTGGACTCATTCGCACAGTTCATTCGCACGGTTATATTATTCCATACGGTTGACCTCATTCGTCCTGTTCATTCGCACGACTGAATCCAATCGTACGATTGAAGCCATTCGCATCCTTCAATCGCATGATTGAACCAGTCGGCTTGTCCAATCACATAAGTCAATCTGTCCTATTCTTAGTTCACTAAGTTTAAAGAAATAGAAGATCAGTTCAGTCACACCCCCGGGCCCAGGTAGGGAGGGACGTCACAGATTAGCAACAACATACATGGCAACGGAAACAAACCAATATAGGAGCTCAAAGGGAGAGAACATCACATGGCATTTAAAGTTTTAAAAGACACCGGGCTGGAAACAGATCCAGGCCCAAATGTTTACATAGTTCAACAAAATAAAAATAGTCATTGAATCAAATTGTTCAGGTCATGATTTTGGTCACACAAGCAAATGCCATGGTCTCGGGGTTGAGTCTAAGTCTTCCATAAGCTAAGAGTCTTCACGGGATACCTGAAACATGCTCAATAGAAAATAGTGTCAACTAAAAAGTTGGTGAATTCAAGTGCCTAAAGTTTCAAAAACAATAAAAGGAACTCTTAAAGTCCACAGTAAAGGTTTTAGAATCAAGTGTGAAAGCTTATGAAAAATCTCATTTGATTTTAAAAGCATCATGTTTAGTATCAGTCATCATGGGGTATCACAATCAACCCTGCACTTGGTCCCCGGTTGGCCTCTTCTATACTTGTGTTTAACCGGATATTCCCGAAGGAAGGAACCAAGCCTCAAAAGCAGTGAACCGTACCTGCTAGGATGGTTTACCATAGTTTCTTAGTCAAAACTTGTTACATGCCACATACGATCACTCAGGATCTCAGTGGGGTACCTCCCTGTAGCGGGAGCCACTGTGTGTGGGGGATTCCCCAAATAGATCTATCCATATAAAGCAAGAGGTTCACAAAAGAATTAATGATCATGATATAAGTGTCAGCAGGTATCTAAAAATCCCACATACAAGCATCAAGTAAAGCACTATCATAGTTCATAAAACAAAAGAGCATGTTTCATCCTAAAAACAGTAAGTAAAATGGGATCACTAGAACTCACCTTAGATATTAAGCAAAGAAATCCTTCGTGTGCCGGGAATATCTCAAGTCTAGCACCCTAACATGAATATATTAAGTGATTAGATACTGCTCTAAACCTATTTAAGGTGCAACAAGAGTGTCTAAGTGTTAGTTTGTCGGATTCGGCTTTAATTCGGTTAGGGTTTGTATAAGAAGTTTCCTCTTATGAAGAGTCAAGGTTTCTCATACAATTAAGGGTTTCTACATTACTAAGTCAAGAATATATGGTAAATATGCTATTCAAGTCATTTTGGGTCGATTATGAAGTTTAATCAAATTTTACAGTTTAGCCCCTGAAGTTTCAAAATTGACAGTTTCTACCCTTAAGTTTGGTTTCTTGTATTAGATGACATTTATAATCAAAAATCAGGTTAATGACCTTAATTTAACTTAATTTTAAGAACATATACCCAAATTTTCAGTTTATGGACTCCGTTCATAAATTACGCGTTTAACGTTGCCGGTTACGGTAAAACCGAAGGGTTTAAGATAGTTACCTATGAGTTCTCATGTTTTTGAGTCTAGGACCAGTAGCTAACTTTTTAAAGTCATTCTTATAAGTTTCCAACCTTTTAAATCACAAAATTTGCCTCTAGTAGTGGAAAGACTCGTTTTTACGTTTAAACCGTTAAAACGCGTTTTTAACCGGGTTTGACCCTTTTAAAAGATTGTTTGACCAACCATTCTACTTTTGAAGTTATTTTATCATTTAGCCTAATGGAATTACATGATTTTTATAATTTCTAACCTTATATTCATTTTTCTTAGATTTTCCTTTAAAACGTCTCTTGGTTAGCACCCGTTTTCACTTTAAAATTACCTTTTGACCACTAAAAATTCCCATTGAATCCATAACACTTTATTAATCCTTAATGAACCTGGAATTCTCTTTAAAAATTTTATAGCCCAAGTTTTCTTGTTTTTAAGTAATTTTAACATGTTTTCGGGTACCGAAAGTGACCAAAATGGGTCTAAACACAATATGTCCTTTGTTCCAGAGATTAAACAATATTAACACTCTTAATATTCATCAAAACCTACTAAAATAACAGTCCCAAATCATGGCCTAGTTGTTCTACACTGTTAGGACCGTGTACGTACGGAGTACTAACTGATTCTTCGTTATACCGGATCAAATAGTGCGGAATCCTATTTGATTGGTTATCCAATCAGGGAGAACGTAATCAAGATCAAACCTAACGATTAGAAAACGTTAAGAACGGACTAGGATTGATCTCAGACGTTCTATGAAGTTGGAATTGACGAACAGGGCGCTCTGGGTCGACTAGGGTTGCAAGTATTCGAAGTCTTCTGTTTTTCCACGAATTAAGTGGTATTTATAGGTAAGGGTTTCTCATTCGTGCGACTGAACCATTCGCATGGTTCAGTCGTGCGATTGAGCTATGCGTTCGATCCATAATGTTGGAAGCATCGTCTTCACTCTTGAAACTTTATTATTTTCTTCGTCTTTTCTGCTCAGGAGTTCAAATCTTTGATTCCTTCATCCGAACTCTTCTTTCCAGCATCACTTCCATGTAACTAAATCATGCAAAACATGTCATTAACAAAACTGCCTTAATTTGCATGAAATCAATCACGACTGGTTTAAATTTCAGTCATTCTCAACCATAAAAACTTATATGTTTTCCAACATATTAGCTTACAATAATCAATATTAGTTAAATCGAATATCAATCATGGTAAATTTATGATCTTTGTGTGAGCGAATTGCCCATATTAATAAAAATGAATGTAATGAATATCATTCGTGCGAATTAAGTCTTCTGTTTTTCCACGAATTAAGTGGTATTCGAAGCCTTCAGTCGTACGACTGGTTCAATCTCCTGCTTCAGTCTTACAACTGATCCAGTCTCCTGGTTCAATCGTGCGACTTAGCCATTCGCATGATGTTATTCATGCGTATGGTCCATTGGCATGGCCCATTCGCATGATAACTTCATAATGTTAAGTTTGAATGTGTTAATTATCATAACATTAAGCATATCAATTCAAACAACCATCTACCTAAATAAACTATCAACCATTCATTGCACCACCCATTAATGAAACATTTAAACATTATAAGCATTCACAACCACTTGCATTTCATTAGTCAACTATCAATTACATATAAGTAAGAAATTACAAAGATATTACATTTAGCTCAGAATCTAGGTACACATGTATCAACAAACTCCCCCTTGGACCTAGATTCCTCTAATGTATTGCTTTACCCATTATCTCCTCGTACTTCTTGAACTTCTCCTCTCTGGTTACACCTGCATGTATTTCAAATACAAAACAGATGCGTATGACATTCTGGAACGGGAGAGCTTGTACGATGTCTTGCGAGTCATAGAACAGTGGCCACTTGTAGAAGTATAAACATCATTCTCTAACAAGTTTGTGAGCCACATTGGGTCAAATACCCTGATGACATCCATCTGTCTATCTCTGTTCAGAACTATGACTGCTTCTGTTGTTCGCCAATCATAGTACCACCACTTGAGGTGTGGAGTGATGTCCTGAGGCATTTCCCTAAGAGGGATCTTCGACATAGTATGTGGAGGACGCCACTTCAACACAATCTTTGGCCTCTCGGTTCGTGGATCCACTTCAGACCTTCGAATGTACCTCGTAGGTTGCTGAGGCCTGAAGTTTACCCACCGGGTGTGGTACTCTTTCTTTAACGCAGCTTCGAACCAACCTGACATCTTTCTGGGATCAACATACAGTAGCTTCAGCTTTGCCAGTTGGTTGAGCTCAAAACCAGGTAGAGTTTTTAGATCGTGTGGGAATCTAAAATACTCGATACCTTTCTCTCTCTTAACCGCATAAGCGTTAAGGTCATCAAAACACGCCCACGATATAATCTTGCCAGACACCTTTTGATGTTTCTTTACTCTGTAGAGCTTGGTGTAGGCATCAGACGTTGGAGCACTTCGTTGGGCACGAAGATCCGCAAAACAAGCAGCCCATTCAGCTTTTCTCTCTTTGACTTCCTCCTCAGTTGCTCTGGCTGTATCTTCTTGTTTGTCGGACTCTTCTTCCATCTTATCCAGAGAAAGCTATGTGGGTAAACTTCAGGCCTCAGCAACCTATGAGGTACATTCGAAGGTCTGAAGTGAATCCACGAACCGGGAGGCCAAAGATTATGTTGAAGTGGCGTCCTCCACGTACTATGTCGAAGATCCCTCTTAGGGAAATGCCTCAGGACATCACTCCACACTTCAAGTGGCCACTTGTTAGGACTGTGTACGTACGGAGTACTAACTGATTCTTCGTTATACCGGATCAAATAGTGCGGAATCCTATTCTTTATAGCTGTTTTCATTTTGTTTTAAGATTCTGTTTGCCTCAGTGCACATTTTTAAATCATTTACTAAGTTATCATTGTGATCTAATAACCTAGCAAATTTCAGGTCAATGCTTTCCCTAAATTTATCACATTTAGCACAAACATGTCTAGCAAAGAGTTCATCTTTCGATTCTACCTGTGCAGATGTAGACGCTCCAGGCATGAAACCATTTTAGGGTTCAGAATGTGCTTCAGATTCAGCATTGTAAATCCTTGAAATTCTCCCAGAAATCAAACACACACGATCTCAATCTTGTGAACGCGGAATATAAACAAGATTGGAGTAGAAGAAGATTGAATTGGATCAAAACAGAAGAAATTCGATTGATAAACTGAAACCTACAAGAGGTCTTGTGCGATTTCGCACAGATACAGTGATAATGAATGAAAAGCTTAATTACAAAACGAAATCTAGCTATTTATACTAAAACATAGAGTTCTCGCGCGAGATCACTTTCGCGTGGATCCAGATTTCGCGCGGCAGCAGTCTTTCGCTTGGAGCCTTTCTCGCGTGGTCTGCGACTCGCGTATGACCTGCTTCTCGCGTGGATGCTTCTTTTCGCACAGATCTGTTTTGCCGAGCCTTGTTTATCTCCTACAATCTCCCCCTAGGCTCGGTGAAACATGATCAATCAAAGTCAACGTTGGTCTTCTTATAAGATCCAGCATAAGCATACCATTTATTCCTCAGGATCCGGTCAATCATCCAAACATACTGGCAAGATAGAAAGTAAACAGACTCATCAGCTGAGATAGGGCAGTGTAACAGCTTTGATAAGTCGTCTTTGCCAAACTTCATTAAGTCTGCTGGATCAATAATTCGATAAGACTTGTCTATGCATTTGATCACAGCGTGACCGGAATCCTTTTCACATCTCCAGGATAGTAGTTGCTTCAAAGAGTTTGGAGGAACTGGAGCATGCACAGGGACTTTTCTGATAAATTTAGGATGTTGATAGACACGTATTTTCATTGGAGCTTTTGTATTTTCATCAATTCGTGTTGTGTCATCTATCAACTTCGATTTTGCAGTCCTAAAGTCTTTGAAATTTGTGCGCATCTCCCTTCTAATCAAAGATCTTATGAGCTCAGCTTCACTGTGATTACTTTCGTTGAAGAATGGAGCTTATCTCTTTTCGCGTGACTTTCCCTGTCACGCGAATCCGTTAGATTTCAAATTTTCAAATTGTTTTAAACTTTTCAATCCTTTTATTTTCAATGAATTTTGTCAACATAAAATGTTATTTACCAAGTGACCAATTATTTTAATGAATCTTCAATTTTCAAACATTTTCTTGTTATGTAATTGTCTTAAAACTAAAACACTATAAAAGTGAAATAAAAAACAAACACTTACAAACAAACGAAATAACAAAAGAATAAAAACAATTAAAGAATCAAGATCGGATTTGCTTGTTTTGTATAAATTTTCATAATGAGATCATATAGCTCTTCTGTCAAGTTAAGACTCTGTCCGGCTTTATTTAAAATAACTGGTTAAGTTGATTGTCAATATCTTTTGTCCTTTTAAACTTATACTTCAGGTTTTACTCAGACACATAATGAGTGATATATATCATGTTTTGTGTTGATTTAATATAAGTCAGTGGATCCCACAATCAGAACTTCTGTAGAATTATTATTATCCTTCAAGACACTATTGAGACTTTTCAAGTCACCCCAATTTGACTTAAACCATGCATTGATGATCAGTGATACCATTTATTGTAATCCTAAATATAACTATTTGAGCATAACTAGCCTGAGAAATATTTCTTAACCCGGAATATTAACAAGTTTAAGGACTTACTGACAGCCATTCGGACTTACGTCTGCCCTCTCAAGATGTTTAGGACTTACAAGCCATTCGGACTTACATGCCCCATCTTTCGATTTTGCCTTCCAAAGTTAAAAACTATTCTCAAAATCAGAAAATATATACCATATAGTATGTATGTCTTTTAGACATATCTTTTGATTTGTTTGTGCTTCTTGGCATCTTATATCCTATATGGCCTTTGTTGTTGGCATCTTTTTGCTCAATTATTTTCTTTTTGTATTTTTTATCTTTTGTATATACATATATAGATATGATAATCACTGAATCCATCATATACAGGCTTGAGTATGACAAGATTATATCTCTCAGTCTGTGTTAGAACATTTTTGGCACATATTCCTGATATGTTCCCCACTGAATAATATTTCTTTAATTCAAGTGTAATCACTCAATTATGATCTTTTCATTTCTGAAAGCAAAGCCTATCAACATATCAAACATAATCCAAGTGTATTTGTATGTAAGCCTTTGAAAGTACTTATACTCGTTTTGAACTTTGTAATATCATTTCTCATTTAAGCATGAAAATTTCTTCTTTTTGATTTTGGCAATCCTTTGATCTTAACTCCCCCTAAGACCAAAAATATTTTTCAGAACTTGCTTTTCTAATTTTCTCCCCCTAAAATTGTGATTGTTCTTTTAAGAAACAATTGCAATTTTATTCATTATTAAAAACTGAAAAATCCTTTTGTGAAGATTCATTAAACCAATTTATCCAAAGTTAATCATTCCCAATGATTGCACTAGGAAATCAAATCGAGAATGATCAAACGCCTTGGTAAACAAGTCAGCTATATTTTCAGTTGACGGCACTTGTTTTAGGTGAATAAGTTTATGATCAAAACAATCGCGGATAAAATGTATGCGGATGTCTATGTGTTTAGTTTTTGAGTGTTGGATGGGATTTTTCATGATGTTTAAAACTGCCGTGTTATCACACCAAATTGGTGTGTCATAAATGTTGAGACCATAATCGAGAAGTTGTTGCTGAATCCAGACAAGCTGGGAACAACAGCTCGAAGCAGCCACATATTCAGCTTCGGCAGTGGATGTAGAGACAGTGTTCTGCTTTTTACACTGCCAAGAAATGAGTCGGTTGCCCAAGAATTGACATCCTCCTGTGGTCGATTTCCTGTCTAAATTACAACCACCATAATCACTGTCAGTATAAGCAAATAAATTGAAATCGGAATTTCGAGGATACCAAAGACCAAGTTTGGGTTGACCCTTGAGATACTTGAAAATCCTCTTGACAGCTTTCATGTGTGATTCCTTTGGATCACTTTGATAGCGGGCACACTGACAAACAGGGAACATAATATCCGGCCTGCTTGCAGTGAGATACATAAGGGAACCAATCATTGATCTGTAAAGATGCTGATCAACTGATTCTCCTGATGGATCTGGAGTAAGAGTAGGACGAGAAGCCATTGGAGTTGGAGCTACTTTGGAGTCTTGAAACTTGTATTTCTCAAGAATTGTCTGAACATATTTTTCTTGATGAATGAGAATACCAGTCTCAGATTGAGTAACTTGAATACCCAAGAAAAATGAAATTTCTCCAAGTGAACTCATCTCAAACTTCTTTTTCATCACTGCTTCGAACTCCGTGCACATACTATCATTTGTGGAACCAAAAATAATATCATCGACATAGATTTGAACCAAAATGATATCATCGCCTGATTTTCGTATGAATAAGGTTTGATCAATTGCACCTCTTGAATAACCATTTGCAAGCAAATGTTCAGTCAGAGTTGCATACCAAGCACGAGGTGCTTGATGTAAACCATATAAAGCCTTATCCAACTTATAAACATAATCAGGATGATCTGGGTCTTCAAATCCAGGAGGCTGACAAACATAAGTTTCCTCTTTCATTTCTCCGTATAAAAACGCAGTCTTAACATCCATCTGATACACCTTGATGTTCATGAATGAAGCAAAGGCTAAGAAAATGCGGATTGCTTCTAGTCTTGCAACTGGAGCATACACTTCTTCATAATCTAAGCCTTCAACTTGATAAAATCCCTGCACCACAAGGCGTGCTTTATTTCTAACTATAACACCCTTTTCATCCGTCTTATTCCTAAAAATCCACTTTGTTCCAATCGGAAGCTTATCTTTTGGTAGTTCAACAAGATGCCAAACATTGAGCTTCTTGAATTGCATCAACTCATCCTGCATTGCTTCTATCCAGCTGTTTTCTTTAAGTGCCATCTCCACATTCTTGGGCACTGTTTGGGATATAAAGCAAGCATACAGACATGTGTTGATTGCTCCTGATCGACTTCTGGTGACTACACCTTCATGCAACGGACCAATGATTGCTTCAGTTGGATGAGTTTTATGTATTCTCAATTGAGGAATCTCATCTGCAACCATTCCATCTTCCAAATTTGTAATATGTTCAACATTATCAAGAACTTCTTCAGTATGTTGAGATAGAGGCACATAAGTTTCATCAATTGTGTCATCTGAAATAGGAGTTTCAGAAGCAGTTGACACATTTGGAGATTCATCAAATGGAACCTGAATGATCTCTATCGGTGTGTGTATAGTGTCTGAAGAAGATGAAGATAACGGAGAACTCAACGATTCTTCCTGCTCCTGAGTAGGAATTTGTTCTGAAGAAATATTTAAAGACTCAGAACAGGCAGATACTGGCACAGAAGCTGTCGGAATATCTTTGGATGATGAAGCAGTAGCAGAATCATCAGATATCAAAGAAGGAAGTTCATCAATTATTTGGTTATCCAAGGTGATTGATTGAGAATTAGAGTCTGCAGATGAAGATTTAGAAATATTAAAATTTATGAACAAAGATTCATAATCATAAACCCATGAAGGAGCTGAACCTGCATCAGTTATGTTAAGTTCGTGCCAATCAATGTTAAATGACTCGATTATTTGTCTAGTTCTTTTATTATAAACACGATATGCAACCTTATTGGCAGCATATCCCACAAAGTAACATTCATCAGCCTTTTCAGCAAATTTTGAAGATGATTCAGTTGTATGCAACAAAGTGCAACAACAACCAAAGGCTTTAAAATATTTAACTTTGGGTTTGTGATTATAAAAGATTTCATAAGGAGTCTTATTTAATCTTTTGTTGATTAACACACGATTCTGAACATAACATGCAGTATTTACTGCTTCTGCCCAAAAGAATAAAGGTAATTTGGCGGCAGAGATCATTGTTCTAGCAGCTTCAATTAATGTCCTATTTCTTCTTTCTGCAACCCCATTCTGTTGTGGAGTGCCAGCAGCACTGAATTGTCTGGCAATTCCCTTGGATTCACAGAACTCATTCAGAGTTTGATTGCAAAACTCTGTTCCGTTGTCACTTCTGATGCACTTTACCTTTTTCTCTGTCTGATTCTCCACCAAAGTAATGAATTTGATCAATAGATGTGGAGTCTCATCCTTAGATGCTAAGAAAAACACCCAAGTAAATCTTGAAAAGTCATCAGTAACAACCAAGCAATAAGATCTTCGACCCAAACTTAGAACACTTACTGGACCAAAAAGATCCATGTGTAAGAGTTGTAAGATTGATTCGACTGAGTTGTGTGCAACTGGTTTGTGAGGAAGTTTATGTTGTTTACCTTTTGAACATGACAAACAATGTTCAGTTAAATGATATTCTTTTTCAGGTAAACCAATTACATGATTTCCACGTACAAGTTTATTCATGTTTTTAAGATTGACATGTCCTAATCGACGATGCCATAACATGGAATCATTTTCCGAGGCTTTGGATAATAAGCAAGATGCTGTTACCAAAGAATTAGAACAATGCATATCTAGAAGATATGTGTCATTGTCTCTCGGAGTCCTCATCAAAACCCATTCTTCTGGAACAACAAAACCTGGTTTTAATATTAAGCATTCGTTATTAGTAAAGTGTGTTGAATATTGTTTGTCACAGATTTGAGACACACTTAGCAGGTTATGTTTTAGTTCCTCAACAAAATTAACATTTTCAAAACTCAGGACGCCATTTGTAACTGTACCCCGTTTAGTAATTCGTCCTCCTCTATCCCCTGCAAATATCACTCTTCCTCCGTTGTATGATTGTACATCTTGTAGTAGTGATAAATTACCAGTCATATGTCTTGAACAACCGCTATCAACATGCCATAGACTGTCAGTAGCCTTTTGCGGTTGTCCCTGCATTAGTAACAAAATTACTTAGATTTTGGTACCCAAGTCAAACATGACTTGAGCACACTCTGAGTTGCAGTAAGACAAAACGATTTGAGATTATTATATTTTGTTTTCACATCATTCTTAACATTTATGCTTTGAGGCTTGACATTTTCTTTTATGTCATTGGTCAAATTCTTATCCCTTTTGACATTAAACTCATTAGCAACCTTTGATTTCATATTATTTGATAATTTTCTACGAGTGAAAAATAATTTTCTATTATGAGAAATAGAATTATGAAATCTTTGTTTACTTAATGATTTTTGTCTAAATGGACAATTATTTGCCAAGTGATTTGTGTTTCCACACTGAAAGCATCTCTTCAGTTGTGTGTGGAAAACAAACTGTGGATGACAATTATGAAAATTGTCATAAAAACCAAAGTCAGATTGACTAGGTTTAACTTTCTCCACAGTCTCTCGAATCTTTGTCTCGTTTGACAATTGCAAATTCATCTTTTGCAGATTCGAGGAAATTGAAGTATTATGACCACTTTGATTCGGAGATTTGGTAATTTTGACTTGTGAAATTGTCGGTGTTGGAATATGAACGATCTTTGTCTTTGCTGGAGTAGGACCAGACTTTGAATGTGCTGGAGAAGGACCAGGCTTAGAAATACGGATTGGTGCTGGAGAAGGACCAGGCTTTTGAATTGAGAGATTGCATGCAGAAGAATTATTCACTTGCAAATCTGGGCTACAAACATCTTGATTTACAAGGTTAGCATTATAATGAAGTTTATTTTTAAAGAATCGAGAATTCGTTTCTTTAAAAATATGTTCTTCATTTTCAATAACACCCTTAGAAATGAATCGACTCTTAAAATCATTTTCAATTCTTTCCTTTTGATTAGCCCTTTGATTTGCATTCAAATTATTTTTACTGTTAGATTGCAACTCATTCAAATCAACCTTCTTTTCATTTCTAGACAAATTTTGAGTACAAGCAGATTGAGAAACTTTTACATTCTTATTATTTAAACACTCATTCTCTTTCTCATCCTCACTATCACTTTCCCAATCTTCAACCAACCCATCCACCTTCATTTTATCTGCAAAAAGATTTTCAGGTGATTGTTTAGTTTTGGGTGCTATGATAGGATCAACTGATAAGTTTATTTTAACAGAAGGTTTTATGTTTTGAGATGGAGAAAATCCAATCCCATATACCATATCAGAATCACAAATGTTCTCAGATGAGGGTAAGCATGAATAATCATGATTAATTGGAGGTGCAATGTTAGAAAACCCAACACCACATTTTCCTCCTTTGATTTTCTGAGTCATTTGTGACTTGATGATGCCTTCAACCATCGTTGATGAAAGTTCAAATTTCTCAATAGTCAATTTAACCGTGGCTAATTCACTGTTGAGTCTGTTAATTTCTAGAGCGAGTTCATTATTTCTATTTGTCAAGTCATTATTAGTACATTCTTTATCATGAAGATTTAATTTCAAATTATAAATTGTTTTGTTTAAACCTTCAAGTTTTTCTTTAAAAATCCTTTCATTTGACTTGTGTTTACTGGCTTGATACTGAAGTTTTTCAACTTCCATTATCAGGCTTTCATTATGAACTCTGTATCTTTGAACTTTCTCAACACATGTATTTTTACATAAGTCATCAT
This sequence comes from Flaveria linearis, assembly GCA_024085815.1. Taxonomy (NCBI): domain Eukaryota; kingdom Viridiplantae; phylum Streptophyta; class Magnoliopsida; order Asterales; family Asteraceae; genus Flaveria; species Flaveria linearis. The sequence continues at coordinate 73,741,078 of CM044002.1, read as the reverse complement.
ATACCTTGGGTTCTGAAGTTTCTCCTTCTGTTTCCTCTGCCTTCTTGACCATGAAAGCTTTCATATTATCAGTTGGTTCTTCCACTGGAGCACTAACAACAGTCTTTAGATCATTACATGTGCTTTTGACTGTGAGCTCAACAGTGTCATCTTCAAACACAATCTTTTCTTCATCAACCTTCTCAGCCTGTTCTTTCTTCTCAGCCTTCTCTTTCTCCTCTTCAACTCTTTCCTTCTCTTCTTCTTCTGTAGCAAACAAGCCTTCCAACAAATCATCCGACACGAATTCAGCAAACAAGTTTTCTTCCTCTTCTGATTCTGGCACAATCTTTGCAATGAGTGCATGAGACAAAGTCAGATCAAGGGCCTCCATTTGATCAGACCAATCGTATTCAGCATTTGTTTGAGAAACTAATGCTTTATTGCCACTAGAAGTACCAGCTTTGTCTTTCTTCTGCTCTATCTCCACAGTCACCATCTTCTTTGGGGCTTCAGTTTGAGCTGTTTTTGGTTCAGTACACTCTCTGGCGAAATGACCTGGTTTATTACAGTTGTAACACCTCAGGTTGGATTTGTCAAAACCGATTTTGCTAGAATTATTAACACCAAACATTTTCCTTCCAGTTCTTCTAGCAAAATTCTTTGCCCTGTAGACAACCATGGCCATCTGATATTTGATGTCGTTCTCTTCAACATCATCTGGATTAACTTGTTGAAGATCATCAACAAGAATATTTGGAGCAGAAAGTCTTCCGGCCATAAAAGCTTCATAACTTGACATAAACGTAGTGAAAAGAGCAAGATGCTCCTCAGCAATCTGGACAGTCTGTTTGGATGGATTAGTGGTAGCAACATAAGCATGTTGACCACTATGAGAATCTTGAGGTTGAGAGACTTGTTGATGAATGATGGGGGAATAATGTTGAGCTGCTGGAACATGAACTTGATGAGTTACTGCTGGTTGCATATATGACGATGCTGCACTTCCCGATTGTTGTTGCTGACACATTTGTGTATAGCTGACATAGTAATTTGGATTACTAGCCATCTTTGCGTAGAGAGCAGTTCCTTCAGCACCTAGAGAACTGAGATGATTAGCAGCTCGCTGCTTATCATCCATAGCATAAGACTTGATTGTTGAGATAAGATCGGTCAACTGAAGAGTATACAAGTCTTTTGTTCTCTTTATCAAAGTACAGTTGTTATTCCAACTGTAAGGAAGTGAGTTGAGTAACTTCTTGTTCACAGTAATTGGTTCCATAGTAATACCAGCACTCTTCATTTTAGTGACCAGTCTAACAAACCTGGCCATTTGAGCTTCCAATTCCTCACCAACAATGTGATTGAACATGTTGAATTCTTGATTCAACATATCCTTCTTGCTCTCTCTCATGTCTTTGTTGCCCATTATCTGAGATTCCAGAGCATCCCATAGCACTTTTGCACCCCTGAACTCTTGAAACTTTTGTGAGATCTCAGTAGTAAGAGCCATAGTAATTGCAGCATACGCCTTATCATCCAATTCCAGTCTCTTGATATCGTCTTCATCCCACAGATGTTCAGGTTTCTGAACGATTTCTCCTTTGTCATTTTGTACAATGGAATGTAAGGACCATATTGAATAGACCTCCACATTTTAGGTTCCGTGTAAATGACATATCTTTCAAATCGAAACGCCCAATCGGTATAATCATCTTCACATAAAAGCCTCGGTGGCTTGTTACCAGTTCCAATCTCAGTGTCTAGATGAAGTGAAGCAGTAACATGCTTCAAATTCGGTGTAGTTGAAGCCATGATGAGCAGAAAGTTAGAAATCAGAATTCTCGTGCGAAAAGCAAAGTTGTGCGAAAACAGATTTCGTGTGTAAAGCGGTTTCGCGTGCGAGATTGTACTTCGTGCGAAAATCCAAAGATACCCTTTTATGCGAATCGCACAAAAAGGTGAAATAACTGTCTTTGCGAAAACCACACCTTTTCGCGTGCGAGAAATGTCAGATCAAGCGAAAACGTCTGTTTTGTGCTGAAACAGATTACCAACTGTTTGTTCTTGCTAATTTCACCTCCAATTCACTGATTAAGTGTGATTGAACTCATTTTAATCCAATTTTAATGAATTTTAAGTCAATTTTAATCAAAATTAAGCTTAAAGTCCACTAATTAAGTTCAATTAGGTCCAGATCAGTCCAAATCGTCCATAATCGAGCAGCATAACCTTTCCATCTCAGAATCTAAGGTAATCGATGATGAATTCTTCAAAAATCAAATAGAACTCAATCCAATTCTTCTCCAAATCGTGGTTCAAGAGCCTAATGCTCTGATACCAATTGTAAATCCTTGAAATTCTCCCAGAAATCAAACACACACGATCTCAATCTTGTGAACGCGGAATATAAACAAGATTGGAGTAGAAGAAGATTGAATTGGATCAAAACAGAAGAAATTCGATTGATAAACTGAAACCTACAAGAGGTCTTGTGCGATTTCGCACAGATACAGTGATAATGAATGAAAAGCTTAATTACAAAACGAAATCTAGCTATTTATACTAAAACATAGAGTTCTCGCGCGAGATCACTTTCGCGTGGATCCAGATTTCGCGCGGCAGCAGTCTTTCGCTTGGAGCCTTTCTCGCGTGGTCTGCGACTCGCGTATGACCTGCTTCTCGCGTGGATGCTTCTTTTCGCACAGATCTGTTTTGCCGAGCCTTGTTTATCTCCTACAAGCATTCATTTCATCCTCAACAATTTGATCAACAGCAGATATGTCATCATCCAATTCAGCAGTATCAGGCTCAGCTGAGTTCTCCCCCTCACTCGCTGAGTCTTCATTTAGATCGTCAACAGATGCTATGTTGGCTTCACTATCAGATAAGAAACGAAAGGACCAGTCCTGTCCTTCATCACCTTGCGCCACCATAGCCTTTGAGTCACTGCAGGTTGAAGCTGGCCTCTTCTCTTTCTCTTGCTTTGTGAAGGAGGAGAATGGGTTTCCATTTCCAGTTTTCTTCGGTTTGACACATTCCCACTTGAAGTGTCCTTTCTCCCCACAGTTAAAACAGGTGACTTTTGACTTGTCGAATCCGAAAGTAGTATCTTTTGCAGCCACCAGATTTTGACCTGTTTTCTTCACAAATTTCTTTGCTCGTCGCACAGCACTTGCGAGAGCCAACATAATATCCATCCTCTCCAACTCATTTTCATCCACCTGCTCATAATCTTCATCAGCCAAGTGGCAGTTTCCTATCTTCCCAGCAACCAAACCATCATAGGAATGGACCACAGCAGCAAGCATGTCCATGTGTTCCTTGGCCACTTCAACAGTTACCTTACCCAAGTTCTCTGTTACTAACTTTGTCGATTGAGCTTCAGTGACACTGTGTTGAACCCCTGATGAGACCATTGACTGACCAACAGATGATGAGCTTTGTCGAGATGCAGATGTATTAGTAACAAAAGCAGTTTGCAGAGGAGCATTTGAAGACTTGGAATTAGGAGTTGGAGTCACATTATAGAGTGTCAGATCTTGAGCATAAGAACCCTTCTTTTCCTTGTACCTGTGTCTGACTTCTTCCTCTCGTAGTTTCAGGATAAAGTCATTTATATCCAATGTCTCAAGAACTGAATTGTGTCTCAAGGTGGAAATAAACGAATCCCATTTTTCCGGAAGACCATCAGCCAAACTAGAGACCTTTTCTTCTTTAGACGTGGTTACCCCATGAGTGTGAAGTTCACTCATCAGATTATAGAAGCGGTCAATAATGTCGTCCAAGCTCTCATTCCCAATAGCAGAAAAATTATCAAACTCTATTTTAAGTGCTTTGGCCTTCAAAGACTTCGGAGTTGAGCTCCCTTCATATCTTTTGTCAAGAGCTTTCCAGAATTTCTTACTTTGTTTCTGATCAGAATACTGATGGAAGATCTCTTTAGGAATAGACTGGGTGAGCATCGCGTAGGCCTTCTTTTCAGCATTATAGGCAGTCTTTTGAGCATCAGTCATTCCACTCAACGTTAATGGCAAACCATCAGCACCAACTGGCATGGTGTAACCAGTTTCAATAGAATTCCAAAGATTAGTGTCCACACCATGGTGTAACAAGTTTCAAACCGCTGGTTCCACTGCGGGAACTCATCGATAGACAGAAGCTTAGGTGGCTTATTGTGGTTACCAATCTCATTCTCCAGAAGCAGTAAGTTCTGGATCCTAGAGTCTTTCCCTGCTGAGAACGCGAAATTTTCAGAGTCCATAATGAATGTTGACTTAAACTTGAAAACAAACTGTTAATGTGATTGGGGAGTACGACTGGGATGCGATTGACACTAACAGTATGCGATTGAACTCAAACGTGCGATTGAACAGGCGACTAAGACACTCGGGTGACTGAACAGACCGACTGACTCAACTGGGCGACTGAACTGTGCGACTGACTCAACTGTGCGACTGAACTGTGTGACTGACTCAATCGGTCGATTGGACTAGGCGACTGACACAATCGGGCGAATCAACAGGGGACTGGACTTCAGTCGTACGATTGAGATAATCGTACGACTGAGACTACTGAAATCGAGGTTTTTCGCAACTTTTGACCTAAAACGCACTTTTTGACACCCTAGACGGCTGAAAGTCGAAAAATATTGATTTTTCAGAACATGCAAACGTAAAGACTCGATTTTTAGCAGAAAGATTGGATCTTTTCGCGTAAAAACGTTGACTTTACCAAAAACTTGATTGAATGCACGAAGAATTAAGAGCCTAGGCTCTGATACCACTTGTTAGGACCGTGTACGTACGGAGTACTAACTGATTCTTCGTTATACCGGATCAAATAGTGCGGAATCCTATTTGATTGGTGATCCAATCAGGGAGAACGTAATCAAGATCAAACCTAACGATTAGAAAACGTTAAGAACGGACAAGGATTGATCTCAGACGTTCTATGAAGTTGGAATTGACGAACAGGGCGCTCTGGGTCGACTAGGGTTGCAAGTATTCGAAGTCTTCTGTTTTTCCACGAATTAAGTGGTATTTATAGGTAAGGGTTTCTCATTCGTGCGACTGAACCATTCGCATGGTTCAGTCTTGCGATTGAGCTATGCGTTTGATCCATACGCACGACTGAGCCTTCAGTCGTACGACTGGTTCAATCTCCTGCTTCAGTCTTACAACTGATCCAGTCTACTGGTTCAATCGTGCGACTTAGCCATTCGCATGATGTTATTCATGCGTATGGTCCATTGGCATGGCCCATTCGCATGATAACTTCATAATGTTAAGTTTGAATGTCTTAATTATCATAACATTAAGCATATCAATTCAAACAACCATCTACCTAAATAAACTATCAACCATTCATTGCACAACCCATTAATGAAACATTTAAACATTATAAGCATTCACAACCACTTGTATTTCATTAGTCAACTTTCAATTACATATAAGTAAGACATTACAAAGATATTAAATTTAGCTCAGAATCTAGGTACACATGTATCAACAAGTGTTTTTAAGTTTTAGATGTGTATGTATTTAATTAATTCGTGAATTATTCAATTCTAAGGCAAAACCTAAAGTATTATCTAGGAAAATTTAACACATAATAATAATCATGGACAAATAATCAAGTAATAACAAAATTACTGATATTAATAATAGTCACAATAATTGTTGGAGGTCAAAGTTTAGAATTTTGACCTCGGGGTTGGTTGTTACATTAGTCATCCATTGTTGAATGAAACAAAGTCTACACAATGCATGAAAAAAATTCTCATCCGCTGTGTATAACGAACAGAGTCTATACAACGCATAAAAAAATGTTCATCCGCTGTGAACAAAATTCAACATTCAAAGGGAACATAGCGCATGACGAAGTGATCATCTGTTGTGAACATAGTCAAACATTCAAACGATCCACAGCGCATGACCAAGTGGTCATCCGCTTTAACACCCGAAAATTTTGTTGACTAAAAGAAAAAGAAAAGAAATAAGTAAAGAAAAACAAAGGTGTTTAGAAAGAAAAGAAAAGAAGCATAAGTGGAGGGGTTAAAGTGTAAAACGGACAAAATAATATTATTAGTTTGTTTAAAGTGGGCATGGTCGCCCACTTCTCTGCTACACCAACTGCTCGGCAGTTTTAGAGATATAAAGCATAAAGATCTTTGGCTTTAGAGAGAGAAAGTAGCTGAATTCAGCCAAGGTAAGCAAATTTAGCATAATTGGTTCGGTTTTTATGGATTTTTGACATGAAACCGATTTCTACATGTTCTTATGTGTGTACATGTGTTTGGTTATGTGTTTTGACATGCATAGGTGTTGGAAACTTTTGGGGAGTTCAAGTTCAAAAAAGTTGAGCTTGGAAGCAGAAAAGATGAGTTTCTAAACCTCTATTTTTATATGATTTTAAAAGTTTTTAGGGCTGAAAATGTATGTAAAACATTTTATTAATGTTACGTATGTAGTCGTATGTATATGTTCATGTGTTTGAGTGTGTTACGGTTGCAAATGCCTGTTTGATGTTTAGAATGATAGTAACCAGCTTAGAACAGGCTAAAATAGTGTTTGGGACTGAAACGACTTGGAAATGTGTTATGTAGGTGGTCATGCGTCCAAACAGGTCCCATGCGCCTAAGAAATTGACTTAGAAAGCCTAAGTAAGGCTCATGCGCCCAAATAGTACCCTCATGCGACCAAAATATGGGATGAGAATACTAAGTATAGGCTAATACGCCTAAACAGTAGCCCATGCGTCTAGAAAATGCCTTAGAAATACTAAGTGCATATTGATGCACCTTAACAGTAGTTCATACGCCTAACTTTGCCAAAACGCCTAGGTATTAGGAGTAATGCGCCCCAATAGTGTTCATGTGCCCAAGTTTTTGCTCAGGCACCTAAGTGTAGGCTCATGCCCCTAAACAGTTCATGCACCCAGGAGTTAGTGAAAACAACTAAGTGTAGGGCCATGCGCCCGAATAGTGATAATGCGCCAGCAGGGCTCATGCACCTACATAATTCCCATGCGCCTAGAACACTTAGTTTATTTTCTGAAATTTTGGGAAGTTTGAGATTTTAGGGTTTTGACCCTAGCTTGAATTGTGGCTTGTATATGCTTATTTTATGCATTGTTATGCTTTGTTCGTATGTTCCTTATGTATATTGATGTATGACTTTACAAGGTGTGTTTATGATTATAAATATAAGGTATTAAAATTAAAGAAAGAGATAAGATTAATGATAATGACAGTGGAAGATAAAGAATGAATGAAAGAAAGGGTTGCAAGTAGACTGAAAGGAGGATCACCACTCATTGAGAGTTGTTATCTCAACTGTGTGTATTATAGGGTGCGATTTTGGCTAACCCGTGAGGGTTCACACATAGCGGTATCAGTCGTGGTAACTGATCCATAGTACAAAACAGGATCCTTGTCACTCGACCCCGGAAATAATGAGGCTTTGTGCCCGGAATGGTGGCTTCGGGCCACGGGCTTTATGCTAAGAAATGATGAGGCTTTGTGCCTGGAATGGTGGCTTCGGGCCACGGGCTTTCTGCCAGATAGTAATGAGTCTTTGTGCCCGGAATGGTGGCTTCGGGCCACGATGGGGGGGAAAGCTTGACAGGATCTAGAAACAGTGAAAGATAATGATAAAGTACGAAACGAACGATTACGAAAGATAATGATAAAGTACGAAACGAACGATTACAAAAGATAATGATAAAGTACGAAATGAACAATTACGAAAGATAGTGAGAAAGTACGAAATGAACGATTACGAAAGATAATGATAAAGTACGAAACAAACGAATATGTGAGATAATGAATGAAGAATAAGGTTATGCCTTGTTGTATGTATAATGAATGATTACATACGAAAGTAAAGAAAGTATTTTGTTAAGAAAGAGTATTTCCTTATATGAACCATATAAAGTATTTTAATACTTTAAAACTAGAACTCACTCAGCAACGCTGACTTTTATGCATTTTCAGTTGACAGGTAAACGTTGCTGAGGATAGCACACGGGGACGCTGCTCGGCAAGGCAAGACTGTCATCCATTCACGCATAATAATATTGTTGTTTTGTAATTCAATTGAATGAGGCTTTTGTAATTTAACAATGTTATTGCTTAACAACAATATTTATCAATGAAATGAATGGTTTTTGATAATTTATTTCCGCTGCTTAATTTATGAAATACGTATTATATATGTAATGATGCGATGATTGTCCAACTGTGAGGTACCTGGGAACGGGGCCTTACAAGTTGGTATCAGAGATAAAGTTTAAGTGAACTGGGTAGAATATTTTCAAAAACCTAATCGTAGACTGAGAATGGGACAAAAAGGAAAGGGATGCCAGCCCGAGTAGCTACGTGCCATCAGGTATTTTTTTCTCAAAGTTAATTAAAGTTATGTGCGTGTGCTACTTGATTATGTGTTCTTAGTAGATTTAGATACTAACATAGTCAGGATTGGAAATACTTGGGACTTACTATACTTGACATAAACTAAGCTATTCCTTGAATGACCGTGTTAGTGTTTGAATCTTGTAGTGATTAGAGAATGGCTGGAGGTAGATCATCTAAGGCCTCTAGGGGTGGAGTACAGGGTAAACGTGGTGTTGCACTGCGTGTTACTAAGAATAAGGCTAAGACTGCTAAGAGGGCCCGTGTAGTGCCTGAGTTGTATCACCAGGAACTTGGTGATGAGAGTGCAAACTTAAGGGCCTCGGTGAAAGAGGCGGTGGTAGAGGAAGTTCATCAAGTCATGCAGATGATTCTGCCGTATGTAGTGACTGAAGTGATCAAGGCTATAAGGGAGGATGAGAAGAAAGAAAGGAGGAGGACCACAGGAAGAGAGGAAAAAGAACGATCAAAGACCGAGACGGTTGTCTCGAGTGAGGGGGAGGGGGAAGAAGCTGTGTAGGAAACTACACGTGGTTGTAACTATAGGGCATTTTAAAGATGCAAGCCCCCGACCTTTGATGGAAATGTCAATGCTACAGCTACTCACCGCTGGATGAGAGAGATGAGGAAGAATTGGAGATTATTGAGTGCAGGGAGGATCAGAAGGTGAAGTTTGCCACTCACCCATTTGTTTACTTGGCTCTGTGTTGGTAGGACAATATTGTCCAAGTTAAGGGCAACGGGGCCATTGGGAGGATGAGATGGGGAGAGCTAAAGAAGTTGGTGATCGAGGAATCCTGTCCCCACTGGGAACTTGACAAGATAGAGAGGGAGTTCCAACAGCTTGAGGCAGGCACCATGACACACCAGCAATACACCACCAAGTTTAATGAGATGGCAAGGTTGGTGCTGAATTAGGTGATGCCGGTGTCGAGGAAGTTAAAGAAGAACATCTAAGGATTGCTAGCTAACATCCGCAGGCATCTGATTACTACCCGACCAGGTACCTTTCGGTCGGTAGTAGACCTGGCTGGTAGTCTGTATGATGAAAGAGAGGAGTTGATGGTGGTTGAGGTGAAGAAGATAGGTGGTGGTGAAAAAAGATAGGGTAGGAAAAGGTTCAAACATGGAGGTTTCACCCCAAACAGCAAGAAGGCAAGGGTTGGTAATCGACGAGCAATTGCAACAGGCTCGGGAACAAAGAGGTGTGGTAGATGTGGGAGGGAGCACACTAGTGAATGCAAGTGGGGAATAAGTGTGTGCTTCAAGTGTGGAACACCCGGTCATGTGGCGAAGGTGTGTGGAGTAATCCGGTGTTATAACTATGGCGAAGAAGCCCATGTGAGCAGGGACTGCAAGAAGCCATGGGTCGAGGGTTTAGGGATGAAGAAGAAGCCAGAAGAAGGAGGACAGAGGGAAAGTGATAGAGCCTTCACGATGACCACATAGGAGGCCAGGGTAGACCCCAATGTTGTGTCAGTTAAGTTTCTAGTAAACCAAACTTATGGCTCTGTGTTATTTGATTCTGGCACTTGTAGGAGTTTAATTTCTACAGCTTTCTGTGATAAATTTTCTGTTAGTAGTAGAAGTATTAATGAGCCAATCGATGTAAAAAATGCTATTGGTAAGTCCACTAGAGTTACTGATATGATAGAGGACTGTGCCATAGAACTAGAAGGTCATAGGTTTTTTGCTAATTTACATATGATGCCCCTAGGCGGATTCGATGTAGTACTAGGGATGGCTAACCTATGCCCTTAGGCGGATTCGATGTAGTACTAGGGATGGATTGGTTAGCAGCCTACGAGGCAAACATCGTCTATTGCAAGAAAATGATTCGATTAATTGCGCCCGATGGAAGATCTATGACGGTCTACGGTGATCGCGTTACTACGGTTCGAAGGTAATTTCAATGGCGGTGGCAGGGAAGTACATGAGAGGTGGATGTAGTGCGTACCTGGCCTACATGAAAGATGTGGATGCGTCAGTACCACAATTATGTCACGTACCAGTGGTATGTGACTTCCCGAACATGTTCCCAGAAGACTTGCCAGGTGTGCCATCGGACTGTGATATTGAGTTTCAGATTGATCCACCGTATCGATTAGCTCTGACCGAGACGAAGGAACTAATGGCTCAATTGCAGGAGTTGATGGATAAAGCGTTCATATGACAATGTATCTCTCCTTAGGGTGCTCCGGTCTTGTTTCTTAAGAAGATGGATGGTAGTATGCGGATGTGCATCGACTACCAAGAACTGAATAAATTGATGGAGAAGAATCAGTATCCTTTACCGAGAATTGATGAGTTGTTTGATCAGCTTCAAGGTGCCAGTTGGTTCATAAGGATAGACCTTTGATCTGGCTACCATCAGCGAAGGTGAAGGAGCAAGATATCCCTAAGATAGATTTTCATACGCGTTATGGAGACTACGAGTTTCTCGTTAGTATTTCGGTTTGACAAACGTGTCAGCCTCCTTTATGGATTTGATGAACCGAGTGTGCCGGCCAAAGTTAGATAGATCAGTATTTGTGTTCATCGATGATATCATTTTTTATTCAAGAAGTGAGGAAGAACATGCCGGTCACATACACAAGGTGTTGGAGACGCTTAGAAAAGAGAAGTTGTACGCTAAGTTTTCTAAGTGTGCTTTCTGGTTACGCGAGGTTCAATTTTTGGGCCACGTGGTAAATGCTGAAGGAATCATGGTGGCCCCGGTAAAGGTTGAGGCGGTGATGCAATGAGAGTCTTCGAAGACGCCATCCGAGATTTGTAGTTTCTTGGGTTTCGCGGGCTACTACAGAAGATTTATTCAAGACTTTTCCATGATAGCCTCACCTTTGACTAAATTGACCCGCAAGGTCATGAAATTTGTATGGGGTCTGGAAAAAAGAGGATGTTTTTGAGGAATTAAAGAAAAGATTGACTTAAGCTCCTATCTTGACATTACCCAAAGGAAGTGAGGACTTACTGGTATATTTGGATGCTTCTTATTCAGGGATAGGTTACGTGTTAATGCAACATGGAAGGTTAATAGCCTACGCATCCCGACAGCTAAAAACCCACGAAGTCAATTATCCCGCCCATGATTTGGAGTTGGCGGCTATTGTCTTTACATTGTAAATTTGGAGGCACTACTTATACGAGACGAAGTGCACTACCTTTACCGACCACAAAAGCTTGAAGTACTTCTTCAAGCTAAAGGATCTCAATATAAGACAGAGGAGATGGTTAGAGCTCATCAAAGATTATGACTGTGAGATCTATTATCATCCGGGTAAGGCCAACATTATGGCCAAGGATTTCAAGATGAGGCGTTGAAAGAAGAACGCCTTAACTCTGAAAGTATGAGAGGTCCAGTCCTGGAGTTTGGAGAAAACACTGACGGGGTGAGAACCCGCTTTGGGCGGATGTTGATTCCTCGTACGGTGATCTACGGGGACGAATTATGGATGTAGCTCATAAGACTCGATACTAGATTCATCACAGTGCCACGAAGATGTACCAAGACATGAAGAAGGATTATTGGTGGCCTGGTATGAAGCGTGACATAGCGGAGTAGGTGAGTAAGTGCCTTACTTGTTTGCAAGTATAGGCAGAACATCAGAAACCATACGGGAAGATCCAACCGTTGGATATACCTGAGTGGAAGTGGGAGTACATCACTATGGACTTTATTACTAAGCTACCTCATATGGCGAGGGGTGCGATACCATTTGGGTGACTGTTGATTGTCTGACCAAGAGTGCTCACTTCCTACCGATCCGCGATACATATTCATCCAAGAGACTGGCGGATCTGTTTATCTAGGAGATTGTAGCTCATCATGGCGTATCGGTGTCTATTGTGTCTGATCGTGACACTTGGTTTACATCATGAATCTTGTTAATGCACTGACCTGAGGCTTGGCTTCTCTTTGGATGCTTCTTATTCGGGGATAGGTTTCGTGTTAATACAACGTGGAAGGTTAATAGCCTACGCATCCCGGCAGCTAAAAACCCACGAAGTCAACTATACCGTCCATGATTTGAAGTTGGCGGCTGTGGCCTTTACATTGTAAATTTGAAGGCACTACTTATACGAGACGAAGTGCACTATCTTCACCGACCACAAAAGCTTGAAGTAATTCTTCAAGCAAAAGGATCTCAATATAAGATAGAGGAGATGGTTAGAGCTCATCAAAGATTATGGCTATGAGATCCATTATCATCCGGGTAAGGCCAACGTTGTGGCCAATGCCCTTTGCCGAAAAGAGAGACCCGAGCCGATTTAGGTGAAGTCTTATCAGTTAGTTATGACATCGGACGTGATGATGCAAGCCAAAGGATTTCAAGATAAGGCGTTGAAAGAAGAACACCTTAATTCTGAAAGGATGAGAGGTCCAGTCATGGAGTTTGGAGAAAACACTCACGGGATGAGAACCCGCTTTGGGCGGATGTGGATTCCTCGATACGGAGATCTACGGGGACGAATTATGGATGTAACTCATAAGACTCGATACTCGATTCATCACAGTGCCACGAAGATGTACCAGGACATGAAGAAGGATTATTGGTGGCCAGGTATGAAGCGTGACGTAGCGGAGTAGGTGAGTAAGTGCCTTACTTGTTTGCATGTAAAGGCAGAACATCAGAAACCATACGGGAAGATCCAACTGTTGGATATACCCGAGTGGAAGTGGGAGTACATCACTATGGACTTTATTACTAAGCTACCTCGTATGGCGAGGGGTGCGATACCATTTGGGTGACTGTTGATTGTTTGACCAAGAGTGCTCACTTCCTACCGATCCGCGAGACCAGTGCTCACTTCCTACCGATCCGCGAGACATATTCAAGAGACTGGCGGATCTGTTTTTCAAGGAGATTTTAGCTCGTCATGGCGTATCGGTGTCTATTGTGTCTGATGGTGACACTCGGTTTACATATAAGTTCTGGACAAGATTCCATGATGCAATGGGGAGAAGGCTACACATTAGCACGACTTATCATCCTCAGAGAGATGGTCAGTCTGAGAGGATGATTCAGACGCTCAAGGATATGCTCCGAGCATGCGTGATTAATTTTGGAGGAAGTTGGGATGATCACTTACCGTTAGTAGAATTCGCATACAACAACAGTTATCATGCCAGCGTTGGCACGCCACCTTATGAGATGCTATACGGTAGAAGGTGTAGGACACCCATATGTTGTGGTGATGTTGGATAGAAAGAGTTGGGAAGGCTTGAGGTGATCGAGGCTACAACTGAAAAGTTAGAAAAGATCAAAGCCTTCATGATAGCAGCAAAGGATAGACAGAAGTAATATGCCAACAAAAGCTTAGACCTATTCAATTCAAGGTGGGTGACCGAGTTATGTTGAAGGTCTCACCTTGGAAGGGAATATCCGGTTCAGAAAGCAAGGTAAACTAAGCCCGAGGTATATAGGACCTTTCCGAATCATTGCTCGAGTAGTAGAGGTGGCCTATAGGTTAGAGCTACCTGATGAGTTATGTGGAATTCATCTGACATTCCATGTATCTCATTTGAGGAAGTGTTTAGCTGATAAAGTGTGACATCCGTTTTTTTTTTCGTTACCAAACTCCGTTAGTTCCGTTAAGTTTTGCATACACGTGTCGTAAGCACACACTAGTTGTCGTTTGATGTTGGTGACTTAATAATTGGGTTGTTAATTGGAAGCCTGATGTCATAGAACCTAATGTGATAGAACCTGTTAATTGGGCTGTATGGAATGGTTATTAGGTTGATGTGTGATTTTTGTACCTTGGGGATCATGTATGGTTTTGTTTGTTGATTAGTAACTAGGACATCATGTTTGGGACTAGAAATCAATCATCTTGATGTATGTGGTATGTATTGGACATGTTGAATGTGTTGTGGTTAGTATGAATGATTATTTGGTAAATTATCTGTTTTGACCCGTATATGCTAATTCATGGTTATAGGTCATATAGGTAGGTTATGCATGATCTGACCTTTTATATGATACACTAGTTGTGTTATGAACACACTGAGTATGCTAGATGCTAAGAACTTACATGACTTGTATGATATGTACATAGTATGATGATTTAGGTAATGCATTGGGCATGTGGCATCATATGTGATTCAATAGAATGTTAACCATGAATAATATGTGATCATGTCTGTCTAAATGGTTTACAACACATAATGTCACCAACGGGTCAAACGGGTCAACTGGGTCAAACATGTCTATTCTTCTAAAAACCTTGAGTCTTTGGTTATAGTGCACTTAGGGTTTCACATATTCTCTGTTTATACATACTCATGTACTCACATGATCTAGGTAACCTCTGAGGGTTGACTGTCCACTATTCCTTTCAAGTAAACTCTAGTACACAATACGTGTATCAGGTGAGTTCATGCCCTACTGTTTACTTAATATCCTTTTGGGGGAGATAGCATACTGGTAATTTTACAAACACTTTATTTATTTAAGATGTGTATGATATTAATATAGTGCTGTTTACCATGATAAAGTCCTCACACTTTCGAACTGTTAATATTGAATAGCCGGGAAACTTGGGTAATACTACTGGGTCTGACGAGCCCCACCTGTGTAACTCGAGGTCAACCGGGTGCAATTTGTCCTATGAACATTTGTCACGACCTGGTAAGTCATGACAGGAGGCAAACATATCACAGTCAGCTTCAATTGCGAAATCACTATGCATTAATATCTATCGTTAATAGACTAGCTATCTGTTACAGTACACATGCTTATATATCACAACTGTTAAACTATTATGTTTAGACGCAAACTCTTGAACTCACCAACCATTGTGTTGACTTTTTAGTATGCTATTCTCAGGTCGATAATCCAGCTTGCCGGTAGTAGCACAGCACGAGTCAGCATGCTTTCTAAGGATTTAAACTACAAACACGATTACTCGTCTTTTAGTCATGGTTTTCAAATATTTGGTTGGCACGTGTTTTGCCATATTATACATTTTTATATTTGGGGTTTGTCTTATTTACAATACACTTCCGCATGGTTTTAAAGTTTGAACTTTGGTTTGTTTTATTTTAAAAGTTGGCATATAGAGTCGTTCCGATTAACTACTGATCCTGCTTTGTTCACACGCCTCGCGGTAAAACTCCGCATGTGGATATTGAGGGTGTGACAGATTGGTATCAGAGCCAGGTTATCGAGAATTAGGTTGCATACACACTAGACTATAACCGCACACAGTTAGTTAGTTACTTGTTCCTGATTTCTCTACTGTACACTCATTGGCATACACATCACACTCTCTACAGCATAGCATCTTCATCGAGAGCACCTGGTAAACGACCGGCATCACCCACCCGATCCGAGTCCCCACCTCCTGGACCAGTACCCGACGATGGACGTGAGTGGCCTCGTTTGGACTACCCGCGAGGTGAGTTTGACTGGGATCAACCGTTTGTGCCACCTGAACGCGACCCTCCACGAGACAGGAGTTTCTATCCTGAGTTTGTAGATCATCTTATGTATAGGGAACGTGTACCTACACCGAGACCCAGAACTAGAACCAATACCGAGCAACCACTACCTTCACTTCCACGGACGATACAGTCTAATGAGCAGGTGATTGCTGCATTGGTGGCGGCACTAGACACGGAGCAACACCGAGTCAGGCGACTCACGAACGACGTTTGTACACTACAGCACGAGGTGTACACACTACGACATCAGCTGGATGCACTCGAGGAGCATCATTGTAAGACCATGGAGGGGTGTTACCAAATGCGAGACGGTTATCAGACGCTTAGTGGACGCATGACCGCACGAGAGCAGCGCAATGAAACAGCCGACAACAGGATTGCTGCTTTAGAAGCCCAGTTGGCGGCGCTTCAGATCGCCATAGCTCCTGC
This sequence comes from Flaveria linearis, assembly GCA_024085815.1. Taxonomy (NCBI): domain Eukaryota; kingdom Viridiplantae; phylum Streptophyta; class Magnoliopsida; order Asterales; family Asteraceae; genus Flaveria; species Flaveria linearis. The sequence goes on along the minus strand of CM044002.1, from coordinate 73,724,810 downwards.
TCTTGTGGGGGCCCCTGAGGAGGAGGAGGAACCCGAAGAGGAACCAGAAGAGGAGCCTGAGGAAGAACCTGAAGAAGAACCAGTGGAGATGGAAGATGATAATGACGGTTCAGACATAGTTGATTGATTCTATTTTATTTCCTTTAAACAACTTGGACTATATAGCGTTTCTTTCTTTTGGAACCTATGTGGGAAGGGTTGTTTCCCCACCCGAACAACAAACTCAAATTTTGATATTGATAAATGATTTGTGGCTCATTTACAAATTTATTTACCTTTGGTTATTATCTTTGTTAAGAATGTTATGGTTGTGATGATTCATTACTTTCTTATTGTTTACTATACTTCAATGAGATAAATATGTCTGATGCTACTCATTATTGTATTTGTAAACGTAAAGTGAATAATGGACGCCCGAGGACGTGGACGTCGTCGAGGACCCGGGCGCGGGCGTGGACGTGGCGCCGGTGACCAAGGTGCCGGTGACCAAGGCGCCGGTACTATTAATATGACCCCTACGGAATTGGCTGCTCTAATAAATGCACAAGTCCAGGCAGCAGTAGCTGCTGCCCAAGTAGGACAGCCCGCAGGTAATCGATACTGGAAAAGTTCATCAAATACCCTAGTTAATCGAATAAGATATCTAATCATGTTAAAGCAGGACCACCAGCGTGTACTTACAAGTCCTTTATGGACTGTAAGCCACACACCTACAGTGGAACCGAGGGAGCTGTAGGGTTGGTAGGTGGTTTGAGAAGACGGAGTCCGTGTTCTCAAAGTGTAACTGTCCACCTGCCGACCAGGTGAAATACGCTACAGGAACGTTGGATGGTGCAGCATTGTCCTTGTGGAAAGCTCAAGTGCAAATGCTAGGGCAAGCCATGGCAAATGAACTCCCATGGAATGAGTTTAAAGACATGATGACCGAGGAGTACTGTCCTCGAAGCGAAGTACAAAAACTGGAAATGGAATTCTGGCAGCTGAAGATGCAAGGTTCAAGGCATATACTACTAGAACCCATGAATTGGCCACACTCTGCCCAGGAATGGTAAACGAGATGCATAAGCGGGTGGAACACTACATTCGGGGATTGGTGCCCGAGATTAGGAGTATGGTGACTTCCTCTAACCCGGCTACTATCCAGCAAGCTATCCGCCTAGCCCACAAACTGACTGATGAAGCTGTGGAGCAAGGACGGTTACCAAAACGGGGCGCTGCGGCGAGCGTGCCCGACAACAAGAGGAAGTGGGATGCCTCCAACACCACCAACAACAACAATTAATCATCATCGTCCGGTGGTCAACATCAAACTCAGCAACAACCACCGCAACAACAACAAAAGAGGTTCGACAACAATCGTAATTTCAACCAGTCAGCCTCGAACAATCAAGGATCGAGCGGCTATGGTGGTAAACAGCCGAGGTGCACATCGTGCAACTATCATCATGTTGGAAGATGTGACAATTACAAGTGTTAGCGGTGTGGCAAAATGGGACACTTGGCCAAGGATTGCCATGGTGAGTTGGTTTGGAAGCCACAGCAACCTCAGGAGACTCCAAAAGGTTGTTTTGAGTGTGGAAAGGAGGGACACTACAGGCGAAACTGCCCGTAGATGAGGAAGAACGGTAATGGCAATGGTCAAAACAACAACAACCAAGGCAACAACAACAACAATGATGGAAACGGCAATGGAAATGGTGGTAATAATAATGGAGCCAAAGGGAGAGCCTTCATCATTGGCTCAGGTGAGGCTCTAAATGACCCTACAACTGTTACTGGTAGGTTTTTTGTCAATGGATGTTTTGCTACAGTACTGTTTGATACTGGAGCCGATAGGAGTTTCATATCCTTAAAGTTCTGTTGTCTCCTAAGTGATATCACTTCTGCTTTAGAATCCAAATACACCGTAGAGTTGGCTGATGGTAAACAGATCCATGTAACACACATCCATAGAGACTGTAAGATAGAGCTCGCTGGTCATACTTTCGCTATAGATCTTATGCCTGTTACACTAGGAAGTTTCGACGTTGTGGTTGGCATGGATTGGCTCTCTAACAAGCAAGCGGAAGTCATATGTCATGAGAAAATCATACGAATTCCTGTTGGTGATGAAATCCTTATAGTCCGAGGCGATAGGAGTGGTGCAGTGATGGGCATTATCTCTTACATGAAAGCACAAAAGCTATTGCGAAAAGGTCGTTTGGCTATTCTGGCACTTGTCACCGATAAGCAACCAGAGGAAAGAAAAATAGAGGACATCCCTATTGTACGCGACTTTCCGGAGGTGTTTCCAGAGGATCTTCCTGGACTACCACCTCACCACCAAGTGGAATTCCAGATCGAGTTGACTCCCGACGCGACCCCAATTGCTAGGGCACCTTATCGATTAGCACCAAACGAACTACAGTAGTTGTCATCACAACTTCAGGTGCTTTTAGATAAGGGCTTTATTCAACCTAGAACCTCACCATGGGGAGCCCCTGTCCTCTTTGTTATGAAGAAAGATGGCATGTTTCGAATGTGCATCGATATAGGGAGTTAAACAAAGTTACAGTCAAGAACCGGCACCCTCTACCTCGTATCGACGATTTGTTTGATCAGCTTCAGGGATCAAGCTATTATTCGAAGATTGATTTGAGATCTGGTTATCATCAACTTAGAGTCCGAGAAGAAGACATCTCCAAAACTTCGTTCCGTACTTGTTATGGTCATTATGAGTTCTTGGTCATGCCTTTTGGGTTGACTAATGCACATGCGGTGTTCATGGACCTCATGAATAGCGTGTGCAAACCCTATCTCAATCAGTTTGTCATTGTGCTTATCGATGACATACTGATATATTTTAGGATGAAGGAGGACCGAAGAGCACTTACGAATGATCTTAAAACTGTTGAAGAATGAGCACTTGTACGCCAAATTCTCTAAGTGTGACTTTTGGATACGAGAATTGCAATTTCTAGGTCACATTGTTAATGAGAAGGGGATACATGTTGATGCTGTCGTGATTGAGGCGATAAAGAATTGGGCTATACCCAAAACGCCGAGCGAGAGAAGGCAATTTCTGGGATTAGCAGGATATTACCAACGATTCATAGAGGGATTTTCTAAGATTGCACAACCTCTCACAGCCTTGACCCACAAAGGGACGGCATACAAATGGGGTGAAAGTCAAGAGGCGGCTTTTCAGCTATTAAAACAGAAACTCTGTAGTGCACCGATATTGGCACTGCCAGAGGGAACAGATGATTTCGTGGTGTATTGTGACGCATCCATTCAAGGATTGGGTTGTGTCCTGATGCAACGCGACAAAGTGATAGCTTAAGCCTCGAGACAACTGAAGGTTCACGAGAAGAACTATACCACCCATGACTTCGAATTGGGTGCAGTGGTTTTTTCCTTAAAGGTTTGGAGACATTTCTTGTACGGTACCAAATGCACTATCTACACCGATCACAAGAGTCTTTAGCACATCTTTGAGCAAAAGGAGTTGAATATAAGGCAACGACGTTGGGTAGAGCTTCTGAATGATTATGATTACGCTATCAAGTACCATCCTGGAAAGGCGAACGTAGTTGCCGATGCCCTAAGCCTTAAAGAAGCAACTAAACCCAGGCGGGTGCGAGCCTTACAACTTACAATCAGTACTCATCTGCCTGAACAAGTTAAGGATGCACAGATAGAAGCCTTGGAAGAGGAAAATATTTGTTCTGAGTCATTACGGGGAATGGATAAGCAATTAGAAGTGAAAGAGGATGGAATTTGGTACTTCATGGATAGACTTTGGGTGCCTATCTATGGAAATCTGAGAGATTTAGTTATGAGTGAGGCACACAAGTCTAAATACTCCATACATCCCGGATGTGACAAAATGTATCATGACCTAAAGGCGCACTACTGTTGGCCTAACATGAAGGCGGATGTAGCTACGTATGTGAGCAAGTGTTTGACCTGCTCAAAAGTCAAGGTAGAATACCAAAAACCATCTGGACTGTTACAACAACCCGAGATACCAATGTGGAAATGGGAACAAATCTCCATGGATTTTATCACTAAGTTACCCTGGACTAATACTGGTTGTGACACATATGGGTCATTGTGGATTGGTTGACCAAGTCCGCTCACTTCCTTGCAATTAAGGAAACATATAAGATGGAGAAATTTACCTGACTGTATCTGAAGGAAATCGTTTCGAGACACGGTGTACCGATCTTGATTATTTCTGACCGCGATGCTCGTTTCACGTCACACTTCTGGCGATCACTATAAAAATCTCTGGGTACACGATTGGATATGAGTACTGCTTATCATCCACAAACTGACGTCCAGAGTGAGCGTACCATACAGACTTTGGAGGATATGCTTCGTGCTTGTGTGATTGATTTCGGGAACAACTGGGAAGTTCACCTGCCATTGGTGGAATTCTCCTATAATAACAGTTACACACTAGCATACAGGCAACACCTTTTGAGGCTTTGTATGGGAGAAAGTGTCGATCATCGGTTTGCAGGGCTGAAATTGGTGATAGTCAACTAACGGGTCCCGAGCTAATACATGAAACAACTGAGAAGATTATGCAGATACGGAATCGTATGGCTGCAGCGAGAGATAGACAGAAAAGTTATGCTAACAAGAGACGGAAACCTCTAGAGTTTCAAATTGGCGACAAGGTCTTATTTAAAGTCTCACCGTGGAAAGGCGTAGTTCGGTTTGGCAAGCGAGGAAAGCTGAATCCGAGGTACGTTGGACCATTTGAGATAGTAGAAAGAATAGGTCCAGTGGCCTATCGACTAGCCTTACCTGATTCGCTGAGTGGAGTTCACAATGTGTTTCACGTTTCAAATCTGAAGAACTGTTTATCGGATGAGACACTAGTTGTACCACTAGAAGATGTTCAAGTGGATGAACAATTACGCTTTATCAAAGAACCTGTCGAGGTGAAGGATCATGAGGTGAAAACACTTAAGCATAGCAAAATACCCATAGTCAAAGTTCGTTGGAACTCGCAACGTGGACCGGAATTCACGTGGGAACGTGAAGATCAAATGAAGCATAAGTACCCTCAACTGTTCGAGACGATGCCTGCAGACAAAGGTATTGATTTAAATTTCGGGACAAAATTTCGATTTCAACATAGGGATGATGTGACAAGTCATCCAAAACTCATTCGATTTCGATTTCTATGTGCCAATGCATTAGACCAGTGATGGAACACTCTCACCATGTGATGGAACACTCTCACCATGTAACGCAATTTTCGGGACGAAAATTCTTTCAACATGGGGATAATGTGACATCCGGTAATTTTCCGTTACCAAACTCCGTTAGTTCCGTTAAGTTTTGCATACACGTGTCGTAAGCACACACTAGTTCTCGTTTGACGTTGGTGAATTAATAATAATTAATAATGTTAAATTAATAATAATCTAGTGGATTAAATGATTATTGTGTTATACTTATGTGTTTACGAGATTTAAAGACCATTTGGGAATTTTATCGCGTAACATTAAAACGCGTATGTTAATTCGTTTGTCTTGTGTATTTATAAAATAAAATATATAAGTGTTATCATTAGTTTATATATTCATGTTATTAAGTTAAAAACACTTTACAAAGAGTTTAAAAGCTTAATATTTATAAAAATACAAAATGCAAGGGTTAAATGGGTAAATATGATTAATTAAATTAAACAAAACACTAAACCCTAGCCCCCACCCTCCCAAAGTCGCGACCTGCATCCTCCAGCCATCAAACCTGCGATTTTCAGCCAAGAACACTCAATCCATCATGCTTTTGATCGATTCCAATCCATAGAACGCGATTTGGACCTTCCTTAACAAGTATACACGTGAATTGAAGGTTAGTTTTGTTGTTTTTGTGGGTTTCTCATTAGGGTCGAACCCTAGATGCGAATTAGATGTTCATGGGGCTGAATTTTTGATGTTTTGTTGATGTTAACATGTTAGTTACATTGTATGTATGTTGTTTAACATTGATTATGCATGAATGACACGTTTTTAATGATTGGATCATGAACCTTGATGAAGATGAACCCTAATTCAAAAATTGTGATGATTATGTGGAATTGATTGTTGTTTGATGTTGTTGGGATGTTAATTAGGTTGTATGAATGCTAGGAAACATGAATCATGCCAGAAATTGTTGAATTGAGAACTTTGTTCATAGGTTACTAATAATAGTAACTTTATTTTGCATGATATGATGAATTGTTGATAAATTGTTGTTATGGATGTGTTTAGGATGTTGATTAGGTGCTAGATTGTTGATATGAATGCTAGAAATCTTAGGTTGGATGTTGTTGTTCATATCTTGCCAAAAGTAGAAACTTTTTAGATATGGATGAATGAGTTATGCTAATGAATGAATTATGCTAGTTTGATGTTGTTGATCATGTTTAAGTGTTGTTATGAACTTAGAATAGCATATATTAATGAATTTTATATATATTGGGTGTTTATTAGATTTTGGGATGAACTTTCCCAAAAGGGAAACTTTATTTTGGATGAACATTGGTTATTGGGAATTGGACTTACTCATGGCTTTAGGATCATGCTAGAATGCTTGTTGTGGAAGCCTAATGTGATAGAACCTGTTAATTGGGCTGTATGGAATGTTTATTAGGTTGATGTGTGATAGAACCTGTTAATTAGGCTCTATGGTTTTGTATGTTTATTAGGATCATGTATGGTTTTGTATGGTTTTGATGTGATAGAACCTGTTAATTGGGCTGTATGAACGAATATGTGAGATAATGAATGAAGAATAAGGTTATGCCTTGTTGTATGTACGATGAATGATTACGTATGAAAGTAAAGAAAGTATTTTGTTAAGAAAGAGTATTTTCTTATATGAACCGCATAAAGTATTTTAATACTTTAAAACTAGAACTCACTCAACAACACTAACATTTACGCATTTTCAGTTAACAGATAAACGTTGCTGAGGATAGCACACGGGGAGGCTGCTTGGCAGGGCATGACTGGCATCCATTCACGCATAATAATATTGTTGTTTTGTAATGCAATTGAATGAGGCTTTTGTAATTTAACAATGTTATATTGCTTAACAATAGTATTTATCAATGAAATGAATGGTTTTTGATAATATATTTCCGTTGCTAATTTATGAAATATGTATTATATATGTAATGATGCGATGATTGTCCAGCTGTGAGGTACCAGGGAACAAGGCCTTACATTTGATGTATATTCAGTCAAACAAACAAAGAGCCCACAGTGCATGACCAAGTGGTCATCCGCTATATACTTAGTCAAATTATCAAAGAGTTCACAACATACAGTTTAAGATTGTACAGCAGATGTGTTGGTACACGTCCCTAGTTCTAGTTCTAGTCAGCTCAAATGTAATTGACTTTCATTTTATAACACTTATGTAATGTTTGATATATGAAATGGAAAACTCTTCTCTAAATGTTTATTGGTTGTTGAATGTTATATCTATTAATATGATTTATTGTTACATGCTTATATGAACATGTTATATAGGTTTACAGTTGTTAGACATAGTTCTGTATCATTAAAGGTTAGGGAATATGTTTAACTAAGTCTTATGATTCGGTCACACGACTAGACTATGCGAATGGGCCAGTCACACGACTGAACCAGGTGATTGAGTCAATCGCACGATTCAGTCATAAGACTGACTCAGTCGTACGAATGAATCAATCGTACGACTCAGTCGTATAACTGAGCCATACGCATGGGTCAGTCGTACGAATGAGAGCTGTAACCTATAAATACCACTTAATTCGTGGAAAAATGTAACACTTTGAGAATTCTTAACCCTAGCCGTTCCTGTTCGTCCATAGAGTCCCTTCCAACTTCATAGAACATTTCTGATCGATTCTAATCAATTCTTAACGTATTCTCATCGTTAGTTTTGATCAGATTAACGATCTCTCTGATTGGATCGCCAATCAAATAGGATTCCGCACTATATGAGCTGGTTTCACGTTGAATTAGTTAGTACTCCATCCGTACTCGGTCCTAATAAGTGGTATAAAAGCTTTGGCTCTTGATTCTTCGTGGAGTCAATCACGTTTTCGCAAAAGTCAACGTTTTTAATCAAAAGATCCGTTCTTTCTGCATAAAATCTAGTTTTTACGAGTGCATGTGTTCAAAAGTTAGTCTTTTTCAAGTTTCAACCTACTAGGGTTTTCAAAATTTTGTTTTTAGGTCGAATTATGTGAAAAGTATGAAAACTTTTGAAGTCAACAGTCTCAGTCACACGATTAACTCAATCGCATGACGGAACACCATTCGCTCAGCTCAATCGCACGATTGGCCCCGTCGCTTGTTCAATCGCACAATTGGCCCAGTCCGTTTGTTCATTCGCACAACTGTCCTAGTTATCTATTCAGTCGCACGACTAAGCTCAATCGCCTTGTTGAGTCTCATTCGCACCCTAGTCGCATCCCCAGTCGCATACATATTTGGTTTTCATGTTTTAAGACTAATTCTATATGGACACACAGAACTTTGCACTCTAAGCAGGGAAGGACTCCAGGATCCAAATCTATTGCTTTTGGAGAATGAGATCGGGAATCACAACAAACCACAAAAGCTTCTGTCTCTTGACGAATATCCTTAATGGAAGCAACGGTTTGAGATTCATTTGAATGGAGTGGACACAAACTTATGGAACAATATTGAGACTGGCTACACTATGCCAGTTGGAGTTAATGGTGTTCCACTGACTCTAAATGGTTTGACTGATGCACAAAAACTTGCCTACAATGCTGAGAAGAAAGCCTACGCTTTGTTGACGTAGTCCATTCCAAAAGACATGTTCTATCAGTTCTTAGAGCACAAGCAGTGCAAAAAGTTTTGGAAGGCTCTTGAGAAACGTTATGCAGGAAATGCTACGCTTAATTCTCTAAAGGCTAAAGCTTTGAAGAAGGAATTTGATAACTTCTCATCTTTTGGAAATGAAAGTTTGGATGATGTGATCAACCGCTTCATCATTTGATGAGTGAACTGCACACTCACGGGGTTAAAACGTCCATGGAAGAGAAAGTGGCAAGTTTGGCTGATGGGTTACCTGATAAGTGGAATTCATTTGTTTCCACTTTGAGATATAATGATGTGCTTGATTCAATTGACATAAATGATTTTATTCTGAAATTGAGGGAGGAAGAGGTTCGACATAAGTACAAGTCTAAGATGGGTAACTACACTCAGAATCCTTCTCTCTATAATATGACTCCAACTACAGTGTCTTCTAGTACACCTTTGCAGACTGCTTTCATGTCTAACACATCTGCAAGCATTCCAAGTACTTCCTCAAGTTGTGAATCAGGTGGATCATCAAGTGTCCAATTCAATGCTCCATAAATTCAATCGACGAAGTTAACTACAAAGAATTTGGGCAACATAACTGTTGAAGTTGCTAAGGAGCATATGGATCTACTTGTTGCTGTGGTACATTCTTATGATGGGTTAGTTGTAGGAAAGATTGGAAATTGCCATCTAGTAGATGAAGATTATGAGCAGGTTGATGAAACTGAGCTTGAACGATGGATATAATGTGGGCTCTCGCTAGTGCTGTGCGTAGAGCAAAGAAGTTTGTTAAAAAGACGGGACAGAACCTAGTGGCTACAAAGGATACAACGTTTGGATTCGACAAGTCAAAAGTCACCTATTTTAACTACGGTGAAAAAGGCCATTTCAAGCGAGAGTGTGTCAAACCTAAGAAGACAGGCAATGGCAATCCGTTTTCGTCATTTAACAGGTAGGATAAAGACAAGACTCCAAAGTCGACGTCAACTAGCCATGACTCCAAAGCAATGGTAGCACGGGTGATGAAGGACAAGACTGGTCCTTCCGTTTCTTATCTGATAGTGAAGCTAACATTGCATCGGTTGATGATCTGAACGAAGACTCGGCGAGTGAGGGGGAGAACTCAGTTGAGCTTGATACTACTGATGTGGAGGAGACTATGGCTGCTGTTGATCAACTAGTGGAGGATGAACTAAATGCAGAATCTTCAGCACACTAGGAACCCCAGGCTGCTTTCATGGCTGGTACCTCTACATCTGCACATGTAGAATCGAAAGATGGTCTCTTTGATAAACATGCTTGTGTTGAATGTGTTAAGTTTAGGGAAAGCATTGATCTAAAATTTGCTATGTGTTGAATGTGTTAAGTTTAGGGAAAGCATTGATCTGAAATTTGCTTGGTTATTAGAACATAATGATAACTTAGTAAATGACTTAAAATTTGCACAGAGGCTAATAGAGTTTTAAAGTAAAATGAAAGCAGTTTTAAGGAGAAAATTGACTTGCTCAGAAAACAATTAAAAGAGATTGAAGTTGTTGCTTTTAACCATGAAAATGATATAAAGTTTTACTTAAAAACAATTAAGGAAACTAGAAAGGACAGAGCTGTTTTACAAGTTGAAAATGAATCTTTAAAGCAAAAACTACGTAGTTTAGCTAGTTCCTCTCACATCTTGAAAAACTTGGTTAAATAAAGAAACAACGGGAAGGGCTGGGTTATAAAGTTGTGCCTCCACCACATGAGATCCTCCTGAACACCAAACAGAGACCTGTTAATAATAATACCATCAAGGACCATGTGGTGACTACTCCTCTGGTTAGTGATCCGGACACTGTAATTAAACCTGCTCCTCCGGTTGCTGATCAGAAGACGTCAACTTCAAGCACAAAGGATAAAACCATCATTGAGAACAAGGTGGAAGAGAATGTTCAAGCATCTCTTGGGTTGGGTTCAAAATCTGCTATCACACAACCTAAGACTTCAAGCATCTCTTGGGTTGGGTTCAAAATCTGCTATCACACAACCTAAGACTTCAAAAACCACTCAGTCTAAACCGGTTAAGCAAGATCACAACCATCTTAATAGACAATGTAATCATAATGTTAAACAAGTAAAATTTGTCAAAGAAGGTGAAAATCAAAAGGTTGAGACCAAAAGACCCATGCCTGAAGTGTACTCCCCACCTCACAAGAGATCTCCAAGTCCTGTTGAGAGGAGATCATGCTATACTTGTGGACAAAGAAGTCATATCTCCTCACACTGTCCTCGCTATCAGACACCTAGGCTTAAAGTTGAACTAGATCAGGAAGTTAAACAGTTTTCTTCAAAACAGAGATCTAAAACTCCTGCTAGGTCTAAAACACCTCATAGGTCTTTTACCCCTCCCCAACACCACAGACAACACAAACAAGTCACTGGCAAATCTGTGTTGCCTGAGGTGAAACCTGTTTTTGAAAATAAACCTAAAGTTCAAACAGTAAATCAGTCATCGGTTTACCATAAACAGTCCTCACACAAGGATGGTATGTGGAAAGCTAAAACATCTTATGTGTCTGATAGTGTTGATAAGCTGAAGGATGAGGTCTCTCCAACTACTAAAGGTCAGTGGGTTGAGTTTGTGATGTGTGATGCCTCTGGGAAACCCAAGCCAGTCAAGGCTTGGGTCCCCCTCCTTAACTAATTATTTTCTATTATGTGCAGGTTGTCCGCTATAGTGCTTCTACCAACACATGGATAGTAGATAGCGGAGCATCCAGGCACATGACGAGACTCCTTTTCAACGTCAAACAAATTAAAGGGGGACATGTTTCTTTCGCTGGAAACAAAGGAGGATACATTACCGCACAAGGAGAAGTAGGTAATGGAGAGGTAAAGTTTGATAAAGTAAATTTTGTTCAATAGTTGGAAAAACAATTTGCTTTCAGTTTCTCAGATATGTGATAAGGGATTCAAAGTAATGTTTGACAATATGAAGTGTTACATTCTGAAGAAGGAGATGGAGATACATGAGGAGCAGGTTTTAATGTCAGTATCAAGGTACAACGATTTGTACGTCTTGGACATGTCAAATGCTTCTACTACTGAGTCTACTGTTCAGTGCTTTTTATCAAAAGCAACAGAGAAGGAATCCATTTCATGGCACAGGAGAATGGGACACATAAATCATAGGAAGATGAATCATCTGATTCATAACAACTTAGTTGAGGGAGTTACTGTAAAGAACTTCAAACTTCTAGATTTTTGTGTCTCGTGCACGAAGGGAAAGCAGACCAGGAAGTCTCACAAGACCAAGCATGCTAATTCTATCGAGATGCCACTGGAGCTACTGCATATGGATCTATTCGGTCCTGTCAGCACGAAGAGTATCGCTGGAGACTGGTACTGCTTTGTCATCATGGATGACTACTCACGTTTCTCCTGGGTGATGTTTCTGAAAGCTAAGTGAGAAACCTTTGAGTCGTTCACGGTGCTCGTCACAACACTTGAGTCCCTCTACAATCTGAAGGTGAGGAATGTTCGTTCAAAAAATGGAACTGAATTCAAGAATCAGTGGATGGATGCTTTCTGCAAGGAAAAGGGAATTGTTCATCAGTTCACCTCTGCATACACGCCATAGATGAATGGAGTTGCTGAACGAAAGAAAAGGAGCTTGATCGAGACAGCAAGGACGATGTTGGCAGACTCAAAGCTGCCAGTACAGTTCTGGAATGAAGCTGTTGCCAATGCGTGCAACACACTTAATCGTGTGTTAGTAGTTAAGCGGCATGGGAAGACTTGCTATGAGTTGCTTCAGAAGCGCAAACCCAACCTGGAGTATCTGGAACCATTCGGAGCTCCATGCACGTTACAGAAGAAAACTCCGGAGGGCAAGTTCAGTGAGAAAGCATATCAGGGGATCTTTCTTGGCTACAGCATACCAGATAAACGGGTTTATAACAACTCGACAGGTCAGGTAGAAATATGGTGAAACGTCGATGTGCAAAGATACACCATCCCCCTACTGGAAAAAGTCCGTCGTCATTCTTCGACTACGATGGCTTTTTCAAATCATTCAACTGTCCTAAGATAGATTCAGATAAAAAGGTCAAGCAATGTGACACCTGCTAGTTGTGCTTCAGGATCTTCAGCAGCTGCTTAGGACGAGAGTGATGATTCATCAGACGATGAAGAAGCAGTTGAGACTAGCAATGAGCATAACGTTAATCAAGATGGAAGCTCAATAGATGCTGAACATGCATCAGGAAATCCGGATACTGAACCTACCGTCACAAATCTGAATACTGAAGTTGTCTTTCCTACGACACGTGTGACTAGGATCGGTGTGAATCATCCCCCGGAGCCTATCATTGGGGATCTTCACTCCGGTGTGCAGACGAGAAATCCGCTATACTCTGCTGATTATGCTGCAACTATGGAAAAGGGCTACGTGAATGACGGGGCTTACAAATGTTTTGTTTCTCAAGTCGAGCCCAAACACGCAAGCGATGTCCTGAAGGATGAGGCCTGGGTCAACGCTATGCAGGAAGAGCTACTACAGTTTAAGAAGCTTGGAGTGTGGACACTCGTTGACAGACCCAAAGGTGTGAAAGTGATTGGCACCAAATGGGTGCTACGCTGCAAGAAGGATGACCAAGGTGTTGTTATCAGAAACAAGGCACGTTTGGTTGTTCAAGGCTTTCGACAAGTCGAGGGAGTCGACTATAATGAAGTAATTGCACCCATGGCTAGAATGGAAGCAATCCGTATCTTCCTAGCCTATGCATCATATATGAAGATCAAGGTTTATTAGCTGGATGTGAAGAGTGCATTCCTTCATCGGGAAATCCGTGAAGAAGTCTACATTAGTCAACCCAAGGGATTCGAAGATCCTTATCATCGGGACAGAGTCTACAAGTTGGACAAGGCTCTGTATAGGCTACATCAGGCTCCTCGAGCTTGGTATGAGAAGCCCTCCACCCACCTGTTGAAACACGGGTTTCACAGGGGTGTGATTGACTGCACGTTGTTTATCAAAGAGAGAGATGGTGATTTACTGATGGTGCAAATTTATATGGATGACATTATCTTCAGTGTACGAAATGAAGATCTATGTAAAGAATTTGTATCTGTGATGAAGGCAGAATTTGAAATGAGTGCCATGGGAGAAATGAAGTTCTTCCTAGGATTACAGGTGGACCAAACACCTACCGGTATTTTTCTGCATCAGACTAAGTATGCTGGAGACATTCTGAGTCAATTTGATATGGAAAACGTCACTGTTTCCGGTACCCCACTCGCCACAAATCATGATGTGGCACCTGATGTGAATGGGGATTTGGTAGATGCCACTATGTATCGTGGGATGATCGGATCTCATATGTATCTCACTGCCTCACGTCCAGATATCATGTATGCCACATGTCTGTGCTCAAGATATCAAGCCAAACCGAAAGTAAATCATCTGATAGGGGTGAAAAGGATTTTTCGTTATCTGAAGGGTACTTCAACACTGGGGTTGTGGTATCCTCATGATGATGACTTTGAGCTAACTGTGTATAGTGATTTAAACTACGGCGGCTGCAAGATGAACTTCAAGTCAACATCAGCAGGGTGCAGTTCTTTGGAAGGCGTTTAGTCACCTGGCAATGCAAGAAGCAGACCTCGGTTGCCTTATCAACCTGTGAAGCTGAATACGTTGTGGCTGCAAATTGCTGCTCTCAGATCACCTGGATCTAACAGCAAATACGGGACTACGGTTTGCAATTTTCTAACACCCCTATATATGTTGATAACTCTGCTGTCATAACTGTAACTAAAAATCCTGTTCAACACCCTAAAACAAAACACATCGGCATAAAGTATCATTTCATACGCGATTGCTATGAAAAACAATTAATTGATGTGATTAAAACAAACACCACCTCTACACCAAACCGTTTGATAAACCCAGATTTTTCTATCTGGTAGAGGTCAACGGCGTGAAAAAGAAAAGTGACATCATTTCAGAAGACACAGATGCTTAGTCCGACACTTGGTTTGCTTTTAATTTTTATTTTATTTCTATCTGTTTTAATTTCCTTGTCTTATAAAAATCCAAAAACACAAAAAGATTTTTTGTTTTACAATTTTAGGGGGAGATTAGTTTACTTTAAGTATTTATTTACTTAAAAAAGGGGAGGGCAGATAAGCTAAAAAGGTAGAAACAAAATATTTAAGAATGTGATTCAATACTATGGAAAGTGATAGTACACATGCGTCGAGTTACTTGGTAGACCAAAAAGATTTTCAATTTTTATAATTTTAGTTTAATAAATAACTGAAAATTGTTAGTCAGAGAATTATAAGTCTCAAAAATTGGGAAAATGACAGTACGCTTGTTTGTAACTGTAATGACACGGAGAAAGTCGATCTAGGGAGGTGCTAGTTCATTATACGATGTGTCGGTTGATTCAACACAATAGACTAGTAGACATCATTGGTGAACTTAATTTAAACTAAACTGTTCAACTGACTGTGGGTTCCTATCTTATCACTGGTTAACACAATCAGTTATTTCCAATAAGGGATGACGAGCAAACAAACGCCACTAAAAGTGTGCGGATGACCACAAAAATAGCAAAGCACGGAAAATGAAAATAAACGCAATCAAGCTGATAACCTATGTTGTTGTTGTGTTATGTGCAAAAGAAAAATTTAAAGGTGCTCTAACAAGAAGATAGGTTATGTGCCTCTCTACTGTGCGATGGCACTGACCTGAGGATAAGCATAACCTAGATATTCTAGAATTCATTGTTGTTTGCCGCCTCTCTACTATGCGATGGCACTGACCTGAGGCTTGGCTTCTCTTTGAAAGATCTATGAATAGTCTCTTCTTGTCAAAATACCCGTAGACCGCTCAAAAGTCTTCTGAGGAATGTTGATTACCATATAAGCTTGGGATCCATAAATGTTGGTTGAAATAATATAACCTAATACAACACCAATATATGTCAAAAGTCTATGTATGGATTTAAGTGGGCAAGTATACTGACAATCATCGTGGTTGCACCGCCTGATGTTCAAAATCAATGTGTGTTACATATCAGATCAAGCATGATTCCCAGTTAGAACTTAGAAGTCTAAGATGAATGAGAAACTATGATATCTAAATATGTTAGTTTCCATTTCAATATATATTTAAAAGTTCCAAGTAATTGAGGTTATGCCTGTTTGATTCCATATGAATCTATCATAGAAATGATGTTAATGCTAATAGGATACTCTACCCTACCCTAACAAAATCACAAAAAACATGTTTATTTTGTTAATTAGTTTAGTTTTTCAAGTTTTTTGTAAAATGTGTCAGTGTCGGACTGGGCTATGTTATTCATCTTTGAATAGGTCACACAATGAACTTTACGTTAATCTTAAATCACTTGTTTCTGAAAAGATAAATGGATCACGTCTGAGGTGATCAGGAGGATAAATGGATCATGTCTGAGGTGATCAGGTGGATAAATCGATCACGTGTGAGGTGATCAGGTGGATAAATGGATCACGTCTGAGGTGATCAGGTGGATAAATGGATCACGTCTGAGGTGATCAGGTGGATAAATGGATCACGTCTGAGGTGATCAGGTGGATAAATGGATCACGTCTGAGGTGATCAGGTGGATACATGGATCACGTCTGAGGTGATCAAATGGTTTCTAAATCTTAAATTGGTCATGTCTGAGATGATCAACTGATCAAAATGTTTTATATATTGTTATAAGGGGCTAAGTGTCCAAGGGTCAAAAAGGCAAAATTTCACAAGTATGACCCATCCGCACGACTGGACCATGAATATTGACCAGTCGCACGATTGGACCATACGAAAGAAACCCATTCGCATGAATGGGCCATGAGTATGGACCAGTCGTACGAATGGACCATACGAATGAGCCCAATCGCACGATTGGAGGTGACCGACTGTGACAGTGGCACGAATGATCCTCATTCGTACGATTGGAGTTGACCGAATGGGCAAATCATATGACTGAAGCTCAATCACACGAATTAATCAAGCGACAAGATTCAGTCGCACGACCAAAGGTTGCCCTAGTATAAATAGAGGAGGAGTCGGTCTCAGTCGTCTCATTCACCCAAATCGCCTCTCAGATGCACGATACACACTCATATTGCTGAAATTTCATTTGATCTTCTTAGACCTGTTTTTGACACTTTTTGACGTTTGTTTCGACTCTATAGGTACTACGCGACAATATTTGGACAAATAAACAGTTACTACAATGTATAAAAGATCGAAAATTGACCTAAAGTTAACCGAAACAAATAAGACATATAAACCACTAAAACTGGGCTTTCTGATCAAATTAAAGTTATTAGGGCTTTAGTCGGTCATATGCGAACCAAATGAGTCAATCCACAACGTTTAACATAAAGTATTACTCAAAAATTGAATTTGAATGAACAAACTGTCGGACATGCGATTGGACACACTGATGAACTTCAATCGCACGACTGAGCTGAGACAAATGGCTCAATCGTACGACTAGATCTCAGTCGCACAGTTCAGTCACACGACAAGATCTCAGTCGCTCAACTCAGTCGCACGACTGAACAAAATTTTCAAGTTCATGAAACAAGTCTGGTATTCTTTGACACGTACTAATGTTTATTTACTTTGTGTCACAAATGTCTAGTCGGTAGACGATGAGCACTAAGCATAACATATGTGCTCATCTCGATCTCTCTTCCTGTAACGGTGCAGAGTTTGCTGGCAATATCATATTCCTATGACGTTCGAGGATCTTCTGAGCAATCTCTGAGCCATGCACTCCTTATAGTTTCAGTACAGCAGGCTTTCTGGGAAAGCGCTGTAGTTGACAGGTCCACTGAGCCCCACACTATCCGGAGTTCTATATTTAGGGAGGCCATCGAGATTACTGAGAAGCATATTCGGACATTATTAGAGTTCGGGGATGATTCTGACTGCCCCGCCCGATTACATCCCCTCACTGTACGAGGTTGCTTTATGAGGGCTAAGTATTCTGGGGATATTAACGCATGTATGCTCAACAAGAGCAACTTGTGCCCCCAGTTCAAATGCTTAGCCCATGTACTACTGAGATGCATCACATCCAGGAAGGGTGGATTCGATGAGCTCTCCGACCAGATGCAGAACGCGTACACGGCGTTGTTGCTGAATCATCCATTCAGCTTCTCTAGGATGATCTTCACCTATCTGGTGGAGAACATCGAGGAGAAGGAAAAGGAAAGCTTCTGTATGTATCCACGGTTTATATAGATGATCATAGATCAGAAGCTCCCCTCGCTGCCTAAGGAGAAAGAGGATGCTGTGGTCTTGGAGGTCATGGATGACACTACTCTGGGACCGATGAGGGTGTACCGGGGGAAGCAGGTGAAGCCCCCGGTGAGGAGATTATTTAGGCATCTAGCCCGTGAAGACTATGTGGCGCCAAGGAAGAGGAAATGGTGCCACGACGAGAGTGATTCACATACAGAGCCGATAGCAGTTCTTGATGATGACTCAGATGATGATGATAGTGGTGATGGTGGAGATACAGGTCCGTCTCACACTCAGACCACTAACGGTGATGTTACATCTCCACCATCTCCACACGGTGATCTAGAGACAGCTGGGTTCTATCAGGACTTCCAGCCTGATGAAGAGGAGGCGTCCGATGAGGAGCCACTGACCAGGACGGTGGGCAGCCGGGTGGTTGCCACCGAGAGGGGGCTTAGGACGGTTGGTGGACGTCCGGGCGGGTCTGAGGAGACTACTTTAGATCCATCATACACCCCAGACCAGCCTAGTAGCCGTGGGGAAGCCTCTGGGTCCAGGGGGACTCGGAGGAAGAGGATGGCGCAGCCCCATGGGCTGAAGCCAAAGAGACGGGGGATCACGTTGATTACTACCTCCACCACCACCTCCACCACTACACCACCTACCACCAATACACCACCTACCACTACTACACCACCTACCACAACCACCCCTCATACCACTCCACCCATTCACACTCCACCACCCATATTCACCTCAGCCACTGCTACCACTGCCAGCCACCAAGTTGTCCCTTCCACATTCCCCACCAGATCATCCATCCCTCCTATTGGAGTGGAGGAACAGCTGGTAGCACTAAACAGGATGGTGATGGTGTTGAAGCTGTTAGCAGCAGATGACGAGAAATCTGCTAAGTTACGTCAGTTGGAGGAGCTCAATGCTGCTCAAGCTCAGCAGATTTCTCAGCAGGCTGAGCAGATCGCCCAACTCCAAGAGCACAAAGAGGAATCGGTTAAGAGATTGGAAGAGTTGGAGGCTGCTAACATGAAGATCATGCTTAAGCTTAAAGGATCACAAGATGAGCCTCTGAAGATCAGGGAAGGAGATGATGATAGTGATGATGATGAGGATGATGATGAAGAGGATGATAGTGATGATGAGGATGAGGGTAATGGTGAAGCAAGAGGTAGGGAGGATGATGATGAGGATGATGAAGGAGATGCAGCTGCATCTGCCTCTGCTCAAGGTCAAGACCAAAGGACAAAGAAGAAACAAGTCCAAGGAGCATCATCATCTGCCCCGCCTACCTCACCATCAGCTGAAGACATAGAGAGGATTCAAGACAAAAGTAAATATTAGATGTTTTACTTTGTTTAGCTTTTGTACTTGAAATCATCATTTTATGTTACGAAATTAATGTATATATTTATTATTCAGTGTTTGATTATCTTGATTATATACTAACTATTGCTGTGTTACATGTTTAAATCAAGCAGATCTAGCATTTTATAAAGATGAGTATGATGTTGCTGCCTTACAGCAGATCAAGTCTCAACTGACTATGATACTTTATCTGCAAGGGATCGTCAGGAGGTCACTGATTTATAATCCTGAAGAAGGAGAAATAATTCACGACCTCACTGATGAGCAACTTACTGAAATGTTCCAGCAGAATCCGGATGAGATAGTGAAGGATGCTCCTACCTTCGATGTGGATAGTGATGAGGAGCTGATGATAAAGATGAGATAAAGATAGAGGACGTCACTACTCAGTATTATCCACAGGATACTAACCAAGAGTGAAATGTGTTTCCCGATCTGGGTAATAGTCTTGGCAGCGATACTTTGGAGAAGCTAAGTCAGAAGGAAAAGGATGCAGAAGCATCTACAAGCCAAGCCCAAGCCTCGGATGCTGATGTAGATATCAGAAAGGCTGAATGGGCGGCTTGTTTCTCAGAGATCCGAGCCCAGCGCGCTGCAGCTAAGCAAAGTACCTACACCAAGATCTACAAAGTGAAGAAGCATCTGAAGGTGTCAGGGAAGATTATAGCGTGGGCTTATTTTGAGAATCTTAACGTTTACGCAGTAAAGAGGGAGAGGGGAATCGAGTACTTTAGATTCCCACATGATCTAAAGACTTTCCCTGGTTTTGAGCTCAACCAGCTGGCACGACAGAAGCTGTTGTATGCTGACACGAAGAAAATATCAGGCTGGTTTGAGGCTGCGTTGAAACGAGAGTATCTTACTAGATGGGTGAACTTCAAACCTCAACAGGCTACGAGGTACATCAGAAGATCTAAGGTAAACCCCATTGCTGGAAGACCAAAGATTGTCTTGAAATGGCACCCTCCGCATACAATGTCACGTATTCCATTGAGAGTGATGCCACAAGATTTTGCACCCCATTTCAAATGGTGGTATTATGACTGGCGCACTGGAGAGGCCGTCATAGGTTTGAATAGGGAGGGGACGGTAGAGACAGTAAGGATATTTGATCCAATGTGGCTAACAAACTTGTCCGCTTCTGATGTATACATATTGTACAAGTGGCCATTGTTTTTTGATACGCAGGATATAGTGTAAGCACTTCAGTTCCAACATGTCATACGCTTATGCTTTGCGCTTAATATCCATGCTAGGGTCTCTAAAGAAGAACGAGCTAAGAGGTTTGAAGAGTTTAAAAAGGAAGTCAAAGATTAGATAGAACTAGGTCCAAGGGGGAGTTTGTTGGTACACATGTCCCTAGTTCTTGTTCTAGTGAGCTTAAATGTAATTGACTTTCATTTAGTATCACTTACATAATGTTTGATATATAAAATGAAAAACTCTTCTCTGAATGTTTATTGGTTGTTGAATGTTATATCTATTAATATGATTTATTATTACATGCTTATATGAACATGTTATATAGGTTTGCAGTTGTTAGACATAGTTCCGTATCATTAACGGTTAAGGAATATGTTTAACTAAGTATTATGATTTAGTCGCATGACTGGACCATGCGAATGGGCCAGTCGCACGACTGAACCAGGTGATTGAGTAAATCACACTATTGAGTCATCAGACTGACTCAGTCATATGAATGAATCAATCGTACGACTGAGTCGCACGACTGAGCCATACGTATGGCTCAGTCGTACGAATGAGAGCTGTAACCTATAAATACCACTTAATTCGTGGAAGAACGTAACACTTCGAGAATTATTAACCCTAGCCATTCCTGTTTGTCCAGAGAGTCCCTTCCAACTTCATAGAACGTTTCTGATTGATTCTAATCAATTCTTAGCGTATTCTCATCGCTAGTTTTGATCGGATTAACGTTCTCCCTAATTGGTCGTTAATCAAATAGGACTCCACACTATCTGATTTGGTTTCACCATGAATTAGTTAGTACTCCGTCCATACACGGTCCTAACAAGATGCACTGTACACACAGCACATGTGTAATTCACAATGGAAAAACTAAAATTAAATTTTAAGTTTAAACAGTTTACACAGCGGACATACAAACTGTATACACAGTGGACATTCATTTTGTCCATTGTATATATAGTTACACACTTTTATTTTTCATTCATCACAAGGGAGAGAGAGAAAATCAAAATTTCATAACATTCAATCATCTCGCTAAACTCTTAAACACCTGTTTGATTCAAAACCTAAAATCTATCTGATTTCTCTTCTGATTTACAATCAAATAGGTATAACAACATGATTTTAGGCATCAAACATACATTAAAACATCTTTTTCTATGAATATGATTCGAACATTGTTGGACCTAAAGTCGAACATTTAACTGAAATCTTGATGTTTTAAACCAAATTAAACACTGAATATGTGTTTGATGACCATAATCGAATATGAATTTACTGTTGATTTGATGTAATTTGATTAGGTGTTCATCGAACTTATGAACAGACATGATGTTCATGCAAAAACAGTCAAAATTGATTTTTGATCTTTTGTTTAACTTAAGTTGAAAACAAGCATAGTTAGTTATTTGGCATAATATTCATCATAACATCATTAAATGTACAAACATTCAATGTGCGTTCAATGAAAGTGCTAAATGTTCAAAGTCAAACTGAAATTGTTCAAGATATATTGTCATGAAATGTAATCGGTGAGTAAAATGACACAATCAACACATTGTGATAAAATCAACCAAATGCAAAAGAATTTGGATCAATAACAAATTTAATCAAATAAGATATTCATGACCAAAATTAACCTAGCAGTTGACTTTGATTAAGTTAAACTGACATAGTTGTGAATACCAATCAAACATACACTTTAAACAAATCATAAGTGTTAAGCATACATATGATATCATTACATAGCAGTCACATCAACTTAGTGAACACTTTATCAACATTTAATCATTTCAAACATCATACATCATTATCATACAATTTACTAACATAGTTCTCTGACTTCATTGTAGATGTGGAAATCTAGTATTTGTCAGAGAACACAATCTCTGTGTATTTTATGATTCTGATTCACCCAAGCCTGAGAAATACAAAGATATCATCAAGCTATCAGACAGGCTAGGCTGATCCATGCTATAACAGCTAAGCCTGGTATATATGAAGATCACATAGTCCAGTTTTGGATTAATGAGCATCTAGAGAAAATGCATGACCAATAAATTGTTATGTTTAACATTCATGAGCATCAAATCATCATATCTGAGGAAGTAATAAGGATAGTACCACAACTTGGTGTTGAAGATACCTAAGGCCCAATTGAGTTTGATAAGAATTAGGTGTTGCATGTATTCAGACAGATTGGGTATACAAGAACCATTAAGAGAAAACAGATAAAGAAGTCATACATGTTTGCTCAATTTAGATTCCTAATGCACACTTACCAAAAGACAATGACTACCAGAAAGACAGGGTGGGATGCTACTTCTTTAAGAAGTTCATCTGCTATTACAAGTATCGTAGCAAGGAGTGCATTCAATGTTGCAACCGAAATCCTAAATGGAATGATCTACAATTTAACAGAGGTGAGGAACAAGTTTCACATGTATCCAAGATTTCTACAGATGATCATCA
Source organism: Flaveria linearis (assembly GCA_024085815.1). Taxonomy (NCBI): domain Eukaryota; kingdom Viridiplantae; phylum Streptophyta; class Magnoliopsida; order Asterales; family Asteraceae; genus Flaveria; species Flaveria linearis. The sequence continues at coordinate 73,701,662 of CM044002.1, read as the reverse complement.
CTGATATATTACCAAACATACCTTGAGAGGGTGCTATCTTCCAACCAGTTCATTTTAATGAACATGTATTCACAAGAATCATGTCATGCTTTGTCGGTAAGATCAAAAGACGATTTGCGAAGACTAGGGTTTCAATTGTGATCGTGATTTTTTGGTTTACTAAATAATTTAAAATAATATATATATATATATATATATATATATATATATATATATATATATATATATATTTAACTTGGTTAAATAAAATGAGACAAAATGATTAACTAATAATTTTAGGATTATTATCAACAATAATTGAAATAAAGTATGTATTCTTTATTTAAATAACACGCTTAAACGCTTAGGTTATATTGATTTAGTATGCAAAATGCCAATATAAATATAAAAGAAGTAGTTAATTTATTTATAACGGTTTATGAAATACTAGTTTAAATAATTTAAATATATTTCTTATTGATTCACAATAATTTTTACATAATCTAAACTTGTAAGATAATTATAATAATTTTGTAACTTTGAAAATCTAAAGAAAAAGAAAAGTGAAGGACTTATCAAATTATTATTTCTAAAAATTTTAGAAATTACTAAATAAATCCAGTTTTTGTATAAGTTATTAATAATGATTTTTATATAATTTTAATAGCATTTAAAATTTTCTAGAATTAAAAATAGTTTAAAATCAAGTTTTTTTTTAAAATATTACAGGGGCTCGGGTTCGAACCCGGGACCTCTTGCTTGTCCCTCTTACGCTTTAACCAGTGGGCTATGGCGCATGTGCCTTGTATTTCTCACCTTTTAATTAATAAAAACTTAGTTAACTAAAATCCCTTAATTCCACATGAACCCTAGAAGCAAAACTGAGCTAATTGAACATCAATTCGTGGATGTTAATGGAATTAACCATTGGGTTTTCTTTCCCCATGGTTAATCGAGTGTGTGTGTGTGTTTGGAAGTACCCGATTTGGTGTGGAAATCAACTACAACGGTGTGAGCTTGTCGCGAAGAACAATTGGCGATCGAAGGTGGTGTTTGCGAGTGTTCTTTGAAAAATTGAGGTTACAGAGGCTTATGAGAGGCCAAACCAAACCTTTCCCATCTATTAATAGGCTTTTATTACAATTGTTTCAGATTCAACGAGTACAAGTTCTGTTGAAGGTGCTACGGGTGGAAGTCAAGGTGTAACTCACGGTTTTAAATGAAATTAATCACCCAATGATTTCTATTTGATCATACGAACATGTATTCATATTTAATTGGATTAATTGTGTGATTTGTGTGTAGAAACGGATTTGATTTCAATTGGGTTCGGTTTTGTCTTTAAGGGATCTCAATATCTTGTTTAAACTCGAATTAATGCACCTTTTTAAGTTCGAAACAGGTCCACGAAAAGATTTGGAGTGATTTGGGGTTAAAACCGGGTTTTAAAGGTGTGTTTTGGGGCTAATCGGCGCCGCGCCAGAGCTTCACCGGTAGCGGCCGGAAAATCGGGGAAAGAGAAGATGGAGGGTTGGTTTTAACAAATTTCATATTTGGTCCTTGTAGTTTCTATTTGTTTTAGTTTTGTACTTACCCCTTCAAATTAGTTTTAAAAATTACATTTTAAATCCCCCTAACTTACAAAACCCTAATCAATAATAAAAATCTATTTCTATAAATTTAAATCAACTTTATAATATTTATATGTTTTATAAAGCTTTAGATGTCGATTAATTATTTCTAATTAATAACATTTTTAACAATGAAACCCCATAATTTCATAAGAAGTTATAAATTACACTCATTTAAGTGCTACGTTTAATGAACTTAAATATATCATATAACAATAACAATTAGTTAATAAAATTTTTATCACACGAATGATCCAAGTGATTTCATTTTTTGACATATATAACCCTTACAAGAATAACAAGAGTTAACGGCTAACTAACAAGCACACGAACTATCACAGTCTCCCCAACTTTAAGAAACTTTATCCTGAAATTGCTTTTATTGTTAATCAAACAAATGAGGATGTTTCTTCCTCATATAATTCTTGCGTTCCCAGGTAACCTTGGCTCCATGTTTATTTTCCCAATGAACTTTGACAATTGGGGTGGTAGTCGTTCTGTTCTTCTTCATTGTTCGATCCATGATCTCAACTAGTTTCTCAACATATACAAGGAATCGTCTATTTGGATCTCCTCCAAAGGAACTTGCAGACTGTCATCGACCAAGTATTTTCTCATGTTTGAGACATGAAAAAAGGGATGGACCCCTCTAAGTTTAGAGGGTAGTTCCAGTTTATAGCACGAGGAGTATGAGGTAATTTGGTTATGAAGTCCATGGATATGTGTTCCCATTTCCACATAGGGATTCTGGTTGTTCAAGTAACCTACTAGGTTGTTGGTACTCCGCCTTGAGCTTTGCACACATAATAAATTTGGCTACGTATGAAGCGATGTCCTTCTTCATTCCTGGCCACCAATACTGTCATCATAGGTCCATATACATCTTATCGGTCCCAGGGTGAATGGAATAGAGTGTTTGATGAGCTTCATTCATGATGACAGTATGAAGAACATCACGATTGGGAACCTAGAGTAGGTTTAAGAAATGCAACATACCATTCGGTTTTGTTTCAAGCTGCAAACGAACACCATACGTCAATGTTTCATCCACTTTTCCATCAGCTACAGCAGCTTGCTGAGCTTCACAAACACGATACTAAGATCGCTATCAATCCTTATATTATGAAGCATAACAGAAATCTTGTTGACGTCTACGTGAATCTCCATGTCAAACTCTTCCAAGGTGTTAAACCATTATCGTCGATCTCATATTTCTTAAAGTGAGATGACCTTGTTATGGACCTTATGGCTTAACACATCGGCTACAACATTTGCCTTTCCCGGATGATAACGAATGTCACAGTCATAGTCACTTATCAACTCAACCCAATGACGTTGCCTCATATTGAGATCCTTTTGACTGAAAACGTGTTGAAGGCATTTGTGATCAATATAGACTACGCATTGAGTCCCATAAAGGTAATGCCTCCAAATTTTTAAAGCAAACACCACAGCCCCAAGTTCAAGATTGTGGGTCGTCTAATTCATTTCATAAACCTTTAATTGCCTTGAACCATAGGCTATGACCTTACCCCGTTGCATGAGAACGCAACCAAGGCCTTGACCAGATGCATTGCCATATACGGTGAAATCATCATTCCCTTTAGGAAAGGTGAGAATAGGAGGATTACACAAGTTGTGTTTAAGGGTCTCGAAATCCTCTTCTTGCTCATACTCCGACTCGAACGGTTTAATCTTTTAGGTTAAGGACATAAGTTGTTTCGCACTCCTTGAGAAACTTGCTATAAAACACTAGTAGTAACCCGTTAGTCCAAGGAAAGAACAAACTTCGGTTGGAGTTTGGGGGACACACCAATTTTCCACAGCTTTTACCTTAGCAGGATCAACATGGATCCCTTGTCTATTTAGCACATGACCCAAAAATTGGACTTCGCCAAGCCAAAACTCGCACTTAGAATACTTTGTGTACAACCGATCTTTCTTTAAAAGCTCCAGAATTTGTCGTAAGTGGAGCTCATGATCAGCTTTAGTCTTTGAGTAAATGAGGATGTCATCGATGAACACTATCACGAACTTGTCCATGTAGGGTTTGCATACCTGGTTCATGAGATCAATAAAAACCACAGGAGCATCAGTAAAACCCGAAGCCATAACCATAAACTCATAATGTCCGTATCGACTGCGAAGGCGGTTCTTGGAATGTCATTGTCATGAACTCGTAGTTGGTGATAACTAGAACGTAGGTTGATTTTTGAGAATTGAGTGGCTCCTTGAAGTTGGTCGAAAAGATCATCGATTCAAGCAAGAGGGTATCAGGTTTTGATAGTGAGCTTGTTGAGTACCCGATAGTCGATACACATACGAAACGAACCATCTTTCTTTTTCATGAATAACACAGGTGCACCCTATGGTGAAGACCTAGGAGGGATAAAGCCCTTGTCAGCCAGTTCTTGCAGTTGGCTGGCTAGTTCTTGCATCTCCGTTGGTGCAAGATGATACGGCGACTTAGCCACGGGATTCGCACTACGAATTAAGTCAATCTTAAATTCCACTTCACGCGCGGACGTAAACCGTTAAGATTATCGCGAATACTTTAGGGAAATCTCGTACAAAGGGAATATCCTTAAGTTCCCTCCTTTTGATTTTCGTGTTGACTACATAGGCCAAGAAGGCTATGTAGTTCTTACTTAGGCACTTTCGAGCCTTGGTACACGACATAAGTTTGAGTCCTTTAGATGATTTCTCTCCAAAGACTTTCAAAGAATTACCCGAGATTAAAGGAATTTGAATACGCTTCTTGAAACAGATAATTTCCGCATAGTGTTGGCTAACCAATCCATTCCAATAATGACATCAAAACTCCCGATCTGCATGGGAATAAGGTCAGTAGGGAACTCATGCTCGTTAAGACTCAAGATGCAATCATGAATGATGACGTCAGTAATGATAGATTTTACATCACCGACTTCGACCGTAAAGGAATTTCCTAGCTTAGTGCTCGATTTAGCAAGTATGGGTTCAAATTCCAAGGACACAAAACTCTTATCCGCTCCTGAATCAAACAATACATAAGCGTAGAAATTATTTACAAGATACGTACCTGCTCAGATATAGAACTATTGACAGTAAATGGAAAGCAGACTAAAAAATTTATTCAACAAAAGTTCGAGTAACAGAAAAGACCGTTCACCACGTCTTTATTCGTTGGTGCTTGGTTTGTTTTAATATTGATAGCACGTCCTCGATCTGGTGGGACATTCTCGTGAGAAGGGGGCATTGTGGGCGAAAATGGCCGGTTTCACCATCATTGTAACAAGCTCGGTTGACGACTACAGCAGCATTGTTTGGCGCACGGTGACACGTAGCAACCAAATGCCCATGCTTCCTAGAAAGTGAGCAAATACGACATGGATTGTTTACCGCATGATGATACTTGCAGATATTACACCTCGGGTGTGGAGCAGTATCATTCTAGCAATAGGTGCTTGATTTGCAAAGGCAGCTTGTTTTTGTGGTGCATGGGGTGCTATCACTGTAAAATTTCGAGCAAGTGTAACTTACATTTCTTTCCCTTGAATAAGGATTCAGCCTTCACCTCTTTAGTTGACTCTGGAGTCACCTTCCTAGTTTGTTTATCACCCTTCACCATCAAAGTACCAGCCTTTTAATGTGATTTTCAGTGAGCTGTGCAGTGATGTTGATTGCTTCTTCCAAGGTCATGGGCCAACTTCCCACAACTGATAGGATCAAATGTATAGAGCTGTGATGATATTAGAAGGCAATCCAATCAAAAACAAACACAATAATCAAATCAATGCACAATATCAAGAAAAATTCATAGATGTTTATTGATAATAGCAAAGACAATTACAAGTGTAAGAGCAGTTCGTTCAAAGTCTTAGTCTAACCTACACAAGTCTAGCTATTTATGCTATCAATAAACAAGGAACTACTATTTACAAGACTAGTACCTATACTATGACAAAAACTTATATTGAAGACAAATAAAGACAACATGTTAATCTTTAAGAAGTACTAACAATAATCCTCCTAAGATTAACATGGCTTCAGTCTTCAAAAATCTTTAGCCTTCTTTATATTTGTCTTCTCTATCTTTAACTGCATTCTTCTCTTCAGACTTTGTCTACTCTTTTCTTCAGTCTTCTATCTTCTTTCAGCTTTAGTCTTCTTTCTTCTCTTCCTCTTCAGTCTTCTTTCTTCTTTTCATCCACATTCAAACTTCAAACTAATCTTCAGGTTCTTCTTTAGTCTTAAACATTGGCTTTTCCTTGTATAACTCTTGTTCTTTTAAGGCTTGAGCAATTGCACATTTGAACATGCTTGCTAAGGCACCGTGTTCAGGCTTAGCCTTATTTGTCTTTATCTCCATCTTGTTCATCACCTCTAATGTATCTTTAGATAATCCTATAATGTCAATATTGGCATACATCTCGATAGGTTTAGAACTACGTTTTGAATACACATCCAACATGCCCTTGCTCGATATCCATATAAATTCAATCTCTTTGATGTCTGTCTTGACAATGTTAGCATAAGCTAAAGCTTTCCTTAATGAGATTCTCTCCATCGCAGCATTCATAACATTAATGATTGAAACAAAGTATTTCTTATCATTCTCCGCAATCTCTGGAGATACTTTTTCATATTTTTGGACTGATAGGAATGAAATGTAGCTCGGGTGTAACAGTTTAAGCTCAAAAACACCAAACAAAGTGATCATGTCCTCATCCTAATTCTCGAGATTTTGGACTAGTTTGAGCTCAAATGTTTCTATGTTGTAGAACCATCTCAGGATTGGTTTTGACTTTCGAGTCCCTTCTATGACTTTTAATCCCGGAGAGGTTACTTTGTCAAAGTATTGGTCACAAAATTCAGTCAAGAAGTGTTCATCTTCTTATTGTTTTCCTTTAAGCTTCCCGTTCTTCTTCTAAGTTGTAAAATATTCTTTGTCTTCTTGATCACATCGGGTTTGAAGAAATGAACGTTCCCGGCTTAAACCTCTGTGTAGTATTTCAACAAACATTTCACCATGCTTTGATTTTGTTGGATTAATAAGTGACAGTGTATCCAACTTTTTCAAATCTTGGACTGTTAGTTTGATAATGCTTGAGTAAAAATGATATACATCACATACAATATTTACTCGCTTAATCAAGAAGGCATCAAATATTTCATCAAACTTCCACACAACTATTTTTACTTGGTTTGAAGAATCAGGAGCAGTCATAGCATTTAACAACTCAGAGATTGATTATCCTTTCTGCAGTACATTTCTAACCAAGTCACCAGTCGATCTAGCTTTATTGAATAATTGTTTCTGATCAAGAGAAACTTTATAAGCTTGTTTCTCTGATTCAGGAAACATCTTCATTAGCTCTTTTCTTCTTTCATACACATTGGTCTTTTAAGCCATCGACCTGATCTCTTGTGGTTTCAACATCCGTGTCCTCTTAGTGATCTCCAAGTATTGAGGATTGTCAGTATAAAAATAATCATATTGTTTGATTGCTTTTCAGTTGTTTGAAAGCTTTTGACAAGATTCGTCAATGATTCAACTTGAAGTCTTTTAAGCCTCTTCCAAGGATAGTTTCTAGCTTGTAACCACGATCTTAAAGCTAGAATACTCATCTCTTCCGGATCAGGATGATGAAGTTTAGAGCTAGGCATCTCTTCCACATTAATGCTTTCTTGAAGTGGGTTCCACTCACCATGCTCAACCATTATTTCATTTGGATCAACTGGGGCTACTGACTCAGCTAATATACACTTCTCATACTCTTCATTATCTGAGTAACAGTCAAATCATCCAGAAATACTCTGTTATATTTCATCCTTACCAAAAAATTATGTCTCTCTTTAAAATCAATTGTTATCTCAACATGACTTGTTTCAACTGGTGTGAAGTTCTGTTCAAATGTAGATTCATCTAAATCTTCATCTTCAAGAACTTCATCATACCCGTCATCTTCAAACCCTTCTTCTATGTCATCAAGAGCACCAATCTTTTTTTTTAACATGTTGCTCCTGCTCTTCCTGACTTTGATCTATCATTTGTATTTTCTAGGAGGATTCAGGTAACACTGGATCATCTACCTCATCAATTTTCCTTTTTCCCTTATCAACAATAGGAGGTTCCTCAATGTTGATTGGATTGATTTTAGAAGCAATCACAATCTCTGGAGAATCATACTTTTGATTGTCTTTTAGTTTAGCTAATTCCTCTTTCATTCCTTCACGTTCTTCAGTTAGCTTTTTAAATTTCTCCTCTATTACATCATAATCCCTTATCATCACCTTAAAAGTTTTCATGATTTCATCTTTATCTTTCACCAAAGTAACAATCTCAGCATCCTTCATTTGAACAACTTCTTTAAGCTTCAAATTTTCTTCTTTCAAATCAGAAATTTCCTTTACTTGAGCCATATTGGTTTCTTTTAACTTTTCCAGCTCATCCACATCAATAATATCATCAGCCCGTACTGACACATTGTGTGCTGTAGCAACTAGAATTTCTTCAGCTTCAATTGGAGTGGTACTTTGTAATACAAGCTCAGATAACATGGAATCTATGAAATCAAAATCAAAGGTTTGATTTTGAACATTAGCATCTGTTTCCTCATCACCTTGAGCTTCAGTCATAGCTTCATCTTGAGCAATTCCACCAGAAGTTCCTTCACCAGCATCATGTGTCTCGACACCATGATCTGAAACAGTAGACTTACTACTATCTGCTTGATGTGCCTCAGCTGCACCATCAGCACTATCATCATCACTGTCACTTGATGAACTTTCATCAGCTTCATCATCATGATTACCCATCATCTTCATCATTGTCTTCATCATTATCACCAGAGAAGACTTGAGGGAGTTCATCAACTAGATCAGCAGGATCCACTGGTTCACCTTCTATCAAGTGGAAGTGATCTAAGTTGATATTCACATCATCATTGGCAACATCCCTCATATATTGGAACATAGGTACATTTGGAGCACCTGTGATCATGGCTAGTCTCTTGTATGATATCTCAGTCATATGCTCAAGTTCTAAGACATCACCACCAACACCATAGACTTGGATATCTGGATATTCTTCACTTAATATCATTTACAGGAACCTTGGATACATCAGATACTTGTTCCTGATACCTTTTTTAAGGTTGAAGATAAATCCATTTAGAATCCACTTTGCCATATTGAATCTTCTATTTATAGCAATGGCAACTATCGGGGATGCAATGTCCACTGGAAATGAATTCCATCCAGCACATCTTTTGGACATGCAATACTGAAAAATGTAGCTTAATATCTTCCAATGGTTATAAACTCTTGCTCTTAAAAATTGCTTCTTTGGAAAATGATCAGGATGACCCATTTCCGTGAATGTTTATCTGCATTCATTAAAGGACAGCTCAGACAAATCATCCGGATCATTATGTCCCAATCTAAGAGCAAATCCGACAGACTCTTAAGATACTTCAATCATTCTGTCATTGTTGACAAAACCTCTCACAACTTTTCTTCCATTATCATCTATATCTACCGAGGTTGTGTTCCAGAATTTGTTGATCAATCATAAGTAAATCACAGGCTTGTAACACATAGCATAAACATACTTTGTCTTCAATAAGAATCTAATCATCTCCTCAGATGATACTACATCTTGTACATCCTCATTAAGCAAAGTAGCAACATTATGCTTTGGCTCAAATTTTAAATCAGCCATCTGCATAAATGAAAATAAGAACATTATACAGTTTGATTTTAAACAATTTGTTTTTGACAAATTTTTATTTAAATTTTAATGAATTATTATGTTTTTAAAAATTATACTTTTGTTTTACATCAACTTATACTTAGTCTTTTCTAAGAATTAAAATTCTGTCCAAGACATTGTATATACAAGTTGTTGTATATTTGTTTTGAAACACACTAATCCAATTAAAATTTTATCAAAATTATTTAACAATTAAATTTGTTTTTATGAATTTTTATTTTTTATAAAAAAAATTTCAAATTCAAGACTGTTCATCTTCATCTATCGACTGATGAAGAACAGTTTTCGATCAAAGTTCATGGAATTGAATGTTCTATATATCAAATTGCTCTCTATGATCAAATTAAGTTCTTAGTTTCGTTTTAAAGCACCAATTTCAAAATTTTCAAATTTTAGGGTTAGAAACACCTAAATAGATTTGAAACGCCCGGCTGATTGTGACTTAGATACTTGAAATGGAGTGATTTTGATTATGAACTTACGTTTTACAATCAAGTATGCAAACTATCAATCACAGTAATTCAGAATAGACAAACGGATTAAGTGTAATGAAGTGAATTGAGTGTCAACTGTGTTCAGGGGATTTTGGGAGTGTGAATGAGTGAAAAATGAGAAGTGATGTTTATATACTAAGTGAAAATTCTTGGTGCATGAGCACTGTTTGTGTGCATGAGGTTAGGCACATGAGCACTGTTCAGTCGGATAAGCACTGTTTAGGCGCTTTTGCAATGCTCAGGCGCATGAAACTATATGAAACGCCTAACACTTTGTGAATATTTTCACTTGAAATGTCTGGTATTGTGTGGAAGCATGAGCATGTTAAAACGCCCAAGACTTAACCAACTTTTTAGACATATGACAACTGTTCAGGCACATGAGGATATGAAAAACGCTCAAACACTTGTAAAATTTCTGAAAACTCATCATGCTTCTACTTGGACTTATGGCCACTGTTTAGGTGCATGAGTTTCCATACACTTGTACATTTTTCACATCTTTCACCTGAACACTGTTTAGACATATTAGTACTGTTCACATACTAATATTCAAACAATTTTCATAATTTTGACTTTTTCCCAAAATTTACATTTTTCGACCCACAATTTCTAACTTTTGACATTTAAACCCTTTTATTTTTATTTAATTTTTCAAAATACAATTTCCCTTCATTTTAGTCTCAAACTTAAACAAAATAGTCTCATTTACAAAATTTACAAGAAGCTTTTCCACTTGAAAATTTCATAGGCTCTTTTTTTCATTTTTTTCATTATCAAAATTTTACATTATCAAACACGCACATGCTTTGAACATTTAGCTTCATCATTTCCATTCAAACATTTTAATTTTTAATTTCTTAAAAACTCTTACTTTTGTTACTCCCCATAAACTTTTAAGTTTTACAAACTTAGAAGTTTCCCAATTTGTCACATGAAGATCACACTGATGATTGTTAAATTGCCTGCACACATAAAACATGCTTAAAATCAAAATTAAAGCAGAATAAAAATCTAGTATTTACAATAGAATCAATGTCTGCAGTGAGATCATATCAGTGAAGATCAGCACACAAAACTAAAATAAAGTGTGAATAGTCATAGACAATGAATAAATGCTGATCAAGTGTGTTCCAGGTCAGTGATTTCACAGCAAAGAAGACACAAGATCCAAGGACAGACAATGAGTGTTTTCGATAAAAAATCCACTCACTTACTTTTTCAATTCTTGGATTGATTAGGGTATAGTTAGATATGACATGATGTGACTCATACAAAGACTTAGAGAGATTAACTATCATCAAGACATGCAAGAAAGCACAAATTTTAAACTTATTACCTGACATATATTCGTAACTAGATTTCATGATGATAACTTAGCAGAGAATGATCATGGATAAACCATTTGATCAACTCTAACCATCCATTTGAATGGGTTGTGCACATCGGAATCTTTTGCATCAAAGGATAATATCGAGGTCTGTAATCACTTATAACAAAGGATATCTCATCACTTCAGGTCTATGATAACTAATAACAAAGAAGTGAGATGATGCTTGTAACAAATCTCATGGTTAGTCATATCACCACCAGATGTGAGTGTTGTAACTTTACAAGAAATCAATCTAATAAGCTAATACTACTCATTAGTACTAAGATGAACACACATTCATGCATAGATGATTTAGTTTAATCATAAGAATTTACTTTTTCAGTATAGTAGCATGAGATTATCTACACATCATATCTGATCATGTCTGACTTTATGATCGAGTGAAATATGCAACTGATCTCACTAATGTACTATCATTTCTCACATGTTGCAAAAAATAGATTCATTCCTAAAAAATGAATTAACAAAGAAAGACTATTTTTGTAGTTATTGTTTTATATTTTATCTTTGATTTTGAATTTTCTAATTTTGTATTTGGTTTTTCTAGAAAAAGAAAACAAATACACACAAACTACAATCAGACAATTAACTTTGATAGTTTCTCTTGCTATGACCTGTTGGATAAGGAAGGGTTCTAATCATGTTAAGACTCACAGAACTAAAAATTCTCAAAAACCAATTTTACACATGGTTAATAAGACCAATTGACTTCATTAAATACTCAAACCGTCCTTGTAAGAAGGCTTTAGTAAATAGGTCTAGCAACTGTTTTTCAGTTGCAATTTGAATCAAAATGATTAAACCTTTTTTAGAGTTATCTCTAAGAAAATGATATCAAATCTCGATATGTTTTGTTTTTGAATATTTTATTGGATTAGCTGTAATGAACATAGCAATAGTGTTATCAATGTAAATTGGTGTTTTAAGAAAATTGAGCCCATAATCCAGCAGTAGGTTTTGTAACTAAAGGATTTGAGAACATCCTGCTGAAGCAGCTATGTACTCAGTGTCTGCGGTTAAAACAGAGACATTGGTTTGTTTCGTGCGTTGCAACGAGACTAATCAGGGACCTAAAAGCTGACATCCACCCGTTGTAGATTTTCTATCCTGACAACATCCTCCATAATCACTATCAGTATATCCATGTAACTCAAAGTTGCCCTCGTAAGGATACCAGAGCCCTAAAGCTAGTTTACCTTAGAGATACCTGAATATCCTTTTGACAGCAAATAAATGGGATTCCTTCGGGTCTGATTGATACCTGGCACAGATACAAATAACATACAAGTTGTCTGGTCTAGATGCAGTAAGATACATCAAAGAACCAATCATAGATCTGTATAAGATTTGGTCAACTGATTTTCCTTTTGGATCAGTCTCAATCTTGGAGTTTACATCAGTTGGAGTTCTTATGGACTGACAATCTTGTAGTTTAAATTTCTTTAAGAGCTTGTCAATAAATTTCTCTTGATTAATGAATATACCATCTGCAGATTGTTGAACTTGAAGTCCAAGAAAGAAATTAATTTCTCCCATAGAACTCATTTGAAATTGAGACTTCATGATTTCTTCGAATTCATTGCACAGCTTTGAACTTGTAGAACCAAATATGATATCGTCAACGTATACTTGCACACATAAGAGATCATTAGCATCCTTCTTTACAAATAAATTTGTATCGATTTTCCCTCTCGTATATCCATGTTGGATTAAGTGTTGTGACAATGTCTCATACCAGATTCAAGGTGCTCGATGGAGTCCATACAGAGCTTTGCTATGCTTGTACACATGATGTGGAAATTCTGCATCCTCAAAACGCGAAGGTTGCTTCACGTACACATCATCGGTGATTGGACCGTACAAGAATGCACCTTTTACGTCCATTTGATACACTTTGAATTTCATGAATGATGCATAAGCCAGGAAGACACGAATGGATTAAAGTCATGCAACTGGAGCAAATACTTCATCATAATCAATTCCTACTTCTTGAGTGTATCTTTGTGCAACAAGTCTCGCTTTATTTCGAATGACGATTCCTCGATCATCGATTTTGTTTCTAAACAACCATTTTGTGCCAATAGCATTTTCTCCGTCAGGTAAATCCAAAAGATTCCACACTTCTTGTTTGCAGAATTACAGTAATTCTTTTTGCATAGCCTCAATCCAAACATTGTCCTTTAACGCTTTGGTAACATTTTTAGGAACAACTTGAGAAAGAAAGCAAGGGTATAAGCAAAGGTTTGCTTGTTCTGATTTGCTTCTCGTTGTTCTCTCATTCAATGGACCAATAATCTGAGATGTTGGATTGGTCTTGTGAATACGAGATGTCAGAATCTCATCACCTTGAACATTAATATCCAGATTTATTTGATTCAAGTTGGAGAGCTGATGCAGTAGGCTAGAAGAATGTAGATTGAAATTTGGTACTTGAGTCGGTGAGTTGATAAAGTAATCAAGATACCAGTATCAACTGCATCACCAGAGAAGGATGATGTTCCGGACTTAGGTTGCAGAAATTCAGTACCATCATTAGGAATTGTGTAACACCCGAAATTTTATAGGCAAAGAAAGAAATGATAAAAGAAGATAAAAGAAGGAAATGTGAAGTAACCCAAAGTTGAGGGCTTAAAAGTGTCCAAAAGGACAAAAGTTTAAAAGTTGGTGAATAAAGGTGATGGCCACCCATGTTGTCTATTTACACTTTTTCTCATTCGGATTTTGAGAGAGAAACAGCAGGGAACTCGGATTTGTAGAGAGAAAGAAGAAGAATTCGAAGTTTTTGGTAAGAATTCTCGATTTTATGATGTTTTAGAAGTTTCTAGCCTCGGTTATGTGCTTATAAATGTGATTTTGTGTTCGGGTTGTGTGTGTGTATGGGTTTTAGGTGCTAGAAACGTCTTGGAAGCTCAAATAAGGGTTTAAACCCGAAAACAAACTAAGGTGAGTTCTAGAATCCCCTTTTTAACATGTTTTTAACTACTTTAGGGCTAGAAAATGCATGTGTATATGTTTTTTATAAAAAGGTGTTTCTACCCGTATGTGTGTGTGAATGTGCATGTGGGAGAGTGTATGTTTGGGTGTAAATAGGGTGATGATCATGATTAAGAATGTGTTATGATGCATAGAATGTTAGTACTAAGAATAGAATCTAATTTGGGATGAATAGGGATTTATTTATGTGGTGTAAGTGAAAATTTGATGCCCAACCGCCTAAACATTACCCCAACCGTCTGAAATTTGCCTTAGAAAATGCTAAGTAAGCCCATACGTCTGAACAAGGCCCAAATGTCTGAACAGGGCCCATGCGTCTGGGGTTTCCCCACACGCCTAAGTGTCCAACCGTCTGAATAGTGCCCATGCGTCTGGGATTTTCCAAACGCCTAAGTGTTCACCCGCCCTAATAGTGACCATACGTCTGGACCTTCCATGCGCCTAAGTAACTTCATGCGTCTGAGAGGCCCATGCGTCCGAACAGGGCCCATGCGCCCAACAATTAGAATTTATTTCAGTAATTTTACGGGAGTCTGTGCAATTAGGGTTTGAACAATGTTTGACTAGGGTTAATAAATGCTTAATTCTAAGCATAATCATGACTATTTTTATGATTCCTTATTATTATCATCATCATTATTATTAACCTTATTATTAATGTTATTAATATTATTATTGTATGACTTTACGTGGTATGTTTATGATCAAAACAGAAAGTATTATCATTAATAAAGTGAAAGATTAATGATGAAGAAAAGTGGAACGTAAATGAATGAATGAATGTCTTAGAAGCAAATGTATAGAGGTGCACGGCCTTGCTGTCGTTAGGTTAACTGTGATGCGGGTTAGCTACCCTGAAGGATGCACACAGGGCCAATCATTGAGATTGACAATGAGGTGAGCGACCCTGTAGTCGCAAAAGACTCGGATAAAGGTCAATCATTAAGATTGCTAATGAGGTGAACGACCCTATTATCGCAAAAGACTCGAATAAAATGCAATCATTGAGATTGCTAATGAGGTGAGCGACCCTGTTGTCGCAAAAGACTCGGAAAGATAATGAAAAAAGTACGAAATGAACAAATGATGAAGATAATAATGATCTGAACTAAGTGTACGTATGATGTGTGTTCACATGCAAGAGTAAAGAATAGTTCTTAAACGAAATTAAAGTATGTTTTATTATAAAAACTAGGACTCACTCAGCACCGCTGACTTTTATGCAATTTTCAGTTGGTAGGTAAAATGTTGCTGAGGATGGCACGCGGGTGAAGCTACTCGGCGGGGCATGACTGACATCCATTCATACATGATAATACTGTTATTTTGTAATGCAATCGAACTATTATTTTGTAACCTGATTAAACCACGGTGTATTGCTTAACAACAGTGTTTATAGTGAAATGAATGGCTTTTGTTAAATTAATTCTGCTGCTTAAATTTGTATTATGTAACGTTTTATGTAATTATTGCTTTGAATGACCAACTGTGAGGTGCCCGGGAAAGGGGGCCTTACAAATTGGTTGAGAAACATCTTGACCTTCTAATACTGAATGATCTTAATCTTGATTAGATTGATCATTTTTATTGAATCTAATCGTTGAATCCTTGACAAAAGAGAAGAATGGGTAATCAGGGCTTTGATCATCTGGGACGTCTGAATCCGAGTCATCATAGAAAGATCCGAGATCTCCTTGAGCTTTCTTCTTACCTGTAGAATCAAGCAAGTTAGATTGATCAAACAAGTTAGAATGAAAAGAGTTTGATAATGAATCTAAAGCAAATAACCAAGCGGGACCATTTAAAACAGATGGAAAAGAATCTTCCAAGAATTTTTAGTGCTGGATAAAATGTATAGATCTATGATGATATTAGAAGGCAATTCAATCAAAAACAAACACAATAATCAAATCAATGCACAATATCAAGAAAAATTCATAGAAGTTTATTGATAATAGCAAAGACAATTACAAGTGTAAGAGCAGTTCGTTCAAAGTCTTAGTCTAACCTACACAAGTCTAAGCTATTTATACTATCAATAAACAAGGAACTATTATTTACAAGACTAGTCCCTATACTATGACAAAAACTTATATACAAGACAAATAAAGACAACATGTTAATCTTTAAGAAGTACTAACAATGCTCCTCCTAAGATTTACATGGTCTTCAGTCTTCAAAAATCTTTAGTCTTCTTTATCTTTGTCTTCTCTATCTTTAACTGCATTCTTCTCTTCAGTCTTGGTCTTCTCTTTTCTATAGTCTCCTGTCTTCTTTCAGGTTCAGTCTTCTTTCTTCTCTTCCTCTTTAGTCTTCTTTCTTCTTTTCATCCATATTCAAACTTCAATGTAATCTTCAGGTTCTTCTTTAATCTTAAACATTGGCTTTTCCTTGTATAACTCTTGTTCTTTTAAGGCTTTAGCAATTGCAGATTTTAACATGCTTGCTAAGACACCTTGTTCAGGCTTAGCCTTTTTTGTCTTTATCTACATCTTGTTCATCACCTCTAGTGTATCTTTAGATAATCCCGTAATATCAATATTGGCATACAGCTCGATAGGTTTAGAACTACCTTTTGAATATCCACGCGCTTGCTCGATATCCTCATAAATTCAATCTCTTTGATGTCCGTCTTGATAATGTTAGCATAAGCTAACGCTTTCCTTAATGAGATTTTCTCCATCGCAGCATTCACAACTTTAATGATTGAAAGAAAGTATTTCTTATCATTCTCTGCAATCTCTGGAGATACTTTTTCAAATTTTTGGACTGATGGGAATGAAATATAGCTTGGGTGTATCAATTTAAGCTCAAAAACACCAAACAAAGTGATCATGTCCTCATCCCAATTCTCAAGATTTCGGAACAGTTTGAGCTCAAATGTTTCTGTGCTGTAGAACCATCTCAGGATTGGCTTTGACTTTTGAGTCCCTTCTATGACTTTCAATCCTGGAGAGGTTACTTACTCAAAGTATTGATCACAGAATTCGATCAAAACGTGTTCATCTTCTGATTTTTTTCCTTTAAGCTTCCTGTTCTTCTTCAAAGAAGTAAAATATTCTTTGTCTTATTGATCACATCGGGTTTGAAGAAAAGAAATTGCCCAGCTTAAACCTCTATGTAGTATTTCAACAAACATTTCACCATGCTTTGATTTTGTTGGATTAATAAGTGACAGTTTATCGAACTCTTTTAAATCTTGGACTGGTAGTTTGATAATGCTTGAGTAAGAATGATATACATCACATACAACATTTACTCGCTTAATCAAGAAGGCATCAAATATTTCATCATACTTCCACGTAACTATTTTTACTTGGTTTGTAGAATTAGGAGCAATCATAGTATTTAACAGCTCAGAGATTGATTGTCCTTTCTGCAGTACATTTCTAACCAAGTCTCCCGTCGATCTAGCTTTATTCAATAATTGTTTGTGACCGAGAAAAACTTTATAAGCTTGTTTCTCTAATTCAGGAAACATCTTCATTAGCTCTTTTCTTCTTTCATACACATTGGTCATTTGAGCCATCGTCCTGATCTCTTGTGGTTTTAACATCCGTGTCCTCTTAGTGATCTCCAAGTATTGAGGATTGTCAGTATCAAAAATAATCATATTGTTTGATTGCTTTTCAGTTGCTTGAAAGCTATTGACAAGATTCCTCAATGATTCACCTTAAAGTCATTTAAGCCTCTTCCAAGGATAGTTTCTAGCTTGCAACCATGATCTTAAAGATAGAATACTTATCTCTTCCGGATCAGGATGGTGAAGTTCAGAGCTAGGCATCTCTTCTACATTAATTCTTTCTTGATCTGGGTTCCACTCACCATGCTCAGCCACTATTTCATTAGGATCAACTGGGGCTACTGACTCAACTGAGATACACTTCTCATACTTTTCATTTATCTGAATAACAATCAAACCATCCAGAAATACTCAGTTATATTTCATCCTTACCCAAAAATTATATCTATCTTCAAAATCAATTGTAATCTCATCGTGAGTTGTTTCAACTGGTGTGAAAATCTGTTCAAATGTAGCTTCATCTAAATCTTCATCTTTGAGAACCTCATCATACCAGTCATCTTCAAACCCTTCTTCTACGTCATCAAGAGAATCAATCTTTTCTTGAGCATGTTGCTCTTGCTCTTCCTGACTTTGATCTATCTTTTGTATTTTTAAGGAGGATTCAGGTAACACTGGATCATCTACCTTATCAATTTTCCTTTTCCCCTTATTAATAACAGGAGTTTCCTTAATGTTTATTGGATTGACTTCAGACACAATCACAATCTTAGGAGAATCAGACTTTTGATTGTCTTTTTGTTTAGCTAACTTCTCTTTCATCACTTCACGTTCTTCAATTAGCTTTTGAATTTCTCCTCTATTACATCATAATCCCTTATCATCACCTCAAAAGTTTTCATGATTTCATCTTTATCTTTCACCAAAGTAACAATCTCAACATCCTTCATTTGAACAACCTCTTTAAGCTTCAAATTTTCTTCTTTCAAATCAGCAATTTCCTTTTCTTGAGCCGTAATGGTTTCTTTTAACTTTTCCAGCTCATGCACATCAATCATATCATCAATATGTACAGACACATTGTGTGTTATAGCAACTGGAATTTCTTCAGCTTCAATTGGAATGGTACTTTGGAATACAAGCTCAGATAACATGGCATCTATGAAATCAAAATCAAAGGTTTGATTTTGAACATTAGCATCTGTTTCCTCATCACCTTGAGCTTCAGTCATAGCTTCATCTTGAGAAATTCCACCAGAAGTTCCTTCACCAACATCACATGTCTCGGCACCATGATCTGAAACAGTAGACTCACTACTATCTGCTTGATGTGCCTCAGCTGCATCATCAGCACCATCATCATCACTGTCACTTAATGAACTTTCATTAGCTTCATTATCATGATCACCTTTATCATCATCTTCATCATTGTCTTCATCATTTTATCATATAAGACTTGAGGGACTTCATTAACTAGAAAAGCAGGATCCACTGTTTCACCTTCTATCAAGTGGAAATGATCTAAGTTGATATTCACATTATCATTGGCAACATCCCTCATATATTGGAACATAGGCACATTTGGAGCACCTGTGATCATGGCTAGTCTCTTGTATGATATATCAGTCATATGCTCAAGTTCCAAGACATCACCACCAACACCATAGACTTAGATATCTGGATATTCTTCATTTATTATCATTTGGAGGAACCTTGGATACATCAGATACTTGTTCCTGATACCTTTTTCAAGGTTGAAGATAAATCCATTTAGAATCCTGTTTGCCATATTGAATCTTCTATTGGTAGCAATGGCAACTATCGGGGATGCAACGTCCACTGGAAATGAATTCCATCCAGCACTTCTTTTGGACATGCAATGCTGAAAAATGTAGCATAATAGCTTCCAATGGTTATAAACTCTTGTTCTGAAAAATTGCTTCTTTGGAAAATGATCAGGATGACCTATTTCCATGAATGTTTGTCTGCATTCATTAAAGGACAGCTCAGACAAATCATCTGGATCATTATGTCCCAATCTAAGAGGAAATCTGACAGACTCTTCAGATACTTCAATCATTCTGTCATTGTTGACAAAACCTCTCACAATTTTTCTTCCATTATCATCTATTTCCATCGAGGCAATGTTCCAGAATTTGTTGATCAATCTTGAGTAGATCACATGCTTGTTTCATATAGCATAAACATACTTTGTCCTTAATAAGAATCTAATCATATCCTCATATGATACTGCATCTTGTACATCCTCATTAAGCAAAGCAGCAATATTATGCTTTGGCTCAATTTTTATATCAGCCATCTGCACAAATGAAAATAAGAACATTAGACACTTTGATTTTTAAACAATTTGATTTTGACAAATTTTGATTTAAATTTTAATGAATTATTATGTTAATAAAAGTTAAACTTTTGTTTTACATCAACTTATACTTAGTCTTTTCTAAGAATTAAAATTCTGTCCAAGACATGGTAAATATAAGTTGTTGTATATTTGTTTTGAAACACACTAATCCAATTAAAATTTTCTCAAAATTATTTAACAATCAAATTTTTTTATGAATTTTTATTTTTTATTAAAAAAATTTCAAATTCAAGACTATTCATCTTCATCTATCGACTGATGAAGAACAACCTTCGATCAAAGTTCATGAAATTAGATGTTCAATATATCAAATTGCTCGAAATCAAGATTATATTAACAATCTATGATCAATTTAAGTTCTTAGTTTTCTTTTAATGCACCAATTTCAAAGTTTTCAAAGTTTAGGGTTAGAAACGCCTAAATAGATTTGAAACGCCTGACTGATTGTGACTAAGATACTTGAAATGGAATGATTTTGATTATGAACTTATGTTTTACAATCAAGTATACACACTATCGATCACAGTAATTCAGAACAAACAAACAGATTAAGTGTAATGAAGTGAATTGAGTGTCGACTGTGTTCAGGGGTTTTTGGAGTGTGAATGAGTGAAAAATGAGAAGTGTCGTTTATATACTAAGTGAAAATTCTAGGTGCATGAGCACTGTTTGTGCGCATGAGGTTAGTCGCATGGGCACTGTTCAGTCGCATAAGCGCTGTTTAGGCGCTTTTGCACTGTTCAGGTGCATGAAACTACATGAAACGCCCAACACTGGGTGAATATTTTCACTTGAAATGTCTAGTCCTGTGTGGACGCATGAGCATGTTAAAACGCCCAACACTTAACTAATTTTTCAGACGTATGACAACTGTTCAGGCGCATGAGGATATGAAAAACGCCCAAACACTGGTAAAATTTCTGAAAACTCATCATGCTTCCACTTGGAATTATGGCCACTGTTTAGACGCATGAGTTTCCATACATTTGTATATTTTCATATCTTTCACCTTAACACTGTTTAGACATATTAGTAATGTTCACATACTAATATTCAAACAATTTTCATAATTTTAACTTTTTCCTAAAATTTACATTTTTGACCCTTAATTTTTAACTTTTGACATTTAAACCCTTTTATTTTTATTTACTTTTTCAAAAAAAATTTCCCTTCATTTTAGTCTCAAATTTAAACAAAATAGTCTCATTTACAAAATTTGCAAGAAGCTTTTCCACTTGAAAATTTTATAGACTCATTTTTTTGCATTTTTTTCATTATCAAAATTTTACGTTATCAAACACACACATGCTTTGAACATTTAGCTTCATTCTTTCCATTCAAATATTTTAATTTTGATTTTCTTAGAAACTTTTACTTTTATTACTCCCCCTAAACTTTTAAGTTTTACAAACATAGAAGTTTCCCAAGTTGTCACATGAAGATTACACTGATCATTGTTAAATTGTCGGCACACATAAAACATGCATAAAATCAAAATTAAAGCAGAATAAAAATATAATATTAATAATAGAATCAATGTCTGCAGTGAGATCATATCAGTGAAGATCAGCACATAAACTAAAATAAAGTGTGAATAGTCATAGACAATGAATAAATCCTGATCAAGTGTGTTCCAGGTCAGTGATTTCACAGCAAAGGAGACACAAGATCCAAGGACAGACAATGAGTGTTTTTGATAAAAAAAATCAGCTCACTTACTTTTTCAATTCTTGGATTGATTAGGGTATAGTTAGATATGACATGATGTGACTCATACAAAGACTTAGAGAGGTTAACTTTCATCAAGACATGCAAGCAAGCACAAATTCTCAACTTATTACCTGACATATATTCATAACCAGAGATCATGTTGATAAAATAGCAAAGAATGATCATGGATAAACCATTTGATCAACTCTAACCATCCATTTGAATGGGTTGTGCACATTGGCATATTTTGCATCAAAGGAGAATATCCGAGTCTGTAATCACTTATAATAGAGGATATCTCATCATTTCAGGTCTAAGATGACTCATAACAAAGAAGTGAGATAATGCTTGTAACAGATCTAATGGTTAGTCATATCATCACTAGGTGTGAGTGTTGTAACTTTACAAGCAATCAATCTGATAAGCTAATACTACTCATTAGTACTAAGATGAACACACATTCATGCATAGATGATTTAGTTTAATCACAAGAATTTACTTTTTCAGTATAGTAGCATGAGATTGTCTGCACATCATATCTGATCATGTCAGACTTTATGGTCGAGTGAAATAAGCAACTGATCTCACTAATGTACTATCATTTCTCACATGTTACAAAAACAGATTCATTCCTAAAAATGAATTAACAAAGAAAGACTATATTTTTCTAGTTTTTGTTTTATATTTTTACCTTATAATTTTGTATTTGGTTTTTCTGGAAAAAGAAAACAAACACACACAAACTACAAGCAGGTAATTAACTTTAACAGTTTCTCTTGCTATGACCTTTTAGATAAGGAAGGGTTCTGATCATGTTAAGACTCAAAGAACTAAATATTCTCAAAAACCAGTTTTACACATGGTTAATAAGACCAATTAACTCCACTAAATACATGAACTGTCCTTGTAAGAAGGCTTTAGTAAATAGGTCTGCCAACTATTTTTCAATTGCAATTTGAATCAAAATGTTTAAACCTTTTTTAGAGTTATCTCTGAGAAAATGATATCAAATCTCGATATGTTTTGTTTTTGAATGTTGGACCGGATTAACTTTAATGAACATAGCAGTAGTGTTATCAATGTAAATTGGTGTTTGAAGAAAATTGAACCCATAATCTAGCAGGTTGTTTTGTAACCAAAGGATTTAAGAACATCCTATTGAATCAGCTATGTACTCAGCTTCTGCGGTTGAAACAGAGACATTTATTTGTTTCTTGCATTGCCAGAGACTAATCGGCGACCTAAAAACTAACATCCACCAGTTGCAGATTTTCTATCTTGACAACATCCTCCATAATCACTATCAGTATATCCATGTTACTTAAAGGTTCCCTCGTAAGGATACCATAGCCCTAAATCCGGTTTACCTGTGAGATACATGAATATCCTTTTGATACCAATAAAATGAGATTCCTTCGGGTCTGATTGATACCTGGCACAGACATAAACAACATACATTATGTCTGGTCTATGTGCAGTAAGATACATTAAAGAACCAATCCTAAATCTGTATAAGGTTTGGTCAACTTATTTTCCTTTTGGATCAGGCTCAATCTTGGAGTTTACGTCAGCTGGAGTTCGTATGGACTAACAATCTTACAGTTTGAATTTCTTCAAGAGTTTGTGAACAAATTTCTCTTTATTAATGAATATACCATCTGCAGATTGTTAAACTTGAAGTCCAAGAAAGAAACTAATTTCTCCCATAGAACTCATTTGAAATCGAGACTTCATGATTTCTTCGAATTCATTGCACAACTTTCAACTTGTAGAACCAAATATGATATCGTCAACGTATACTTGCACACATAATAGATCATCAGCATCCTTCTTTATAAATAAAGTTGGATCGATTTTCCCTCTCGTGTATCCATGTTGGATTAAGTGTTGTGAAAATGTCTCTTACTAGATTCTAGGTGCCCGATGGAGTCCATACAGAGCTTCATTAAACTTGTACACACGATGTTGTAATTCTGCATCCTCAAAACACGAAGGTTGCTTCACGTTCACATCATCGGTGATTGGACCGTACAAGAATGCACCTTTTACGTCCATTTGATACACTTTGAATTTCATGAATGATGCATAAGCCGGAAGACGCGAATGGATTCAAGTGTTGCAACTGGAGCAAATACTTCATCATAATCAATTCCTTATTCTTGAGTGTATCCTTGTGCAAAAAGTCTAGCTTTATTTCGAATGACGATTCCTCGATCATCGGTTTTGTTTCTAAACAACCATTTTGTGCCTATAGCATTTTCCCTTTCAAGTAAATCCATAAGATTCCACACTTCTTGTTTGCGGATATGCAGTAATTCTTCTTGCATAGCCACAATCCAACCATTGTCCTTTCGGTAACGTTTTTACGAACAACTTGAGAAAGAAAACAAGAGTATAAGCAAACGTTTGCTTGTTCTGATTTGCTTCTCGTTGTTCTCTCATTCAATGGACCAATAATCTGAGATGTTGGATGGTTCTTATGAATACGAGATGTCATAATCTCATCACATTGAACATTAACATCCAGATTTGTTTGATTCAAGTTGGAGAGCTGATGAAGTAGGCTAGAAGAATGTGGATTAAAATTTGGAACTTGAGTCGGTGAATTGATAAAGAATCAAGATTACCAGTATCAACTGTATCACCAGAGATGGATGATGTTCCGGACTCAGGTTGCACAAATTCAGTACCATCATTAGGAGTTGGTTGCTAAACATCTTGACCATCTGACACTGAATAATCTGAATCTTGATTAGATTGATCATTTTCATTGAATCTAATCGTTAAATCCATGACAAAAGAGAAGAATGGGTAATCTGGGCTTTGATCATCTGGGTCGTCTGAATCTTAGTCATCACTGAAAGATCCAACATCTCCTTGAGCTTTCTTCTTACCTGTAGAATCAACCAGGTTAGATTGATCAAACAAGTTAGAATGAAAAGAGTTTGACAATGAATCTAAATCAAATAACCAAGCAGGACCACTTGAAACTGATAGAAAAGAATTTTTCAAGAATTTAACGTTGAATGTTTCAATTATAACATTAGTCCTAGAGTTATAAACTCGATAGGCTTTTGAAACAGATGAATATCCAATGAAAAATCTATTATCAGATTTTGCTTCAAATTTTCTTAGATGATCACTTGAATTTAGAATCATGACTGGACAACCAAAAGATTTAAGGAAATCTATGTTTGGTTTCCTGCCAAACATCAACTCGTATGGAGTTTTCATTTTATCTTTCATGCTTAACATTCGATTCTAGACGAAACACGTAGTTGAGATAGCTTCATCTCAGAATGTGATTGGTATTTTAGCATATGCTAGCATAGATCATGCAGCCTCAATCAGTATCCTGTTCTTCTTTTCAGCAACTCCATTTTGTTGAGGGTTTTGGGAGCGTTGAACTAATGAGCGATTCCTTTCTCTACACAAAACATATCAGTGTTAGCATTTTTGAATTCGGTACCATTATCACTTCTTATTCTCCCCACTTTGTGATCTAGTTGATTTTCAACTTTAATGATAAATTCTTTTAATAATTCAGCTATTTCAGATTTAGCACGCAAAAAAGAAAACCCATGAAAATCTTGTACGGTCATCAATGATAACTAAACAATATGCTTTTTTTCCAATAATCTTGACATTGGTTGGTCCAAAGAGGTCCATGTGCAACATCTGGAGTGTTTTGTAATTTGAGTTTATTGGCTTGGTCTTATAAGACGCTTTATGTTGCTTTCCCTTCAAACATGCTGAGCAGTGATCAGTTGTTGCAAACTTCTTGGATGGAAGTCCAATGACATGATTTCCTGCTACAAGCTTGTTCATGTTCTTGAAATTGGAATGCCCGAGACGTCTATGCCAATGCTGACTTTCATCATTTGATGCTTTAGCAATTAGGCAGGTTGTTTCTGTTGATGGATCAACTTGAGACATATCCAGTTTGTATACATCTCGATCCCTTCCAGCTTTAACAATCACCCAATCCTTGCTAATCTGAAAACCTGGCATCAAGACATAACAGAAAGAATCATCAAATAAAACAGAATATGACTTATCAATATATTTAGGATACGCTTAAAAGAAGTTCAACTGAGAACATAAGTTGACTTTATTGAAGCTTATTATCCCATTGGATATTGTTCCTTCTCCTGTTATCTTTCCACCTGCATCACCACCAAAAGCGACGTGCGTTCCATCCTTTAACTTAAATTCTTGAAGTAACGCATGATTGCCTGTCATGTGCCAGCTACACCCGCTATCCACGTACCAAGTATTGAGTGGTCTTCTCAAGCATACCTGCACAACAAAGAAATTTAAGTTGAGGTATCTACCCAAGCCGAGATGGTCTTGGGTTTTCTAAATTTATCAACAAAAGTATATTACTTGAAATGAAGATTATTCAAATCTGGCTTGTTCTTAACGAATTTTCCATTTTTGTTATGCATTTGTTGTTGATTATTTTTGTAAACATTCATACCACTTGATTGACCAATTTTTGAAAAATATTGATTACCAACATTTTTATTAGTCATTCTTACAGCTCTTGGTATGACTTGTTCTTTCTGAACTTGTCTTGGTCTCACATAATTGTTCCTTTGGAAAGACCTCAAACCTAAAGAGGATTGGTTAGTTACTATTTGAAATCAATCAGCTTGATTTCTTAGATACTGAGGATTAACATAACCTTTGCTCAAGTTTGAATTGGCAAATCCTCTATCAGGTGAACTCTTCCAAAAGTAGCAATTTTCAGTGTTGTGAGTTCTCTCATCATAATTGGTACAATATTTGTTGAAATAACATTCTGCTATGGAATGATTTCTCATGTCACAGATGTGACAGTACTTATTAAAAAAGCAATCGGTAGTATTGCGATTGTACATATCACATATTTCACAGTACCTTTGTGGAGATTTAAACAGTTGTTTGTTAATTTTTGATGTTGACGCTACATTTGATTCTTGTTTATATTTTGGCGTCAAAAAGTTAAATTGTTGTTTTTGATTTGTCAATTTTTGCTTTTGAGTTGACATTTTGTTCTTTGACAAATTACTTTTCATCTTTTGTTCATGAACTTCCTTCTTGGATTCCTTACGAACAAATCTTTTTGTAACAGCGGAAGTCCTAGAATCGGAACCTGTTTTCAGATCAGAGTGAGATTTGTTCTTAGGACTTAGTTTAATTTCTTGGAAAAAGTTCATGTTCAACAAACCAGCCGACACAAATTAAATTGGTTTAAGTTTAGTTGCTTGATTTGTTGATTTTGTTGTATTTTCTGAACTTTGTTTTGTTCAGGTTTCGCTTTATTTGCTTTTCTTCTTCTTCGTTGGTTCTTTGATTTAGAAGAACTTGGTTTAATTTCAGATTAAACATCTTCAGGTGAAGATTCTTTTTCATTTTCTTTCAGTTTCAGATCAACAAAATTTGAATCTTCTGATGTTCCTTCCTCTTCTTTAGCTTTATCTTTGGTTTTAATTGTCACTTCTTCCAACACAGAATCAGTTGGATCAGAAGTTATCTTACATTTCTGTTTTGGTATATATGATTTAATCTTTATGGGATGACCATTTTTGATCTTTTCATCGTCCTTTTCAACAAAGATTTTTACATTTGCCTTTTCTTCTTCATTATCAAAGTTCTTGGTTTTCTTCTAATAAGTTTTGAGTTTAGCTTTGTTTTCAGGGGAATGATCACGCGTGTTAAAGTTTTCTAGTAGAGTGTTGGTTATTGAATCAGGCATGGTTCATGAGTGAATCCTAATCCTGCTTTTTGTTTATCTTTTCTTTCACTCACCAGTTTGTTAACAATCATTTTGTACTTTTAACTTTAGCAAGATCTACCTAAGTAGCAGCATGTGCTATCTTCTCCTGTTCTAAATTTTTGGTCATTTCTTGTAACTGTTTAGAAACAATTTCTAACTCTTTTAACGTTTTGTTCCAAGATGTTTAAAGAGAAATGATCTTTGGATCTGCTATTTTATGATTAGATATTAGTTTATTATGTATTGACTCTTCTTGTTCAAGTTTCTCGCAGATTTTATATGAGTAGCTTTGAAAGTATTCAACATGTTCAAAGCATGATTAGGTGCAAAGTTTCTCCCTCACTTCAGATGGTATTTCAAGGTATTTTAGGAATGAGATTTCAGAGTTGTAGGATGAAATTTCAACCTTGGGTTGATCAGACTAAGCCATCAATGCAATCTCATCTGAATCCTCTTTGGGATCAGACTTGCCACTCTAATCATACTCATCTTCTTCATTCTCACCTTTCACTTTTGGATCACATTCCTCTAACCAATCTTCCTTTGGATTTCTGCAATAAGAGATAACCTTGATGTTAGATCATTAGTAAACTGTTCAGCATAGGCAATCCAATCATATCCATCTTTCACACTGACTACAAGAGCTTTCTTAAGTTCATCAGATGATTTTGATTCATCTTTAAGCTCTGGCATCGGAAGACTTTGATATGGCTTTTGGAATATCTTCTGATTTGATTGGAACCTCTGATTACCAGAACTTGATTAAGCATTTCCTCCATTATTCATGGGAGCTTTGCATTCCTTATAAAAATGCCCATAACTGTTGCAATTAAAACACCTCGACTTTGACTTGTCAAAACAAACAGTCTTATTAGCACTAGGCTTATATTTCCTGTTGACATACAAGTGTTTTTGTGTTCTGTAGGCAATCATTACCATCTGCCAATTAAAATCCGTCTCTTCAACATCTTTAAGATCCATCTCAAGCAAATCCTGCAAAATAATATCTAACTGTGTTAGATGACAACCTTGATATGCTTGAAAGCTTGCCATAAAGGCAGCGAAGGTAGTTTTAGACTCTTCATCCTCTAATAGGATGTTTATCACATCTTTAACTTTGTTAGATTTAGCAGAGCTAACAGATGGAGTCTCTGTTTGTGGCTTTGAACTCTGAGAAATAGGAGGAGACTGAGGTTGAGGTTGAGGTTTGGTTGCATAAGCAGGCGCACTAGTGAATCATGAATCAGTGAAGAATCCTGCTCATACAAATAAATCTCCCTCTTCTTCAGTTACACTTTCATTCTTAGCCATGAAAGCATTCTCAACACTGTTTGCTGGAGATGCAACAAATTGATACTGTGACATTGATGATATTCAGTCATTATTCCTTGAACTCTCATCAATCTCCATAGATTCAATCTTTGCACTTAACACATCTAGATCTAATGGAAATTTGTCTGTGTGCTTTAACAATGTCACTGTTTGTTTCCATGAGGATGGTAAAGCATTGAGAAGTCTAATATTGAGATCTTTAAGATCATGTGTAATGCCAACTGTTGACATCTCTGTAGTAAGCTGCACATATCTGTTCATCATCTCGTTGATGGTCTCACCAGATAGATGTTGAAAAAGGTCCAACTACCTCATCAGTTTTTGCTTTTTGAGGTCTTGTATCTCTTTACCACCTTCACAAATGGTCTTTAAAGCTTTGTACATTGTGTAACCAGTTTGATAACCATCAAGCCTGGCTAGGACTTCAAGTGGTAGTCCTTTATACATCAGTGAGTAAGCTTTGATATCATTCTTGACCTTTCTTAAATCATCACCTTGCAGACCATCTTCAGGGCAAGGTTCTGGTGAATCTTTTGTATAGACAAAAACCCTGTCAGGCCCATCAGTAGTTATAGGAATGTATGGTCCTTTTTCAATAGATTTCCAAAGATCATTGTCAATGGAATTCAGGTGATGTTTTAATCTAAGTGACCAAGTTTAAAAGTCTACTCTCTTTTAAGTTTAAGTACTCTATTTTCAGTGTCTTCTGATTTCACCATTTTTAGATTTTGATTTTATAGAAGAAGAAATATTTTTGTTGATTTTTAAGTTTTTGAATTAAAGAAATGAATTAAAAATATTTTTGGATTTTTTAAATTTTTTTTGGAAGAAAAAAATTCAAAGTGTTAAGGTTGATGCCCCTGAACAGTGCTGAAATGCCTCAACAGTTGTGATATTTCTAGATTTGACCTAGAAACGTCTAAGGGATTGCCTTAGAATAATTCTCAAAAACGCCCAACTTTAGATGCGCCTGAACAGTAGTAATGCGCCCAAACAGTTGTGGGACGCCTGGGAGTAAAAATGCCCAAACAGTTATAATGCGCCTAAAAAGTTGAAATGCTCCTAGAATTACTTAGTTTCTGGTTAATTCCAAAGTGTCCCAACAGTTGAAATAAGTCACAACAGTTGTAAAACGTCTGTCTTAAAAACGCCTAAACAGTTGTAAAGCGCCTGAACAGTTGTCAAGCGCCTAAACACTTAGGCAATTTTCAGCAGTTTTCAACTCTAATGCGCCAAATTCATCCCGTTCTTATGAACATAACAAGCACAAATTTTCTGAAATTCTTAAAAACTTGATGAATTCATTTGAACAGGTAGATATTATGTCGATTAACAATCCTTTCAATTCAATTTCTTCAATTACAAACAACAAATCAGTGATTTAGTCGATTATTCAGTTCGAACATGAAGAACACTTCCGAACACAAATTCGATCAATTCACTAAAATTGGACGAATTAAACCACTAATTGTGATTCAATTCATGTTTCTGATGCTGAAACACAACTGAAATCAACAACATTTCAATTGAATTGCTTATCAATCATAGATTCAAGTGATTTTGAGTTTGCAAGTTCCTACAAGCTCAATAACTGAACCAATAGCTCTGATACCATTTGATAGGATCAAATGTATAGATATGTGATGATATTAGAAGGCAATTCAATAAAAAACAAACACAGTAATCAAATTAATGCACAATATCAAGAAAAATTCATAGAAGTTTATTGATAATAGCAAAGACAATTACAAGTGTAAGAGCAGTTCGTTCAAAGTCTTAGTCTAACCTACACAAGTCTAAGCTATTTATACTATCAATAAACAAGGAACTACTATTTACAATACTAGTCCCTATACTATGACAAAAACTTATATACAAGACAAATAAAGACAACATGTTAATCTTTAAGAAGTACTAACAAGCATCTTGAATTTGGGGTGGTACCCCTTTGATGAACTTTTCAATGCTACGAGGTACAGTGTCCACGATGTGTGGTAAAAGCATGCTTAATTCATGATATCGAGTGGAGTATGCCAAATGGTTGCCACTATCCTGTTTGAGATTCCAAAATTCCTCCTCCAGTTTTTGTAGTTCACTCCTCAGGCAGAATTTTTTGATCGTAATGTTCTTAAACTCTTCCCACGATAATGCCAATGCAACTTCCGCACCTCGGTTCCTCTTTTCACTATTCCACAAAGTAAGTGCCCGTTGTTGAAGCACTCGTGGCATAACGAACCTTGAGTGCTTCAAGACACTCCCTATTGATGAAAGTGTTTCATACCCTCGAACCACTCGAGAAGTCCAGTGGTTCCCTCCTTCCCACTAAAACTAGTTGGTTTAAAAGAGTTGAAGTGTTTGAAGGTGTAGGTTCGGTTATTCCCTCCTTTGTTGTTGTTGTTTTCCCCTTGACCATTTTTACCATCACCACCATTATTCCCATTAGCAAGGTTACTAGTGTTGGCCATTAAAGTGCTACTTAATTCAGCGACCATAGTAGGAAGGACAGCGGCCATTTGCCGGGCGATCATAGCGGCGAGTTTTCGGTCAGAGATACCACGCTTTCCATGATGACGAGACTTTCTAAAAAGAAAATAGAGCAGATATTAGAGTTTTCGAGATTAAAACCAGTTCAAATAGACATAATTCCTCGGAATTTACAAACGTATAGAGGATGGTTCCGTTTGGTAACACATAGCCAATAGGAACATTGACACGTCTAGGTAACTTAATTATACCATGTCTAAGGAATTTGTGTATTTTGACCATAGTTTATAACTCATCCCGAAAATCCCCAGGTAAGCATAACTTGTCCCGCTGTTGATTGGGGTTTATACGAAAAGCTTACTTTAGCCCGAAGGCTTTTTGCCAAGAAATCCAGAATACAAGTGTTTATGCGTCACACATCTTTCCTTATAGACTAATAGATTTAAAACCTTGATGAGATTTTCAAATATTAGACATAAAGTCTAAAGAATTGAACCATTCGATGTAGTGCGTAAGATTCCACGTATAGTCGAGAGTATGTTTAAGAGGTGAAAGCCATCGACGTGTTGAAACTAGTGACGGGTGAAAATGGTTGGAGATATGCGAAGCTTAAGGTTTTGTCATTCAAGCTAATCACCTAAGGCACAATTTCAACTAAGTAAAATCAAGTTTCACTTAAGGAATCCATCATGTAACATGTAGCATCTTGTAGTATGCGTATAAGTAAACTTACAAGATCATGAAGAATTTTCATGTAAGGTCCCTATATTAACCATAGTCTAGGTCACCATTTCTAATAACCTAAATCACTATAGTTATGGGCTTTGATACCAATCTGTACACACCAACCTTAACGCGCGGAAACATTGAGATGTGAGGGTTAAGATTGTTCAAGCCACACAACGCTACATCAAGGTGTAAATATTATTAAATATCAAGTTCACATCATAACAATTCATAACATAAGTCTCAAATCAACAATCATAACATAAGTTAAACTTAAACATCAAATTTCAAAATAAATTCTTTGTTTTTCTCTAGTTGCAATCCTAGATGATTTAATATCTTCAAGATCACAACTAAGCTTGAGCATTTCCTGAAACATGTTAAAAATAAAGTCAACATATGTATGTTGGTGAGTTCCCATGAGATAGTACATACACATATAAAATATTTTAAAGAGGCAATTCATGTCATAGGTTACGAATTAATAAAAGAACTTATTGATAGAATAATGATACAATCAAACCTTGACAAAATATAGACACAACGAAATATACGATTTGCTAAGTGAATTTGGTTCTCATAATGATCGAGAATACGTCATCAAAAGCCGGCAATAACTTTTGTTTAGCACCAAATAGGCTTATCATATAATGTTCACTAATATTTCAAATAACCATGACAATTTAACAAGATGAATTTCACGTGCGTCGTAAGCATTCAAAGAATTTACAAGTGTACATTGATACGATTAATATGTTTCACTCTAAAGGATGTGAAATAAAGTTAAAATGGGAAATGGAAACTCACCTTATATATGACGTACTTGGTATAATAAGAATAAAGTAACTCCAACGATGTCTTCATAATTTGCCTAAAAGTGAGTGTTTCAAGATTTAGAATTTTGTAACACCCGAATATTTTCCCTTGTGGCCGAAGAAAGAAGAAAAAGAAATAAAGTCCAAAGTCGGGGGACCAAACCCGCCAACTCATGAAAGTTGGGCAAATGGGGACATATTAAGGGAGAGGGCAGCCCATTTCCCCTCCCCACACACTCATTTCAGCTAAAGAAAAGAAGAGAAGAGAGAAAGAAGAGAGGAAGAAGAGAAAAAGAAGAGAAAAGTGGTGATTCGGGCTCGAAATTCGTCGTGTAGCAAGTCCAAATGAAGCTCTTCATCTTCTTCTTGTTTGTGAGTTCTAGGACCCCTATTTTACTTGTTTTCAACCGATTTTGGGGCTGGAACACATACAAACCCATTTTTGGAAATGTGTGTGTTTGACCCATTTGGGTGTGATTGTGATTGATGCATTTGGAGTATGTTCTTAAGCTTGTGTGTGCTTGAATGGAGTCATAGTATGCCTCTATAAGGTTTAGGAGGGTTGATTTGGCCTTAGAATGAGTTTGGAAGGGTTTGGAGGTCGAAAGTCGCGGCTGCAGTTCGGGATGAACTGCATCCTGCACCAGTTAGGCCTAGGCGACCGACTGGAGGCCATACGACCGACTGGAGGGCGATTGAGGTTCAGTCGCACGATTGAGGTTCAGTCGCATGACTGGGGGTCCAGTCGCATGGGGGGTTATGCGACTGAGAGTCTAGTCGCATAGGTGCTCATTCGTATGAGGTCCATTCGCATGAGGTCCATTCGCATAGTGTCCATTCACACGATAGAGAGTCCATTCGCACGATTGGGTGTTCATCCATATGGGTGCTCATCCGCATGGGTCCAATCGCATGGCGTTCAGTCGCATGGAGGCCATGCGACTGAGGGGTGTCCATACACCCAATCAGGGCTGTTGCACCCGAAGGGAAGCATAGTTTAATTTCGGACTTCCGTGGGACGTGTAGATATAAGTTTTGACGTGGAAGTTCCTTTAGGTACACGTAAGATGACCGTGGAGAGATTAGAAGTGAGGTAGGGCATGATGATGATAGTGTTGCATGTGATGCAAGATGTATGTATGTTAAGTATGATGTAGCCCTGTATGATGGTGATTGCTGATGACTGTTAAATGTTGATGTTCCTTGTTTCGATGTATGTTTATCTTTCCCGTAACTTTACGTGTTATGATTAACGAATGAAATGAAAGTATTATGTAACGTAAAGTGAAAGTTAATGAAAGAGAAACATGATGAACGTATGCATGTATTAATAATGAATGAGAGTAAGAAAGGCTTGCAAGCAAACGTATGGAGGTGCACACCCAATGAAGGTTTTAGCTCAACGGTGTGCGGGTTAGCTACCCCGAAGGATGCATACTGGGGTTCAATCTTTGTGATTGACCATATGTACGGGATCCTTGCCGCTTGCCCTAGATGACTGGATCAGCTTCGTGCACAATGTTCGTGATTTAATTACCACAGGTTCAGCATCAGCTTCGTGCACAATGGTCGGGGTATAGCATAGGGCATTGATCCAGAATGAAAGAGAAAAGATAAGTGATGAATGTACTTACCCTAGGTACTGGAGCCAGCTCCGTACCCAATGTTTGAGGTCAATGAAGGGCCTCGGGCCCAGAAACCAGCTTCATGCACAATGTTCGGGGTAATGTACAGGTCATCGGAGGTAATGAACGTACGAATGAATGTAATGAATGTATGAATGAAAGTAAGAAACGTACGAACGAAAGAAAGAGTTTATGAATGAATGTGAACGAAAGTAACAAATGTTAATGTTAACGATGTACGGTAATTGAACGAAAGCTAATGAATGAATGATGAAGATAACAATGATATTATCTAAGTGTACCTATGTTGTGTGACCGCATGTATGTAAGGAACGGTTTAACGAAACAAAAGTATGTTTTATTATAAAACTAGAACTCACTCAGCAACGCTGACTTTTTATGTGTTTCCAGTTGGCAGGTAAGGTTGCTGAGGATGGCACGAGGCGGCTACGCAGCTCTATTGGGATGGCATTCTTTTGTATAATGCTTTTGTGATGTAATACAACAATATATATTTTGTAATTGATTAACGTTGTATTAACTGGCAAAAGCATTTATAGTAAATTGAAGAGTTATTTCAAGGTTTCCGCTGCATGATTTTTGTAATGATTATATAATAACGTGTTTTATGTGCGATGATGACCAGCTGTGAGGTGCCCGGGAGCGGGGCCTTACAAGTTGGTATCAGAGCCAAAGTTTAAGTGAAACAGGTAAATTTTTAAAATAAACATTAACTTAAACTGAGAATTGGATGGAAAGGGAAGGGATGCCAATCTGAGTAGCTACGTGCCATCAGGTATTTTCTTAAAGTTAACCGGTATTATGTGCGCATGTTATGTGTTTATGTGTTGCTAGTAGATTTAGATACTGATGTAGTCAGGACTGGTAATGCTCGGGGTACAAAGAGTAAAGTAAGTGGCTAATCACAACTGGCCCTTGTAATTAGGGACTTACTATACTTGACATAAACTGAGCTATTCCCTTGAATGACCGTGTTAGTATTTGAATCTTTCAGTGTGTGATAGAGGATGGCCGGTGGTAGATCATCCAAAGCCTCGCGTGCTGGACTTGGTGCTGCATCGCGGCCCAAAAGAGGCAGACCTAGAGTTGAGAAGGTGGTTCATGAGGGACCCGAGACCCCTCATCCGGAGGGTGGTGACGAGTGTGTAAATCTGAGGGCCTCGGTGAAAGAGGCGGTGGTCAAAGAGGTGCATCAGGTCATGCAGACAATCTTACCTTCTGTGGTGACCAAAGTGATAAGGGTTGTACGGGAAGGGGAAAGACAAGAGAGGAACCGGTCCTTGGGCGGACGGGAACAACCGAGGCTGAAACGATTCCCTCCGATAATGAGGAGGAGGAGCCTGTGTAGGAGTCAGCACGACGCTACAACTATGGGGCATTTCAAAGGTGTAAGCCCCCTACTTTCGACGAAAACGGCACTACTGTTGTTGCTCACCGATGGGTGAGGGAAATGGAAGTTGTTCTGAATATCAGCGAGTGCCGGGAGGACCAAAAGGTGAAGTTTGCTGCCCATTCTTTTGTGGACTCAACGTTATGTTAGTGGGACAACATAGTCCAAGACGAGGGTAGCAGGGCCATTGGGAGAATGAGATGGCCTGAACTGAAAAGGTTGGTGACTGAGGAGTTTTGCCCTCATAGAGAAATGGATAAGGTTGAGAGAGAGTTCCTGCAGTTGGAGGCGGGGACGATAACACATCCGCAATACACCACGAAGTTTAACGAGATGGCACGTCTGGTGCCGGATCAGGTGACCCCTCTGTCTTGAAAGATTAAGAGGTACATTCAGAGTCTGCTAGCAAATATCCACACGCATATGATCGCCGCCCGACCGAGCACCTTTAGGTCGGCGGTGGACTTGGCGGGGAGACTGTATGATGAAAGGGCTGTAGTGGTGGTGGCTGAAGGTAGTAGGAAGGATGGTGGTGATCGAAACTGGAGTTGGAAGAGGTTTGGTCGGAGTGATGCCTCGACGGGTAACAAGAAGGCACGGGTGGCTGATCGCCGTGTAGCCGCACTGGGTACGGGATCGAGAAAGTATGGCAAATATGGGAAGGAGCACAGTGGTGAGTGTAGACGGGGGTTGAACGTTTATTTTAAGTATGGGAAGTTAGGTCATATGGCTAGAGATTTCAGGGGTACGAGGTGCTTCAACTGTGTGGAAAGTGTTCATATGAGTAAAGACTGTAAGAAGCCGAGAGCCGAGGGTTCCGGAGTGAAGGACCGAGGGCGAGTGCCAGGGCATTCACCATGACACAGGAGGAGGCTAGGACGGACCCTGATGTTGTGTCTAGAACGTTTCTGGTGAACCAAACTTTAGGTTCTGTGTTGTTTGATTCGGGTGCCGGTAGAAGTTTTATTTCTGCTACTTAATGTGCTAAGCTGCTTGTTAGTAGTAAACGTGTTGATGCGCCATTTGATGTACAAACTACCATAGGTAAGTCTACCAGGATTTCAGAGATGATAGAGAGTTTTGATGTGGAATTAGAGGGTCATAAATTTCCGGTTAGGCCATTCGTGATGACCTTAGGTGGTTTCGATCTGCTTCTTGAGATGGATTAGTTGGCGGACTTCGAGGTGAATATTGTGTGTCGCAAGAAGATGATTTGTTTGATAGCGCCTGATGGGAGTTCGGTAACTGTTTATGGGGATCGGGTCAAGATGATCCCAAAAGTGATCTCAATGGCGGTGGCGGGAAAGTGTATGAGGCATGGATGTAACGCCTACTTGTGTTATGTAAAGGATGTGGAAACACCTACACCACAACTATCCGATGTTCTGGTTGTGTGTGACTTTCCAGATGTGTTTCCCGAAGACTTACCAGGAGTACCACCTGACCAAGAAATCGAGTTTCAGATCGACCTAGTACCAGGTGCCCAACCTGTCGCCAAGGCGTCGTACCGATTGGCTCCGACAGAGATGAAGGAGTTGATGGAGCAGTTGCAAGAGCTGCTAGATAAAGGGTTCATTAGACCGAGTATCTCACCTTGGGGTGCTCCGGTCTTATTTGTGAAGAAGAAAGATGGTAGTATGAGGATGTGTATAGACTACCGTGAGCTGAACAAGCTGATAGTGAAGAATCGGTATCTGTTACCGAGGATTGATGATTTATTCGATCAGCTTCAAGGCACCAGTTGGTTTTCACGGATAGATCTCCGATCGGGCTACCATCAGTTAAAGGTGAAGGAGTGGGATATTCCTAAAACAGCTTTTAGCACGCGCTACGGTCACTACGAGTTCCTTGTCATGTCCTTTGGTTTGACCAATGCGCCAGCTGCTTTTATGGATCTGATGAATCGAGTGTGTCGGCCGATGATGGATAAATCAGTGATTGTGTTATTGATGATATCCTGATTTATTCAAGGAGCAAGATAGAGCATGCCGGTCACATTCAAGAAAGGTTGGAGACGTTGAGAAGGGAGAAACTGTATACCAAGTTCTCCAAGTGCGCGTTCTGGTTGCGCGAAGTTCAGTTCTTGGGTCACTTGGTGAATCCGGAGGGGATTATGGTAGGTCCGACAAAGGTGGAAGCGGTGATGCAATGGAAGTCTCCAAAGACGCCATCCGAGATCCGTAGTTTCTTGGGTTTGGCGGGCTATTATAGAAGATTTATTCAAGACTTCGCATGGATCGCTTCTCCACTAACCAAGTTGACCTGTAAGGATGTAAAGTTTGTATGGGGTCAAGCTCAAGAGAAGGCATTCGAAGAATTGAAGATGAGATTGACTCAAGCTCCGGTATTGTCATTACCCGATGGAAGTGAGGATTTGGTGGTTTATTCTAATGCTTCCTACTCGGGATTGGGGTGTGTGTTAATGCAGAAAGGAAGAGTTATAGCTTATGCATCTCGACGGTTAAAGGTTCATAAGGTTAACTATCCTACTCATGACTTGGAGCTAGCAGCTGTAGTCTTTGCATTAAGATTTGGAGGCACTATCTCTACGAGACGAAGTGCACCATCTTCACCGACCACAAGAGCTTGAAGTACTTCTTCGAGCAGAAGGGTTTGAATATGAGGCAGAGGTGATGGTCGGAGCTTATAAAGGATTATGATTATGAGATCCATTATCATCCAGGCAAAGCCAATGTGGTGGCGGATGCCCTTAGCCGAAAGGAGAGGCCCGAGCCGATTCGGGTGAAGGCGTACCAGCTGATCATGACCTCTGATGTGATGAAGCAAGTCAAGGAGTTTCAAGATAAAGCCTTAAAAGAAGATCATCTTAACTCTGAAAGAATGAGAGGTCTGGTGGCGGAATTGGGTGAAACACACTTGGTGTTAAAACCTGATTCGGGCGGATGTGGATTCCTCGTTTTGGAATCTACAGGAGAAGATTATGGATGAGGCTCACAAGACTCGATACTCTATTCATCCCGGTGCTACAAAGATGTACCAAGACATGAAGAAAGATCACTGGTGGCCGGGTATGAAGCGTGACGTGGTGGAATATGTGAGTAAGTGCCTTACTTGCTTGCAAGTGAAGGCCGAGCATCAAAAGCCATATAGGAAGATCCAACCTTTGGATATACCGGAATGGAAGTGGGAGCACATCACCATGGATTTCATTACGAAGCTGCCGTGTACTCCGAAAGGGTACGATGCTATATGGGTGATTGTTGACCGCTTGACGAAGAGTGTCACTTCCTACCGATGCGCGAAACATACTCATCCGAGAGGTTGGCGGATCTTTTCATTCAGGAGATTGTGAATCGTCACAGTGTGCCAGTGTCTATTGTGTCTGATCGTGACACCCGGTTTACATCCAAATTCTGGAAGAAATTCCACGATGCGATGGGGACGAAGTTACATATTAGCACGGCTTATCATCCCCAGACAGATGGTCAGTCAGAAAGGACCATTCAGACGTTGGAGGACATGATACGGGCATGTGTGATTGATTTTGGGAGAAGTTGGGATGACCACTTACCGTTAGCTGAATTCTCATACAATAACAGCTATCATGCCAGCATTGGCATGCCAACTTATAAGATGCTATAGGGTAGGAGATACAGAACACCCATTTGTTGGGGTGATATTGGTCATAAAGAGTTAGGGAGTGTCGAGGTGATCGAGGCTATGACTGAAAAACTAGAAAAGATCAAGGCCTTCATGAAGGCAACCAAAGACAGACAGAAGTCGTATTGAGTTCCAGGTGGGTGACCGGGTTATGTTGAAGGTCTCATCTTGGAAGGGTATCATTCGATTTAGAAAGCAAGGAAAGTTGAGCCCGAGGTATATAGGCCCTTTCCGAATCATTGCTCGAGTAGGAGAGGTGGCCTATAGATTGGAGTTACCAGATGAGTTGAGTGGAATTCACCCAACGTTCCACGTATCTCATCTAAGGAAGTGTTTGGCATATGAGGAAATGATTGTTCCACTGGAGGATATCAAAAGTAGATGAACAGATCAATTATGTGGAGCAACCAGTGGCAATCCTCGATCGAAAAGAGAAGAGGCTGAGAAATAAAGTGGTTCCTCTTGTGCGTGTACAGTGGAAGCACAAAGAAGGGATCCGAATCAACGTGGGAGACCGAAGAAGAAATAAGATAGCATTACCCACATTTGTTCGAGGAATAACAGCTTTTAGGGACGAAACCT
This sequence comes from Flaveria linearis, assembly GCA_024085815.1. Classification (NCBI taxonomy): domain Eukaryota; kingdom Viridiplantae; phylum Streptophyta; class Magnoliopsida; order Asterales; family Asteraceae; genus Flaveria; species Flaveria linearis. The sequence goes on along the minus strand of CM044002.1, from coordinate 73,661,442 downwards.
ATATAAGGGGGGTGGACTTATAACACCCGGATATTTTCCCTTGTGGCTGAAGAAAGAAGAAAAAAATAAATTCCAAAGTCGGGGACCAAACCCGCCAATGCACGAAAGTTGGGCAAATGGGGACATATTAAGGGAGAGGGCAGCCCATTTCCCCCTCCCCATACACTCATTTCAGCTAAAGAAAAGAAGAGAAGAGAGAAAGAAGAGAGGAAGAAGAGAAAAAGAAGAGAAAAGTGGTGATTCGGGCTCGAAATTCGTCGTGTAGCAAGTCCAAACGAAGCTCTTCATCTTCTTCTTGTTTGTGTGAGTTCTAGGACCCCTATTTTACTTGTTTTCAACTTATTTTGGGGCTGGAACACATAGAAATCCGTTTTTGAAAATATGTGTGTTTGACCCATTTGGGTGTGATTGTGATTGATGCGTTTGGAGTATGTTCTTGAGCTATTGTGTGCTTGAATGGTGTCATAGCATTCCTCCCTAAGGTTTAGGAGGGTTGATTTGGGTTAGAATGTGTTTGGAATGGTTTGAAGGTCGAATGTCGCGGCTGCAGTTCGGGATGAACTGCATCCTGCACCAGTTAGGGCTAGGCGACCGACTGGATGCCATACGGCCGATTGGAGGGTGATTGGGGTTCAGTCACACGATTGAGGTTCATTCGCACGACTGGGGTCCAGTCGCATGGGGGGTCATGCGACTGAGAGTCCAGTCGCATAGGTGCTCATTCGTATGAGGTCCATTCACGTGAGGTCCATTCGCATAGTGTCCATTCGCATGATAGAGAGTTCATTCGCACAATTAGGTGTTCATCCGCATAGGTGCTCATCCGCATGGGTCCAATCGCATGGCGTTCAGTCGCATGGAGGCCATGCGACTGAGGGGTGTCCATACGCCCAATCAGGGCTGCTGCACCCGAAGGGAAGCATACTTTGATTTCGGACTTCCGTGGGACGTGCAGATGTAAGTTTTGACGTGGAAGTTCCTGTAGGTACACGTAAGATGACCGTGGAGAGCTTAGAAGTGATGTAGGGCATGATGATGATAGTGTTGCATGTTATGCAAGATGTATGTATGTTAAGTATGATGTATCCCTGTATGATAGTGATGACGGATGACTGTTAAATGTCGATTTTCTTGTTTCGATGTATGTTTATCCTTCCCGTAACTTTACGTGTTATGATTAACGAATGAAACAAAAGTATTATGTAACGTAAAGTGAAAGATAATGAAAGAGGAACATGATGAACATATGCATGTATTAATAATGAATGAGAGTAAGAAAGGCTTGCAAGCAAACGTATGGAGGTGCACACCCAATGAAGGTGTTAGCTCAACGGTGTGCGGGTTAGCTACCCCTAAGGATGCACACTGGGGTTCAATCTTTGTGATTGACCATATGTACGGGATACTTGCCGCTTGCCCTAGATGACTGGATCAACTTCGTGCACAATGTTCGTGATTTAATTAGCACAGGTCCAGCATCAGCTTCGTGCACAATGTTCGGGATATAGCATAGGGCATTGATCTAGAATGAAAGAGAAAAGATAAGCGATGAATGTACTCACCCTAGGTACTGGAGCCTGCTCTGTGCCTAATGTTTGAGGTCAATGAAAGGCCTCCGGCCCAGTAACCAGCTTCGTGCACAATGTTCGGGGTAATGTGCAGGTCATTGAAAGTAATGAACGTACGAACGAATATAATGAATGTATGAATGAAAGTAAGAAACGTACGAATGAAAGAAAGAGTTTATGAATGAATGTGAACGAAAGTAACGAATGTGAATGTTAATGATGTATAGTAAATGAATGAAAGCTAATAAATGAATGATGAAGATAACAATGATATTATCTATGTGTACGTATGTTGTTTGACCGCATGTATGTAAAGAATGGTTTAACAAAACAAAAGTATGTTTTATTATAAAACTAGAACTCACTCAGCAACGCTGACTTTTTATGTGTTTCCAGTTGGCAGGCAAGGTTGCTGAGGATGGCATGAGGTGGCAACTCAGCTCTTTTGGGATGACATTCTTTTGTATAATGCTTTTGTGATGTAATACAACAATATATATTTTGTAATTGATTAACGTTGTATTAACTGCCAAAAGCATTTATAGTAAATTGAAGAGTTATTTCAAGGTTCCGCTGCATGATTTTTGTAATGATTATATAATGACGTGTTTTATGTGCGATGATGACCAGCTGTGAGGTGCCCGGGAGCAGGGCCTTACAAATTTATTCGGTAAGATCAATGACGATTCGTGAAGACTAGGGGTTTCAATTGTGATCGGGATTTTTTTGGTTTAGTAAAAGTTTAAAATTATATATATATATATATATATATATATATATATATATATATATATATATATATATATATATATATATAGGGTTAGGTTCTTTGCAGGACTGCAATAAAATGAGAACCTGCAGAACCATTAATAACCATTGATTATCTTAATAAATGGTTAGGATTAAAAGGGCAAAAATATGAAATAAAAATGTTTGTTTCTACTAGTTGGTTGTAAAAAGGGTAACTATGTAAATTTACAATCATCCAAATTTTGGAAACTAATCAAATTTCCATATCTTCCCCTTCTAATAACAAATTTGTTTTTCTTTTTGAATATTGTTTGAAATAACCTTAATTAATTAGGCATATAGGATGAACCGATAGCAGCTTTGTGGTGCAACGGTGTGTGATGGTGGTTGTAGGTGATTTAAAGTCTTCAAGTTTGCATTCAGATAATGTAATGGTTGTAGAAGTTTATTTAATAACCATCATTTGGAGTATGTTTTTAGTACGATTCGTGATTATTGTGTAAATTATTGGCTAAAATCAGATTAATGTGTGGCATTCTAAGGGGTGATGATTTTAATTCGCAAAGTCGGGATTTTGAGTATGTATTGTTTGTAATACCATTTTTATGTGGCTAGAATCATTGAATTTTTCTACATATAATGCAAGATTAGGGTTTAGGGTTTAATACACATGTGATATTCTAATATTTACATATGTATGTAAATAATGCTATTGGTTTGTGTTATTTTACGTATGCTATAACTTTTATGATCTTCTTTTTAGTCTTGTCTTTGTCGCCTACCTATGCCTAGAATAGCACGATAGAGATAGAAAGAAGTGTTATCGCCTGCAATTATTCCCAGCATTAGTCTTAATAATTCAGCTGGAAATAAAAATTAACGTATAGATAAATCTGTTAGCACTGAATGATATGTTATTGCGCTGTGTATGTTTAAGAAGATTGTCGTGTTACGGTTTTCCTTATATGTAAAAAAGGCATGGCTTAACACATGAAATGTATATACAAATCTGTTGTCATATACTTATATAAATGATGATATCGGTTTGTGTTATTTTACATACACTTAAACTTTTGTGATCTTCTTGTTAGTATCTTAATTAATCAACTAAAAATGAAATTTAACTTATAGGTTAATCAGCTGGCATTAATTGATATCGTTATTACTTATTGTGTTTAGTTATAATTTTCCCTATGTGTAAAAAGGCACAGCTTGACACATGAACTATATATACAAATTTGTTGTAACATATTTATGTTTTGTAACTAATTAATTAGATGTGAAAGTAGATGTGCAAAATCATATGGAAGAAGGACCCGACAATAGAGGTATTGGATAACATGCATCATGGTGTGAACTTCGTTGAAGTGACGGATAATCTAGATTACACAAAGAAAGCATAGTCATGAAATTTGTGAGATTAATATTTCTAACATTAACATTACGTATTGAAAAATAATTTATTGTTCACTATATGTTAGGCAAATTGATATGCGTATAAGAAAATAAGTGAAATTATTGTCCACTTATTTTGTAGAAGCATGTTTTTGTGAAGTACTTGGAGTATGTGAAGCATAGGAAAATAAAACCTATCAAAGCATACAAAGATGTGAAGATGGATTTTAGTTGGGTGATAAAGAACAATCTAATTGATTATGGAGTATTTGTGATAAGACACAAGAAAAAAGAGATAAAGTGAAAAATTGGGGTTGCGGGTTTCTTAGAGAATGTCCGAAACAAGACTTGGAATCGAGAAAGATAAGGTTGAAGTATACTTATTGTATCCTATTTGTCAGATGCAAATAAACTCATTAACAAAGTGATGAAGGAGTTAAAAGGCGTGTCTATTTCAAGGGACATTTGTTGATGGTTTATTTAATTTAGATTTCATCTAACATTATGAATTTTTGCTTTTAGAACAATCAAACTACTTTGCTATGTTTTGGGTAATAAAATGAATTGTATATTATTGATATATAATGTTCTACTTGTATGAATGATATGTTTGTGCATATAGAACAATGTAAAATGTTAGTTGTCATTTTATGGTGATGACATCTATGTAAAAGAGAATTCAAATGCATATGTTAATGTTGTTGTACATATAGGTTAAATTCTCTGACAAGCAGATGCCCACGTTCTTCGAATACATGACATTCCCTAAAAACATTCTAGACCAACTTATCATGTATAGATCTTTTGATATTCTTCTTTTGTATCAAATCCCTAGATACCTAAATTTATAAAGAATAATATTACGTACATATTTATGAAAATGTATAGTACTGATGTTTAATTCGTTTACATACGTGTAAAAACAGTCATAAAAATGCATGTAATAATTATAAAGAAATTATTTTAACTATCATTTAAATGTTGTCAACATATGTGGATTACTTATAGGTAAAACTAAGTATTTGGTGATGTATTGTTAGATTAATAACAATTATAAATCAATATATTTATGTAAAACTGACTAAATCATTATGTTGTTTTGTAATGTGTTATTTCACATATATGTAAAACTCAATAACAAACAAAATCCTAAAAAATCATGGTACATAAAATGTACCTTTATGATTAATTGATAAATCATTACCAAACACATTATCATAGTGATTTAAAGAATTATCAACATTACTCGACAAACTATCATGTACATGGTTATTTATATTCTTAAAATCCTTAAAACATTGGTCTAGGTTAGCATATTCTTAAAAAAAGTTCTAACAAATAAATGCACACGGTTATACATAAAAAACACACAGGCGGATATTAATTGATATATTCAGAAAGTAATACATGTAATTGACTACTAAGATACAATCGCATAACATATTATAATTAAAAATGTTCATGTGCAGTTGTGTAAAAATGTTCCTCATCAACACATATTATCCATGATCAACTTGAAAGTATATGTGCAAATTGATATTTAAGCAAATTGACATATGTAAAACATGCATATTTTAAATAAACGAAATGTCTAGTAAATTTAAAGCTTGAACTTGCAACCACACTAACAAAAATACTAAAATTTTAACAATTATAGTCACAATATCAATCATGAAAGCATATAAAATTCATTTATATTGTTCAGTTATTCAACGTCATCCCAAAAAAAAATAAACTACACTTGTTTCAAAGGACAATTCTTAACATCATAATACCAAAAACATCATAATGTTTAATCATAAATGTATATAAAATTCATTTATATTGATAAGTTATTCAACATCATCCCAAAAACAACTTTACTCTCAGTATCAAAGCTAAAAAATAGAGAAGCTAAATGAATATTCAACCTTCGATAAAAGAAACGATCAGTTGCAGCAGCAGGAAATAAATCAATTGAAAAAACCATTCTCAAGAATCTTTACATCGTTTATGCATATAATATGAAGATGCCAATGATCCATCCAAATCAATGCAAAATACGGAAGTTATTGAGCTGTAACACCCCAAAAAGTCAAAACGAGTCATTAAGGATAATGGGCTTAATTAATGGGTATTTAATAAAAGAAGGAAAAGGGCTATGGGCTAACTTGGGTTTATGGGCAAGAGCCTAGTGATTAAGGCCCATAATCAGCCCTTAACCCTCCCAAAGCAGCCTCCATCTCCTTCATTTCAACCCTAGCTCCCAAGATTCATAGAGAGAGAATGTAGAGAGAGAAAGTGAAGGAAACTCAAGATTTGAAGCTTCTAATTTAAGGGATTGAAGATCTGGGTGTTGGGGCATCAAACCTCAAGAAAGGAGCAACAAATCCAGGTAAGAATCGACCTCTAAACCCTTCTGTAGATCAAACCCGGATGTTAGGGTTTTGGGTTTTGAAAAGTTTCAAAGAAACACATAAAGGTCAAATTTTTACGTATGAAAACGTGTAAAAAGGTTAGAAATGGTTTCATGGAAGGTAAATCAAGGATTTGGACGTAAAAAGTTAATATTTTGGGTTAAAAACGGGCTGGTTCGTCATTTTTATTCAACCAGCGAAACTGTGCCCCCGATCAGCGAAACTGTGCACTCATCTAGCGAAACTATGAGAAGTTCCAGTGAAACTACAGTTTCCCTGGGGCGAAACTGTTGACCCGTAGATAATGCGAAACTAGGAAATTCCAACGAAAGTTGGGCCCACCTGACAGCGAAACTGTCGTGCGAAACTGCTGGGCAAAACTGGCAACGAAACTGGCAGCGAAACTGCCAGCGAAACTGCCAACAAATCTGCCAGCGAAACTGGGCAGCGAAACTGCACAAAATGACCTTTTTGAGTGTGAACTTATTTGCAGGTTGTGTAGTGTGATCCTAGCCTAGAGTGCTTAGTTTAGAAGTTACTCACATTATCCAGGTGAGTTCTAGATCCCCTTATTTAAACGTTTTTCTATGTTTTTGGGGCTATTATGCATAGTAAACATAAGGTTTTCAAGGTAAGGATTTCAAGCGATTTTAACAAGAAAAATAAATTTTTCTATAACAAAATATGCTATATAAAGACCTTAAAATAAATTTTTGCGCGCTAGCCTGGCAGCCCGGCCCCAGCCAGTGCCGTTGCCCCTTGGACCCCACTAGGGGCTGCTGTCCCTAGGACCCCGCTATCAGGGGCTGCCGCCCCCGAACCCCGCTGTCCCGCGGAGGGTTGGTTACGTGTTATGTTGACTAGTACTTGGTATGTTGTATACTTAATAAGTTACGTAGTATATATTAAGTGGAAGATAATATTAATGAAAAGTGGAACTTAACGAATGTTACCCCGGGCCCGTTTGATGATGAAAAGTCTTGCAAACACTATGATAGACTTCACTTAGGTGAGTCTGATGTATGATGATGGATTCGTATTCATGAGCGGGCTATGTGCCTTGCAGTGTGGATCAACTGTCGGGGGTTAGCTACCGTGAAGATGTGTACCGACGGGGATCGACATTCGTTGTCGATCAACATGGAGCTCTTGCTTTGTGCAATCTCGTTTATGATGAAGTGAAACATAATGAAAAAATGAAAGATAATGAACATGCTTAATATGATGCAAGTAATGTTATGTAGTATGATGTATGTGTGGTCATTACATGGGGGATAAAGCTTATATTTTCTTACTTATATAAAACTAGAACTCACTCAGCAAAGATGACTTTTATGCATAATAGTGGACAGGTAAATGCTGATGCTGAGGATGGCACCAGCGAGCTACTTGGCGAGCAATGGATGGCATTCCTGTGTATGAAATATTAATTGTAATTTAAGACCATCCACCATGTGTTATTCCTATTTAAAGACATATGTATGAGTACAACATGATTTCCAAGTTTTAAGTGAATGTTTATTTAATTCCGCTGCAATGTGTTGTTTATAAAGTGATTTTACGCTATGATTAACCAACTGTGAGGCTTCCCGGGAATATAAGTTATTCAACATCATCCTAAAAACAACTTTATTCTCAGTATCAAAGCTAAAAAATAAAGAAGCTAAATGAATATTCAACCTTCGATAAAAGAAACGATCAGTTGCAGCAGCAGGAAATAAATCAATTGAAAAAACCATTCTCAAGAATCTTTACATCGTTTATGCATATAATATGAAGATGCCAATGATCCATCCAAATCAATGCAAAATACGGAAGTTATTGAGCACTAAAAGAATAAAATTAAAATTTTTCATTCAATTAATGGAATATAATTGTGTAACTTCCTAAATTAAATATAGCATTAAAGAATCATATTAAATACATATATTAAAAGACCATACTACCCTTGCTGAATTAACTAAAAAATAAATTATATAAAAAATAATCAATAGTTAGGATGAGTTCTCGCAGTTCTCACGATCTTTATGAGTCCTGAACAGATCCTGAACATATATATATATATATATATAAATATATATGTATGTATGTATGTATGTATGTATGTATGTATGTATGTATGTATGTATGTATGTATGTATGTATGTATGTATGTATGTATGTATGTATGTATGTATGTATGTATGTATGTATGTATGTATATTATTTAACTTGGTTAAATAAAATGAGACAAAATGATTAACTAGAAATAATTTTAGGATTATTATCAATAATAATTGATTTAAAGTATATTGTCTTTATTTAAATAACAAGTTTAAACGCTTAGGTTATATTGATTTAATATGCAAAATGCAAATATAAATATAAAAGAAGTAGTTAATTTATTTATAACGGTTTTATGATATACTGGTTTAAATAATTTAAATATATTTCTTATTGATTTGCAATAAATTTTATATAATCTAAACTTGTAGAAATAATTATAATAATTTTGTAACATTGGAAATCTAAGGGAAAAGAAAAGTGAAGGATTTATCAAATTGTTATTAATAAAAATTTTAGAAATTACTAAATAAATCTTGATTTTGTATAACTTATTAATAATGATTTTTATATCATTTTAAAAGCATTTAAAAATTTGTAGAATTAAAAATAGTTTAAAAATCAAGTTTTTTTCAATATATTGCAGGGGCTCGGGTTCGAACCCGGGACCTCTTGCTTGTCTCTATTATGCTTTAACCAGTAGGCTAAGGCGCCTGTGCCTAGTAATTCTACCTTTTTAATTTATAAAAACTTAGTTAACTAAAATCCCTCCCAATTCCACAAGAACCCTAGAAGCAAAATAGAGCTAATTGAACATCAATTCATGGATTTTAATGGAATTAACCATAGGGCTTTGTTTCCCCAGGGTTAATCGAGAGTGTGTGTATTTGGAAGTACCCGATTTTGTGTAGAAATCGACTGCAACAGTGTGAGCTTGTCGTGAAGAACAATTGGTGATCGAATGTGGTTTTTGTAAGTGTTCTTCGAGAAATTAAGGTTATAGACGGTTAAAAGAGGCCAAACCAAACGTTTCCCCTTTATTAATCAGCCTCAATTATAATCGTGTTAGATTAAACGAGTACAAGTTTTTTCAAGGTGTTATGGGTGGAATTCAAGGTGTAACTTGCGGTTTTGAATGAAATTAATCATCCCAATGATTTCTATTTGATCATATGAACGTGTATGCTCGTTTAATTGGATTAATTGTATGATTTACGTGAAGAAATGGATTTTACTTCGATTGGGTTCAGTTTCGTCTTTAAGGGCTTTCAATATCTTGTTTAAACTAGAATGAATGCACCTCTTCAAGTTCGAAACAGGTCCATGAAAAGATTTGGAGCGATTTGGGGTTAAAACCGGGTTTTAAAGGGGTGTTTTAGGGCTCATCGGCGCCGCGCCGGAGCTTCATCGGCCGGCTGCCAGAAAATCAGGGAAAGAGAAGATAAGGGGGGTTGGTTTTAATGAATTTCATATTTGGTCCCTGTAGTTTCTATTTGTTTTAGTTTTGTATTTACCCCTTTAAACTAGTTTTAAAAATTACATTTTAAATCCCCCTAACGTACAAAACCTAATCAATAATAAAAATCTATTTGCATAAACTTAAAATCAACTTTATAATATTTATATGTTTTATAAAACTTTAGATGTCAGTTAGTTATTTCTAATTAATAACATTTTTAACAATGAAACCCCATAATTTTATAACAATTTATAAATTACACTCATGTATGTGCTACGTTCAATGAACTTAAATATATTATTTCATAATAACAATTAGTTAATAAAATATTTATCACATGAATGATCCAAGTGATTTTAATTTTTTGACATAAATAACCCATATAAGAATAACAAGAGTTAATGGATAACTAACGAGCACACGAACTCTCACAGTTATTATCATCCAAGCATTCAATCACTAGCAATAATACACACACTAACACACACTGATATCATAGCTATAATCATTGGTTTCTGCACTATGATTATTGTTTGTTGAATGATTGATTAGAAAAGGTTCTTGGAAAATCAATTTTTGATTTTTTTCTTGTTCTTATTACAAAAGTTCAATAACATCAAAAGTGTGATTTCATCAAAACATTCTCACAAGATTTGTTAAAACAGTTGGTAACCAAATCAAGATCAAACAACTAATCAAAACCAGAACCTTTCATACTGGGAGTGTGCTCATTGAAAGTCACATTGGCTGACTCTTCAGCTACTCTAGTTTTGAGATTGTATACTCTATATGCCTTGGCTTGGGAAGAGTATCCAATAAAGTGTCCATCATCTAATTTCTCAGCAAATTTGGTGTAACACCCGGATATTTTCCTTGAAGCCGACGAAAGAAGAAAAAGAAATAAAGTTCAAAGTCGGGGGACCAAACTTTCCAAAACGGGTGAAAATTTGTAATTATGGGAGATTAAGAGGGGGAGGGCAGCCACATCCTCCCCACTCTTGTGATAAATCAGCAAGAAGAGAAAGAAGAGAGAAAGAAGGAGAAAAGAGGAAGAAAAGTTGGTTCGGGTTAGTTCGAGTGAGCAAAACCATCGAGAAGCGAGTCAAATCGAAGCTCTTCTCGTTATGGTCGTTTGTGTGAGTTTTAGGACCCCTATTTTACTCGTTTTCAACTGATTTGGGGCGGGAACACATAGTAAACCCGTTTTTTTATGTGTTTGTGTTTGACCATTTAGGTGTGATTGCATGTGGTGCGTTTGGAGTATGTTCTTGGGCTTGTGTGTGCTTGTATGGTGTTATTGTATGCATTCCTAAGGTTTAGGATGGTTGATTTGGTCTTAGAATGGGTTTGGATGAGCTTGAAGGTCGAAAATGGCAGATTGGCTTTGGGATGACTGCATTCTGCACCAGTTAGGGTTGGGCGACCGACTAGAGGCCATACGGCCGACTGGAGGGCGATTAGGGTTCATTCGCACGATTAAGGTTCAGTCTCACGACTGGGGGTTCAGTCGCATCGGGAGTCAAGCGACTGAGAGCTCAGTCGCATAGGTGCTCAATCGCATGAAGTCCATTCGCATGAGGTCCATTCGCATAGTGTTCAACTGCATGAGGTCCATTCGCATAGTGTCCATTTGCATGATTGAGGGTCCATTCACATGATTGGGTGTTCATTCGCATAGGTCCAATCGCATGATGTTCAATCGCATGGAGGCCATGCGACTGAAGGTGCCCATTCGCCCAAACAGGGCTGTTGTACCCAAGGACGAACATAGTTAGAGTACTGACTTTCGGGGGAAAGTGCAGATGTAAGTTTTGACGTGGAAGTTCTCGTAGGTACACGTAAGATGACCGTGGGGATCTTAGGAGTTATGTAGGGCACGATAATGATGATGTTGCATGTTTATGCATGATGTATGTTACGTATGTACGATGATGCCCTATATAGTAATGCTATAGTCTATGTTGATGTTCCTTATTATGACGTATGTTTATCTTTCCCGTGACATTATGTATTGTGTTAAAGAATGAAACTAAAGTATTATGTAACGTAAAGTGAAAGATAATGAAAGAGGAACATGATGAAAGAATGCATGCTAAAGGCTTGCAAGCTAATACAGGAGGTGAGCGACCTAGTTATTGCAACAGACTCGAAATGGAATCCTTGTCTTGTGACCTCAGTAATCGTGGTTGTGTGCTATGAATAGGGTGAAATCCTGACATTGGGATTAACCATTGTATAGAACCATCGATGCATATCCTAAGTACTGTGGCCAGGAGGGTGCGGTACGCCGATATAGAAGGTCTATAATAGGCCTAGATCCAGTTCCATGACAAAGAAGGATATTGCATGTGGCAATGCTACACTTTATCTCTACCTTAGGCGCTGTGGCCAGGAGGGTGCGGTGCGCCGATATAGAAGGTCTATGATAGGTCTAGGTCCAGCACCATGTAACAGAAAGGTATTGTATATAGTGATGGTACCCCTAAACTCTACCTTAGGTGATGTGGCCAGGAGATGCAATGCACCGTTATAGAAGGCCTATGATAGGCCTAGGTCCAGTACCATGATATAGAAAGGTAAAGTTTATGGTTGAAGTAAAAGGAAAGAAGTAAAGATGAAAGAGTAAGAAAGTTAAAGACGTACAATGAACGAATGAAAGTAATGAACGGAAGAGTATAATGATAAAGTATGAAACGGGATCCTTGCCACTCGACCTCCACAATCATGGCTGCGTGCCGTGAAGAGGGTAAAGTTGGACAGTGTAACGCCCGGAAATTTTAAATTTTTGAGTGTCATGCGACTGGAGCGTCCAATCGCATGGAAGTCATGCGATTGAAGCTCAATCGCACGACTGGAGCCCAATCGTACGACTGGAAAGTTCAATCGCATAGATCTTGGACGACTGAAGGTCCAATCGCATGACGCTCGGGCGATTGGACGAGGGGTATTTAAGGGAGAGGGCAGCCCTTACCCTCTCCCCATACTTGCCAAAATCAGAGAGGAAGGAGAGAAAGAGGAAAAAGAGAAGAAGCAAGTTGGTTCAAGCGGGTTCGTGAGCCAAAATCGACATATAGCGGGTCAAATCGAAGCCCTAACCGAGGAGGCTACTAAGGTGAGTTCTAAGACCCCTCTTTTACACGTTTTGAATGATTTTGGGGCTGGAACACATCTGAATCCCTATTTTTCGAGTTTTTGGGTGTAAACCCGTTTTTATGCATTTGTGTATGTGTATGATGCGTTTAGAACTTGATTTCATACGTGGTTATGCTCGAATGAGGTCATGGTATGTTTCCCTAAGGTTTAGGATGGTCGATTTGGGCTCAAAATGGGTTTAGGTGAGTTTGGGGGCCGAAAACCCTCGGCTGCAGTCGGGATGAACTCCATCCTGCATCAGCTGGGCCCAGTCGCCCGAATGAGGGGAGACTGGAGCTCAGTCTCCTGAATGAAGGGAGACTAGAGCTCAGTCACCCGAATGAGGGGAGACTGGAGCTCAGTCTCCTGAATGAGGGGAGACTGGAGCTCAGTCGCATGAATGAGGGGAGACTGGAGCTCAGTCGCATGAATGAGGGGAGACTGAAGGCCAGTCTCCTGAATGAGGGGAGACTGAAGGCCAGTCTCCTGAATGAGGGGAGACTGAAGGCCAGTCTCCTGAATGGGGGGAGACTGAAGGCCAGTCTCCTGAATGGGGGGAGACTGAAGGTCCAGTCACCTGAATGAAGGTCTAGTCACCCGAATGAAGGTTTAGTCACCCGAATGAAGGTCTAGTCATCCGAATGAAGGTTTAGTCACCCGAATGAAGGTCTAGACACCCGAATGAAGGTTTAGCCACCCGAACGAAGGTCTAGTCACCCGAATGAAAGGCCTATCGCATGGAGGCCAGACGACTGAAGGGTGTCCATACGCCCGAATGTCCGTGGTATTATCCGACTTTCGAAAAGTGCGGACTTAGACTTGAACCCTGATAGGATCAATTAGAGCAATCTGTATCAATTAGATGAACAATTCAAAGCAAAATACAATCAAGTGTAATCAAATCAAGACAAATCAACAAAATTCATATTCCATTGATTGCAAAGACGATTACAAGTGATAGAAAGCAGTTCTCATAAAACATGCAAAAACTTACTATCTACACTACGTCTAAGCTATTTATACTAGGACCTAAGGAACTAAATTTACACAACTAGTCCCTATACTAGTATAAAATACAAAAATAGACACTAAACAATAAAAGACTAAATGTTAATCTTTTAAGGGACCTAACAATACTCCCCCTAAGATTGACATTGTCTTCAGTCTTCTGTTCAGCTCCATCCTTTTCTTTTTCTTCTTTTGTCTTGATCTTGACTTTGTCTTCATTTCTTCTCAGCATCCTTTGACTTTTTCTTTTCTCCTTGAATCTTCTATCTTCAATCTGCAATGAAATCCTCAGGCTCTTCTTTTACAGAGAACATAGGCTTCTGCTTATACATTTCAACTTCCTTCAGAGCATTCTCAATTGCTGACTTGAACTTCTTTGCTAACACAGCCTGCTCTGGTTTTGATTCATTTGTTTTTATGTCTAAATGCTTCATTCTTTCCAATGTGCTCTTTGATAAACATGCTATATCAACATTAGCATAAAGCTCAATTGGAATCCCACAGTCTTTTGTATACAATTCTAGCACTCCTTTTCTAGACATTCTCATGAATTCAATATCTGGTATATCTTTCTTCACAATATTTGCATAAGCCAAAGCTTTCCTTAAAGCAATTCTTTCCATGGCTGCACTCATGACATTGATAATTGACACAAAATATTTTTTATCTTGTTCAGCTGTTTCATCTGATAACTTGTCAAATTTCTGCACAGATAGAAATGAAATATAACTTGGATGTAATAACCTCAATTCAAAGGCTCCAAACAAAGTTATCATGTCTTCATTCCAGTCTTCTAAGTTTCTCACAAGCTTCGGTTCAAACGTTTCTGAATTATAAAACCATCTTTGAATTGGTTTTGACTTTTGATTTCCGTCAATCATCTTTATACCCGGAGTTGTCACCTTTTCAACAAACTTGTCATAAAATTCAATCATGAAGTGATCTTCATCTGATTGATTCACTGTCTTGCTTCTCTTCCTTTTCATTGACATAAAATATTCTTTATCTTCTTGATCACATCTTGTTTTCAGAAAATTACTTGATCTGGTCAACCCTGTTTTCAACAAATCTACCATCATTTGACCTCTTTTTGCATTAGAATGGTTAATCAACCTCAATTTATTCAACTCCTTAAGATCTTGCACTGGAAGTTTTATGATGCTAGCATAAAAATGATACACATCACATATAGCATTCACTCTTTTAATTAGAAATGCATCAAACACTTCATCATACTTCCATGCTATGATTTTTACTTGATTGGTAAAGTCTGGTGCAATCATTGCATTTAACAATTCAGCCACTGATTGACCTTTTTGTAACACATTTCTTACCAAATCACCAGTTGACCTTGATTTATCAAAAATTTGAATTTGATCTTCAGATGCTTTATATGCTTGTTTTTCTGATTCTGGAAACATCTTCATCAATTCTTTTCTCCTTTCAAGCATACTTGATTTTTGAGCCATCTGCTTGATCTCCTGAGGCTTTAAAATCCGTGTTCTTTTTGTGATTTCCAGATATTGTGGATTGTCAGTATCCAAAATAATCATCTTTTTGGTTTGTTTCTCTGTTTCTTGAAAACTTTTAACCAGATTTCTCAAAGATACAGATTGGAGTCTTTTTAATTTTCTCCATGGATAATTCCTTGCTTGCAACCATGATCTTAAAGCAAACAAACTCATGTCTTCTGGATCAGGATGGTGCAGCTCGGAACTTGAAAGTTCATCCACATTGATACTTTCCTTTTCTCTGTTCCACTCTCCATGTTCAATCACAATTTCATTAGGATCTATTGGAGCAATGGATTCAGCAGCTATGCATTTCTCATATTCATCATTTATTTGAGAAACTGTTAATCCATCTAAAAATACTCTGTTGTATTTCATCTTTACAAGATAGTTGTACCTTTCTTCAAAATCTGATAGAATATCATCAACTCCTTGATCATGTTCCAAAGGAGGATGTTCAAATTCTTCAACTACATCATCATCATCTAAGACTTCATTATACCAGTCATCATCAAATTCTTCTTCCAAATCTTCAAGAGCACCAATTTTGTCTTGACTCATTTGCTCTTGACTCTCTTGATGTTCTTTTTCAATAGGTTCTTCAACTCTTTGAACTTTTGAAGAAGATCCAGGCACAAATTCAACATCAGCTTCATCTAATTTCCTCTTTCCTTTCTCTCTTTCAGACACTTTTTCAATATCAATTGGAATGTTTTCAGCAATAATCATAATTTCTGGAGAAGAGGGCTTTGCTGATTCTTTAAACTTTGTGAATTCTTCCTTCAATCTTTCATTTTCTTCAGACAAATTCTTGAATTTTTCTTCCAGCAAATCATAATCTTTGATCATAACTTCAAAGTTCTTTATAACATCTTCTTTATCTTTTGCATACTCAACAATCTTTTCATCTTTTGACAAACCATCTTCTTTCAATTGTTCATTAGCTTTCTTCAACAAGTCAAGCTCTGCTTTTAGTTCTTCAATTTGTTTTTCTTTTGCTTCATTTTCAGCCTTTAAGCTTTCGAGTTCATCAATATCAAGAATTTCTTCAGTTTGAACTGCTACATCAGTTTTAGAAACAGGTATATCTTGATGAATTTGAAATGTCTCAATGAAATCATAATCAAAAATTTGATCAGCAACATTCATTTCTTGTTCAGTCTCAAAATGAGCTTGTTCCTCTTCATGTATTTCTTCATGAGCAGTTTCACCAATGATAAAATCATCTACATCATCTACTGCTTCATGCTCACTTTCTTGTTCATGAACTTCATCACCTATTATATCTTCATCTTCGTTTTGAGCTTCAGTTTCATGCTCAGAACTTGGTGGTTCATGAAGTATGTCTTGGTGAGGTTCAGCTTCATCACCATCATCATCATTATTATCATCTTGATCATCATTATCATCATCTTGATCATCATTATCATTATCTTGATCATCTTCATCCAAAGGAAATTCATCTATAAGATCAATAGGATCAATTGGTTCTCCCTCTATCAAATGATAATGCTCCACATTAATATCAACCTCATCATTTGCTACATTTAACATGTAGTCAAACATAGGTACATTTTGAGCACCTGTTATCATTGATAACTTTTTATATGTCATTTCAGACATATTTTCCATCTCCAATCGATCTCCACCAACACCATACACATGAATGTCAGGATATTCCTCATTAATAATCATTTGAAGGAATCTTGGATACATTAAGTATTTATGCCTTGTTCCTTTTTCCAAATTGAATACAAAGCCATTCAGTATCCATCTTGACATATTAAATCTTCTATTTGTAGCAACAACAACAATTGGTGAAGCTATGTCCACAGGAAATGAGTTCCAACCAGCACTCCTTTTGGACAAGCAATGTTGGAAGATATAACACAGAAGCTTCCAATGATTATAAACTCTTGCTCGAAAGAATTGTTTCTTGGGAAACTGATCAGGGTGACCCATGGCCATAAAACTTTCTCTGCATTCTTCAAAAGAAAATTCACATCTATCTTCTGGATCATTTTCTCCCAATCTCAGAGCATTTCTGATAGAATCTTCGGATACTTCTATCATTCTATTTCTGGTTATAAATCCCCTTACAAATTTTCTTCCATCTTCAACTTCAACCTGAGCTGTATTCCAAAACTGTCTGATAAGCCTGTCATAGATTACTGTTTGGTAGCACATGGCATAAACATATTTGGTTCTTAGCAGAAATCTGATCATTTCTTCATACGAGAAAGCATCTTGAACTTCATCATTCAAAAATGCAACAATATTATGCTTAGGTACAAATTTCAGTTCTGCCATCTGCAAAATTTAAGACAAAGATGTTAGATAATGTGTATTTTGAAGCAAATGATTAATTGTGAGTTTAAAATAATGATGATTTAAGAAATTATAAACTGATGTGTTAAATTTAATTTGAATTTTGAAAACAACTTGAATTTTAATTTTAAGTGTACACACTTAATTTTGAAAAATGATGAATTTTCAAGATTGTTGTTGATTAGCATTTTAACACTTCTGTTTATGAAATCTTATATCACTTTATTAAACTCTTAAATTCCTGAGATGATGATTTGTATCAATGTTGATTTTATTTTGAATTTTGTTTTATTTTATTTTGAAAATTTTGAAACTGTTCATCTTCTTCAATCAGTTCAACATCCCCGAGACTGTTCATCGAAGACCCTGAACCAAAAATTCAATCAAACATCAGATTATCACAAGATTAACCTAATATAATGATCGAAATCATCAAATGAACACGAATCAGTCATCAATTTTTCTCATTTTTCTCTCGATTTGAAGAACTCTGTGATTTTGTCAAGTGTTAGGGTTCATACGACTCACAGGGATCGTACGACCATCAAAATGTTTCATTTCAAATGAAATCAGTTGAAAATGATTTATTTACTTACATTCACAATCACACGAATACTATCAATCAATCGGAAATTTTGTTCGAGATAAATACAATCGATGAATAAGGGTTTTTGTTCTAAGAAAGTCGAAAGTTCGAGTGTTCAGAGGGTTTTGTGAGGGTTTTTGAATTTAGAATGAAATGAATATCACAAGTGTTCTATTTATACTAAGTACAAAAATTTTAGACTCATGAGTACTGTTGGTCGTTTTAGGATCATTCAGACTCATTAGATCAAAAATTTTACTAAGTATCTAGACATATGAGCACTGTACATCAGTCGTATTAGCACTGTTAGACACATTAGTCTAGTCGTATGAGAACTGTTTCAGACTTTTGACAACTGTTAGTAGCATAAGCACTGTTGGTCGCATAAGTACTGTTCCAGTAGCATGAGTACTGTTTCAGTAGCATAAGCAATTTTTCAGTAGCATTAGCACTATTAGTCGTATAATAATTCTGAAATGTCCACATTCACTTGTAATTTTTTCAAGTCTTCCACCTGCACACTGTTTAAACAAATTAGTAATATTTCATACTAATATTCAAACAATATTGCATATTTTACATTTTGACCCTCAAAGTTTCAAATTTACACTTTTGACCCTCAAAGTTTCAAATTTTCATTTTTTTAACCCTCAAATTTGAACTATTTACAAGTTTGACCCTTCATCTTAGTTTCAAAATGAACAACCAAATATTTCAACATCTGTCTTGATTTAAACTTTTCAAAGAAGCTTTTCAATATCTGTCTTGATTTAAACTTTTCAAAGAAGCTTTTCCTTGCTAAAAAGTATGAGATCATTTTATCTTGATTTTCTGAGAATATTCTTACTGGATTATTACTCCCCCTAAACTTTTAAGTTTCACAAACTTAGAAGTTTATTAATTGATCATAAGAATATCATACTTAACTTTGTTATATTGCCTGCACACAAGAAAACATGCATAAAATCAAAATTAAATCAGAATAAAAATCTAATATTTACACTAGAATCTTTAATTGCAGTGAGATCATATTAGATAAGATCAGACATTAAAATGAAAAAATGATGTGGATAGTCATAGACAATGATTAAATCCTGATCAAGTGTGTTCCAGGTCAGTGATATCACAGCAAAGGAGACACAAGATCTAAGGACAGCAAATGAGTGTTTTTGACATAAACTATCAGCTCACTTACTTTTTCAATTCTTGGATGAGTATGGTAGAGGTGTATGACAAGATGTGACTCATACCAAGACAAAGAGGATCAACCATCATCAAGACATGCAAGAAAGCACTTATTCTCAACTTATTACCTAACAAATATGCATAATCAGAGTTCATGTTACTTAATTAACAGAGAATGATCATGGATAACCATTTGATCAACTCTAACCATCCTTTTGAATGGGTTGTGCACATTGGCATCTTTTGCATCAAGTGAGAATATCCAGGTCTGTAATGACTTACAACAGAGGATATCTCGGTACTTCAGGTCTATGATGACTCATAACAGAGAAGTAAATGATGCTTGTAACAGATCTCATGATTAGTCACATTACCATTAGGTGTGAGCAGGAGTAGCTTAACAGGCAGTCAATCTGAGAAGCTAATACACTCAAATGTACGTAGATGAATACACAAACAAGCATAGGGATGTGGGTAATCACAAGAATTTACTTGTTCAGTATACTAGCATGATAGTGTCTACACAACAATTCCTGATCATGTCAGACTTTATTAGCGAGTGAAGTATGTAACTGATCTTACTAATGTACTATCATTTCTCACAGAAGGCAAAACAGATTCATTCCTAAAATAAAGAATGAAAAATGAAAAGCACTCTATTTTTTGGATTTTTGATTTATATTTTTCTATTTGATTTTGGGGTTTTCTACTTTTGTATTTGTTTTTCTATAAAAGAAAGCACACACACACAAACAATCAGGCAAATAACTATGAAAAGTTATCCTTATGAAAATTTTCAGATTTAGGAAAGTTTTGATCATGAAAAGATTCAAATTTGTAACCAGGTTTACACATGGTTAATAAGGCCAATTGACTCCACTAAGTACTCAAACCTTCCTGGTAGAAAAGCTTTAGTAAATAGGTCTGCCAACTGTTTTTCAGTTGCTATTTGAATCAAAATGATTAAACCTTTTTCAGAATTATCTCTTAGAAAATGATATCGAATTTCGATATGTTTTGTTTTTGAGTGTTGAACTGGATTAGCTGTAATGAACATGGCAGCAGTGTTATCAATGTAAATGGGTGTTTTAAGAAAATTGAACCCATAATCTAGCAGTTGGTTTTGCAACCAAAGGATTTGAGAACATCCTGCTGATGCAGCTATGTACTCAGCTTCTGCTGTTGATACAGAAACATTTGTTTGTTTCTTACATTGCCATGAAACTAATCTGGGTCCAAGAAACTGACACCCACCCGTAGTAGATTTTCTATCTTGACAACATCCACCATAATCACTATCTGTATATCCATGTAACTCAAAATTACCTTCATAAGGATACCAAAGCCCTAAGGCTGGTTTACCTTTGAGATACCTGAATATTCTTTTGACAGCAATTAAGTGAGATTCTTTCGGGTCTGATTGATACCTTGCACAGACACAAACAGCATACATTATGTCTGGTCTTGATGCAGTAAGATACATCAAAGAACCAATCATAGATCTGTATAATGTTTGGTCTACTGATTTTCCTTTAGGATCAGGTTCAATCTTGGTGTTTACGTCAGCTGGAGTTCTTATGGATTGACAATCATGCAGTTTAAATTTCTTCAAGAGTTTATCAACAAATTTCTCTTGATTAATAAAAATACCATCTGCAGATTGTTGAACTTGTAATCCAAGAAAGAAATTGATTTCTCCCATAGAACTCATTTGAAACCGAGATTTCATGATTTCTTCAAATTCTTTGCACAAAGTTGGACTGGTAGAACCAAATATGATATCATCTACATACACTTGCACACATAAGAGATCATCATTATCCTTCTTTATGAATAAAGTTGGATCGATTTTCCCTCGTGTATATCCATGTTGGATCAAGTGTTGAGATAATGTTTCATACCAAATTCTAGGAGCTTGATGTAGTCCATATAAAGCTTTGCTAAGCTTATACACACGATGTGGAAATTCTGCATCCTCAAAGCCCGGAGGTTGCTTAACATACACATCATCAGTGATTGGACCATATAGAAATGCACCTTTTACATCCATTTGATACACCTTGAATTTCATGAATGATGCATAAGCCAGGAAAACACGAATAGATTCGAGTCTTGCAACTGGAGCAAATACTTCATCATAGTCAATTCCTTCTTCCTGTGTGTATCCTTGTGCAACAAGTCTTGCTTTGTTTCTGATTACAATGCCACGATCATCAGTTTTATTTCTGAACAACCATTTGGTGCCTATGGCATTTTCTCCTTCAGGTAATTCCACCAACTTCCACACTTCTTGTTTTCGAAATTGTAGAAGTTCCTCCTGCATAGCTTCAATCCAACCATTGTCCTGTAATGCCTCGGTGACATTTTTAGGAACAGTCTGAGAAAGGAAACAAGAGTATAAACAAACATTTGCATGTTCAGATTTACTCCTAGTAGTTCTTTCATTCAGAGGACCAGTAATCTGTGATGTTGGATGGTTCCGGTGGATACGAGATATCGGAATCTCATTTCCTTGAACAGTAACATCAAGATTTGTTTGGTTCAGATTGGAGAGCTGTTGCAATAAGGTAGAAGAATGTGGTGTGAAATTTGGTACTTGAGTCGGTGAATTGAGAAAGTAATCAAAGTTACTATGATCAATTGCATCTCCAGAGATAGAAGATGTGCCAGACTCAGGATGTCCAATTTCTGTACCATCATTAGGAATAGGTTGTGATGCTTCTTGAGCAGCTGAAACAGAATGATCTGAAGCTGGAGAATCAGGAACATTGTCATGGAAATGGATTGTTGAATCCTTGACAAATGAAAAAAATGGATAATCTGGACGAGCATCATCTGAATCATCAGAATCTGAATCATCACTGAAAGATCCTAGATCTCCTCTTGAGTTCTTCTTACCTGAAAAATCATCAGATTGATTAAACAAGTTAGACTGAAATGAGTTTGACAAAGAATCCAAATCAAATAACCATGCAGGACCATTTGAAACTGATGGAAAAGAGTTTTCCAAAAATTTAACGTTGAATGTTTCATTAATGGTGTTTGTCCTAGAGTTATACACTCGATAGGCTTTTGAAACAGATGAATATCCAACAAAAAATCCATTATCAGCTTTTTCTTCAAATTTTCCTAAATGATCACTTGAGTTAAGAATCATAACGGGACAACCAAATGATTTTAAAAAATTTATGTTTGGTTTCCTGTCAAACATCAACTCATATGGAGTTTTCTTTTTATCTTTAACAAGCAAGATTCTGTTCTGAACAAAACATGCTGTGGATATTGCTTCGTCCCAGAAAGTGATTGGAAGTTTAGCATCTGCTAACATAGAACGGGCAGCTTCAATCAAAGTTCTATTCTTCCTTTCAGCAACTCCATTTTGTTGTGGAGTTCTGGGAGCACTGAACTGATGAACTATCCCTTTTTCTGCACAAAACAAATCAATGTTAGCATTTTTAAATTCAGTTCCATTATCACTTCTTATTATTTTTACTTTTTGATCAAGTTGATTTTCAACTTTGTTAATAAATTCTTTTAGAAGATCTGCAGTTTCAGATTTAGCTTGAAGAAAGAAAACCCATGAAAATCTTGTATAATCATCTATGATGACTAAACAATAAGATTTTCTACCAATACTCCTAACATTAGTTGGTCCAAAAAGGTCCATATGTAACATCTGGAGTGGTTTGGTATTTGAGTTTATCAGTTTGGACTTATAAGACGCTCTATGTTGTTTTCCCTTCAGACATGCTGAGCAGTGATCAGTTGTTGAAAATTTCTTGGAAGGAAGTCCAATAACATGATTTCCTGCTACAAGCTTGTTCATGTTTTTGAAGTTGGAATGACCAAGACGTCTATGCCAAAGCTGGCTTTCATCATTTGAAGCTTTAGCAATCAGGCAAGTAGTTTCAGTTGCAGGATCCACTTGAGACATATCCAATTTGTATACATCTCTGTCTCTAGCAGCTTTAACTATCACCCAGTCATTGCTAATCTGAAAACCTGGTTTCAAGACATAACAGTGAGATTCATCAAAAAGAACAGAGTAAGATTTATCACAAATTTGGGATACACTTAAAAGATTAAAGTTCAACTGTGAACAGAAGTTGACTTTATCAAAACTTATAATCCCATTGGACACTGTTCCCTCTCCTGTTATCTTTCCACCTGCATCTCCTCCAAAAGCAACATGAGTACCGTCCTTTAACTTAAAGTCTTGCAATAAGGCTTGATTGCCTGTCATATGCCGGCTACACCCACTGTCAACATACCATGAGTTGATTGGTCTCCGTGGGCGTACCTGCATTCACAAAGATTTAAGGTAAGTTAGTAACCCAAGCCGAGATGGTCTTGGGCTTGCCAAACTTGTCAACAATTGTAAATTGTTTAAAATGAAGTTTGTTGACATCTGGTTTCTTTTGAATTTTATCATGTTCAAATCCTTTTTGAGAAACCAACTGATTATCTCTTTGAGATTTTAATTTCAAAGCATTATTAAGAAATCTTGAACTCTTGTATGAATCATTTAAGAATGTTCCTTGGTTTATTCTCACAGATCGAGGAATAAACTTTTCTTGATGATATTGCTGTGATTTGACAAATTCTGAATTGTTTCTTCTGAAAGATCTCAAACCCAAGGAAGATTGTTGTTGTGAAAATTTAAATCCAATATTCTGATTTCTTATAAATTGTGGATTTATAAAACCTTGATTATTGAATTCCTTCCTTGTAGAGTTCTTCCTGAAGTAACAATCATTGGTATTGTGATTTCTTTCATCACACAATGCACAGTATTTGTTAAAATAACAATCAGCTGTGGTGTGATTTGTCATATCACATATGTAGCAATACTTGTTAAAGTAACATTCAGAAATGTCATGATTGTACATGTCACAGATATCACAATATTTTTCAGAATGTTTAAACAACATTTTATTAACCCTTGATGTTGAAGCAACATTTGATTCTTGTTTGAATTTTGGGTTAGGCAATTTAATTTGTTGTTTAATTTGAGTAAAGTTTGTCTTTTGATCTTTGGGATTTTTCTTTTGAACTTGAACAAAATTCTTTGACTCCTTTGATTCAAATCTTTTGTACACAGCGGAAGTCTTATGATCTGGACTTGTTCTCAGATCAGAGTTAGATTTGATCTTAGGTGTATTTGTTATTTTTGTGTTTGTGTTCAAGTCAAAAGTTCCAGCAGACACAAACTTCACAGGTTTAATTTGAGTATTGTTCTGTGAATGATTAGTTGATTCAGTTTTCTTTGCTTTTGCAGCTTTTCTTCGTCTTTGATTTCGCAATCTAGATGAAGTTTTCTTGCTTTGAAGTTTAGTTGAATCTTGAGAAGATTCCTTTTGACATTCTTTCACTTCAGTTAGTTCATTTGAACTAGAATCATTAGAATTATTGTTATCTGATTTAACCTCTTCATATTTTTCTTTTAGTTTGTTGTTGACATCAGAATTTTCACTCTTTAGCTCAGTTTGTTCAATAACATTTTCACTTTTTGGTACGAACAGCTTCTTTTGTTTTTGTTGAGGTTCATAAGATTTAATTTTGATTGGATGACCATTTTTGATCTTGTTTAAGTCAGTCTCTTCATAAACTTCAACATTTTTCTTTTGAATGTTCTTTTGATCTTGAAATTCCTTCAGTTTAGCTTTGTTTTCTGGTGAATGATCATGAGTATTGAAATTATCAGGTAATGTTTTGGAAATAGATTCAGGCATAGGTTCATGTGTGAATCCTAGTCCTGTTTTGTCTTTTTCATTCCTTCCATTCACCAGTTGCTCAACAATTTTCTTTGAGCTTTTAACTTTGGCTAAGTCTATTTGAGTTGCTGCATGTGCCAATTTTTCTTTTTCAAGAGTTTTGTTCATCTCTTCAAGTTGTTGTTTGACAAGTTCAAGTTCTTTAATGGTTTTGTTCCATGATGCTTGAAGAGACATGATCTTTTCATCAGCAATTTTGTGATCTGATTTTAGCTTATTATGTTTTGATTCTTCTTGTTTGAGCTTGTCACAAATTTTAAATGAATAAGTTCTGTAGTGTTCAACTAGCTCAAAACATGCTTTTGTGCACATTTTCTCTCTCACTTCTGCTGGTATTTCAGGATATGAGTGTGAAGATTCAGTATCAGAAGAATTAACAACCTTTGGCTGTTCTGATTGAGCCATAAGAGCAACTTCTTCAGAGGTATCTTTTGGGTCTGATTTGTCACTCCAATCATATTCTTCTTCTTGATCTGATTCATCATATTTAGGATCTTTAAATTCTGACCAGTCTTCATCATCAACTTCAGCAACTAGTGCCAGATTAGCAGTGAGATCAGCAGTAAACTGCTCTGCATATGCACTCCAGTCATAACCATCTTTGATGTTTACAACCAGTGCCTTCTTAGTTTCCTCACTGTTCTTCTCTTCTTTTGATTCTGGCATTGGTAGACTTTGGTATGGCTTCTGAAAAGTCTTGTTTGCCTGTTGCTGATACTTTTGACCATTTGAGCTGCCTTGAGTGTTTCGTCCTTGGTTTCTTGGAGCTTTGCATTCTCTTGAAAAATGACCATAACTGTTACAGTTAAAGCATCTTGATTTTGATTTATCAAACCCAACAGTTTTGTTTGCACTGGGTTTGTAATTTCTGTTAGTGTAAGCATGCTTTTGAGTTCTGTAAGCTATCATGACCATCTGCCAATTAAGATCCATTTCTTCTACATCATCTGGATCCATTTCAAACAAATCCTGTAGAACTAGCTCCATTTGAGTCAGACGACTGCCTTGATAAGCTTGAAAGCTTGCCATGAATGCAGTGAAAGCAGTTTTTGACTCTTCATCTTGTAAAAGAATGTTAATCACATCTTTCACTTTGCTTGGATTGGGAGAGTTTGAGGATGATGGCATCTCAGTTGAAGATTTTGGCATTTGAGCTTTAGGTGAAGATTGTGGTTGTGGTTGTGGTTGAGTGGAGTAAGCAGGTGTACTTGTGAAGAATCCTGCTCCCACAAATAGATCACCTTCATCTTCAGGAGTAGATTGATCTTTGGCCAAGAATGCATTCTCAACAGTATTTGCTGGTGAAGCAACATACTTATACTGAGTTGTAGATGCATGTCTATCATTATTTCTTGAGCTCTCATCAATTTCTACAGATTCAATTTTAGCAATGAGCAGATCAAGATCCATTAGAAACTTCTCAGTATGTTTCAACAGAGTGACAGTTTGTTTCCAAGAAGATGGTAGTGCATTCAGAAGTCTATTGTTTAAGTCCTCAAGATCATTCTTGATTCCCAAAGTAGACATCTCTGTAGTTAATTGCACAAACCTGTTCATCATTTGGTTTATTGTTTCTCCTGAGATGTGCTCAAAAAGTTCCAATTGCATTTTCAGTTTTGCTTTTTCAGATCTTGTATCTCTTTCCCTCCTTCACATATAATCTTCAAGGCTTTATACATTGTATATCCAGTCTGATAGTTTTCAAGCCTTGAAAGAACTTCCAGTGGTAGTCCTTTACACATGAGAGAATATGCTTTGATGTCATTCTTTACTTTCTTTAGATCATCACCATGAAGATTATCTTCTGGATAAGGCTCTTGTGAATCTTTGGAATACACAAATCCTCTGTCTGGACCATCAGTAGTCACAGGAATGTATGGACCTTTTTCAATTGATTTCCACAGATCAGTGTCTATGGAATTCAAATGATGTTTCAGCCTAAGAGACCAATTTTTAAAATCAGCTCTGTTTTTAAGTTTTGGAACTCTATTCTCAGAATCCTCTGATTTAACCATTTTTTATATTTTTTGTTGTTTTTCTAATCTTTTAAATTAAGAAATGAAAAGAAAAAATATTTTTGGGTTTTTGAAATTTTATGAAAAATTTCTAAGTGTTAAGGCTGAAAAGTCCGAAACAGTGGTCAAACTTCCAACAGTAGTGATACGACCAGAAGTGAAACTTCCAATAGTTGTAATACGTCCAACAGTGAAAAAGTCCAACAGTAGTGATGAGTCCAACTGTGATGAGTCTAAGGGATTGCCTTAGAAAAATATTCAACACAGTGCTGAAACTACCAACAGTAGTTATACGACCAAAGCTGAAACGACCAACAGTCGTTATACGGCTAAGCTGAAGTGACCAACAGTTGTTATACGGCTAAGGTAAAACTACTAACAGTAGTAATGTGTCTAGCCAACAGTGGTTATACGACTAGGGTGATACGACTGAAACAGTTGAGAAAAGTCCAACAGTTCTCAAACGACCAATCACTTAGTCAATTTTCAGTGTTTTTCATCCCTAATACGGCACATTCATCAGATTCTTATGAATGTAACGAACTCAGAAATCTCAAAATCCTTCAATTGTTGATGAATTGAGCTGAAATTTTGCAATTAGTTCAAGATTATGCCGATAATCAATCCTATAACCTCAATTTCAGTGATTATCAACAACTTTCTATGAATTTCAGAGATTTTAGATCGAACACTCAAGAACACATATTCGTACTGTTTTTCCACTAATTCACTTGATTTTTATGAGATAAACTGCAAATTGTGATTCAAAACATGTTTCTGATTATGAAACACAGCTTCGATTCACAATATTTCACTTGAATTGTCAATTGATTACAGATTTCAGTGGATTTTTGAAGTATCTATCTTCGACAGAACTTCAAGAACACTCAACCGAATGCTCTGATACCAATTGATAGGATCAATTAGAGCAATCTGTATCAATTAGATGAACAATTCAAAGCAAAATACAATCAAGTGTAATCAAATCAAGACAAATCAACAAAATTCATATTCCATTGATTGCAAAGACGATTACAAGTGATAGAAAGCAGTTCTCATAAAACATGCAAAAACTTACTATCTACACTACGTCTAAGCTATTTATACTAGGACCTAAGGAACTAAATTTACACAACTAGTCCCTATACTAGTATAAAATACAAAAATAGACACTAAACAATAAAAGACTAAATGTTAATCTTTTAAGGGACCTAACAAACCCTCGGGGTTGTAGATGATGAGTTAGGCATGGATAATGTAAGACAATGTATGATGATGAGTTGACGATGATGACGCGCATGATGTTATGTGTGAGGTATGCCTGGCGGTACGTGTGATTGCATTGTATGTCGGATGTGTGTTATGAATATGTGACGATGCCTGTATGGTGATGATGTATGTTTATGATTATGTGTATGTTCCTTTTATTTATTGTATGTTTGTCTTCCCTGGGCTTTGCGTTGAACGTTAATGAATGAATTGAAAGTAGTATGTAACGTAAAGTGGAAGATAATGAAAGAGGAACGTAACGAATGAGTGCATGCACTAATGAACGAATGAATGAACGTAAAGTTAATGAGTGTATGTATGAGGTGAGCGACTCTGTGTCGCAACAGACTCGAAAGAGGATCTTTGTCGCATATCCCGGTACTGTGTCAGTCTACGAACATGAGTCGGGGGTTTGTTTGTCAAGCCCCGGCACAGTATCAGTCTTCGGACATGAGTCGGGGATATTGCATGAGACGAGACAGTGAGGTGAGCAACTTTGCGTTGCAACAGACTGTATGGAGTTCAATCCAGGGGATTGACTCGATGGGATCTTTGTCGCGTATCCCGGTGCTGTGTCAGTCTTCGGACATGAGTCGGGGGTTTGTGAGCAGGCCCCGGCACAGCACCAGCTTTCGAGCATGAGTCGGGGGTATTGCATGAGACAGGATCTAGTTGGATGAGTAGAGGATCGCATGCTCCGATACTGTGTCAGTCTTCGGACATGAGTCGGGGGTTTGTGAGCAGGCCCCGGCACAGTATTAGTCTTCGGACATGAGTCGGGAGTAGTGCGAGAGAGTGAGATGAGACGAATGAGGAACGGAACGCGTGCTTCGGTACTGTGTCAGTCTTCGGACATGAGTCGGGGGCTTGTGAGCAGGCCCCGGCACAGTATCAGTCTTCGGGCGTGAGTCAGGAGTATCGCGTGAGTTGATGAATGAGAAAGGTAATCGTGAAAGAAAGAAAGTATGAAATGAATGAAAGATAATGAATGTAATGAAAGCTAAAGAACGAACGAATGCAAGTAATGAACGGAAGGAACGTAATGATGACGTATGAAACGGGATCTTTGTCACTCGACCTCAGTAATCATGGCTGTGTGCCATGAAGAGGGTAAAGTGTGATCGGAACTAGAAGGAAGTGAAGGATAGAGGATGCACGAAAGTAATGAACGTACGAATAAATGAAATGAACGTAGGAATGAACGTAATGTACGTACGGATGTATGTAACGAATGTATGAATGAAAGTAAGAAACGTACGAACGAAAGAAAGAGTTAAGAAAGAACGTGAACGTTAACGATGAACGGTACACGAACTAAAGTTAATGAATGAATGATGAAGATAATAATAATATTATCTACGTGTACGTATGTTGTATGATCGTGAGTATGTAAGAATGGTTTTGATGGTAAGTAAAGTATGTTTTAATATAAAAACTAGAACTCACTCAGCAACGCTGACTTTGATGTGTTTCCAGTTGACAGGTAGTGTTGCTGAGGATGGCACGAGACGTCTACTCAGTTGATGAGGCTGGCATCCATATTTTGACATGTCATTGTATTTTGAGATCAAAACAAGAATTGTAATGTTATGAAATGACATGTTTTAGTTAGTAATGAAAGTTTTAAATTCCGCTGCAAAGTAAATATACGTTTTAAAATGTTTTATGTGCGATTAATGACCAACCGTAAGGTGCCCGGGAACGGGGCCTTACAAGTTGGTATCAGAGCAAAAGTTTAAGTGAAATGGGTAAAATTTTAAAATAAACCTTAACTTAAACTGAGAATGGGACAAAAGAGAAGGGATGCCAAACTGAGTAGCTGCGTGCCATCAGGTATTTTCTTAAAGTTAACCGGCATTATATGCGCATGTTATGTGTTTATGTGTACTGATAGATTTAGACACTGATGTAGTCAGGATAGGTAATGCTCGGGGTGCGAAGAGTAGAGTAAGTGGCTAATCACAACTGATCACTGTAATTAGGGACTTACTATACTTGACATAAACTGAGCTATTTCCTTTGAATGACCGTGTTAGTGTTTGAATCTTTCAGTGTGTTATAGAGGATGGCCGGTGGTAGAACTTCTAAGGCTTCACGTGGTGGAGGTGGTGGCGGACGTGGCACTGAACCACGAGTCACTAGAGGAAGGAGTGGAGTTGAAAAGGTAGTTTATGAAGAACACGAGACTCCTCATCAAGAGGGAGCAGACGAAAGTGCCAATTTGAGAGCCTCGATGAGAGAGGCGGTCGTGGAAGAAGTACACCAAGTCATGCAGACGATCTTACCGTCTGTAGTGACTGAAGTGATAAAGGCTGTTAGGAATGAGGAGAGACAGGAAAGGGGTAGACCTTCGGGCGGAAGGAGACGGATGGAGACTAAAACGGTTTTCTCCGATGAGGAGGAAGAGGGGGAGGAGCCTGCGCCGGTGGCGGCACGAGGCTGTAATTATGGAGCGTTTCAACGATGCAAGCCCCCAACCTTTGATGGTAACGGCAATGCTACTGCCGCTCATCGTTGGGTCAGAGAGATGGAAGTGGTACTGGAAATTAGTGAGTGCCGGGAAGATCAGAAAGTTAAGTTTGCCACTCATTCTTTCGTGGACTCAGCTTTATGCTGGTGGGATAATATAGTCCAAGCTGAGGGTAGCCGGGCTATCGGAAGGATGAGATGGTCAGAGTTGAAAAGACTAGTGATTGAGGAGTTCTGTCCTCGCCGTGACATGGATAAAGTTGAAAGGGAGTTCCTGCAATTGGAAGCGGGGACGATGACCCACCAACAATATACCGCCAAGTTTAACGACATGGCGCGGTTGGTGCCAGAGCAGGTGACGCCGGTGTCTCGAAAGATCAACCGGTATATTCAAGGACTGCCAGCAGAAATTCGTTAGCATTTGATTTCCGCTCGACCCAGCACGTTCAGGTCGGCGGTAGATCTAGCAGGAAGGTTGTATGATGAGCGGGAGGCGATGATGATAACGAGCGAAGTGGAGGAGCGAGCCTTTGTTAAGAAGGGGAAAGGAAGGCGAGATAGGGATGGCGGAGTGGTGACTGAAGGTAAGATGATGAGGATCGATGATCGGGTGAGGATAATAAGGAAGGGTGAGGTATGTAAGAAGTGTGGTAGAGGTCACGAAGGGGAATGCAAATGGGGACTGAACGTTTGCTTTCAGTGTGGAAAGGAAGGTCACAGGGCAAGGGATTGCCGCGTGGCTAAGTGCTACAACTGCGGTGAGGCTGGACATATGAGCAGGGACTGTAAGAAGTCAAAGGCGGGAAGCTCTAGTGCGAGAAAGAAGAACAAAAGGTGAAGGCTAAAGCTTTGCCATGACGAAGAGGAGGCTAGAGCGGACTCCGACTTAACGTCAGGTACGTTTCCGGTGATTTAAATTTATGCATATACGCCTTGAATGTGATGCTAGTAGTGGTACGTCCCTATTGCCTTCTGTTGTGAGTTGCATGTTAGGAGAAGAAACATTGATGAGCCCTTCGACGTAGAGATTACTATTAGTGGATCCACTAGGTTATCTGATGCCCTAGAGGATTGAGCGATGCAATTAAGAAAGTTGTGTCACCCGTTATCTGAGGAACAGTTTCAGCCTGGGATTGTGCATGCAGCAACTTTACACAAGTTGAAGGCCTTGTTCTTCACACACTCAAGCTGAAGGTTCCTAGTGATGCTCTGAAGCTCAATGATTATGACGCCGAGCCTTTGCTCGGATATTGTGATGTAGTAACCGTATTCTACATGGCATGTTTGAAGTCGCAGGTGCTGGTCAAATGAACATTGATCAGTATGCATGGGTTACCGATGTCGATAGTCCAAGATAAACCCGAAGTTGAATGTTGACAAACGATGTAGAGCGATAGGATTCCAAGTGTTAGACTAGAAAAGAGATGAGACAGTATTGCCCGCGAAGGTTTAAGGAACAACAGGTTTCGGGGACGAAACCCGTTTAAGGGGGGAGGACTTGTAACGCCCGGAAATTTTAAATTTTTGAGTGTCATGCGACTGGAGCGTCCAATCGCATGGAAGTCATGCGATTGAAGCTCAATCGCACGACTGGAGCCCAATCGTACGACTGGAAAGTTCAATCGCATAGATCTTGGACGACTGAAGGTCCAATCGCATGAAGCTCGGGCGATTGGACGAGGGGTATTTAAGGGAGAGGGCAGCCCTTACCCTCTCCCCATACTTGCCAAAATCAGAGAGGAAGGAGAGAAAGAGGAAAAAGAGAAGAAGCAAGTTGGTTCAAGCGGGTTCGTGAGCC
Source organism: Flaveria linearis (assembly GCA_024085815.1). Taxonomy (NCBI): domain Eukaryota; kingdom Viridiplantae; phylum Streptophyta; class Magnoliopsida; order Asterales; family Asteraceae; genus Flaveria; species Flaveria linearis. Next base: position 73,628,756 of record CM044002.1, on the reverse strand, counting down.
AAAATCGACATATAGCGGGTCAAATCGAAGCCCTAACCGAGGAGGCTACTAAGGTGAGTTCTAAGACCCCTCTTTTACACGTTTTTGAATGATTTTGGGGCTGGAACACATCTGAAACCCTATTTTTCGAGTTTTTGGGTGTAAACCCGTTTTTATGCATTTGTGTATGTGTATGATGCGTTTAGAACTTGATTTCATACGTGGTTATGCTCGAATGAGGTCATGGTATGTTTCCCTAAGGTTTAGGATAGTCGATTTGGGCTCAAAAGGGGTTTAGGTGAGTTTGGGGGCCGAAAACCCTCGGCTGCAGTCGGGATGAACTCCATCCTGCATCAGCTGGGCCCAGTCGCCCGAATGAGGGGAGACTAGAGCTCAGTCTCCTGAATGAAGGGAGACTGGAGCTCAGTTGACCGAATGAGGGGAGACTGGAGCTCAGTCTCCTGAATGAGGGGAGACTGGAGCTCAGTCGCATGAATGAGGGGAGACTGGAGCTCAGTCGCATGAATGAGGGGAGACTGAAGGCCAGTCTCCTGAATGAGGGGAGACTGAAGGCCAGTCTCCTGAATGAGGGGAGACTGAAGGCCAGTCTCCTGAATGGGGGGAGACTGAAGGCCAGTCTCCTGAATGGGGGGAGACTGAAGGTCCAGTCACCTGAATGAAGGTCTAGTCACCCGAATGAAGGTTTAGTCACCCGAATGAAGGTCTAGTCATCCGAATGAAGGTTTAGTCACCCGAATGAAGGTCTAGACACCCGAATGAAGGTTTAGCCACCCGAACGAAGGTCTAGTCACCCGAATGAAAGGCCTATCGCATGGAGGCCAGACTACTGAAGGGTGTCCATACGCCCGAATGTCCGTGGTATTATCCGACTTTCGAAAAGTGCGGACTTAGACTCGAACCCTCGGGGTTGTAGATGATGAGTTAGGCATGGATAATGTAAGACAATGTATGATGATGAGTTGACGATGATGACGCGCATGATGTTATGTGTGAGGTATGCCTGGCGGTACGTGTGATTGCATTGTATGTCGGATGTGTGTTATGAATATGTGACGATGCCTGTATGGTGATGATGTATGTTTTTGATTATGTGTATGTTCCTTTTATTTATTGTATGTTTGTCTTCCCTGGGCTTTGCGTTGAACGTTAATGAATGAATTGAAAGTAGTATGTAACGTAAAGTGGAAGATAATGAAAGAGGAACGTAACGAATGAGTGCATGCACTAATGAACGAATGAATGAACGTAAAGTTAATGAGTGTATGTATGAGGTGAGCGACTCTGTGTCGCAACAGACTCGAAAGAGGATCTTTGTCGCATATCCCGGTACTGTGTCAGTCTACGGACATGAGTCGGGGGTTTGTTTGTCAAGCCCCGGCACAGTATCAGTCTTCGGACATGAGTCGGGGATATTGCATGAGACGAGACAGTGAGGTGAGCAACTTTGCGTTGCAACAAACTCGGATGGAGTTCAATCCAGGGCATTGACTCGACGGGATCTTTGTCGCGTATCCCGGTGCTGTGTCAGTCTTCAGACATGAGTCGGGGGTTTGTGAGCAGGCCCCAGCACAGCACCAGCTTTCGAGCATGAGTCGGGGGTATTGCATGAGACAGGATCTAGTTGGATGAGTAGAGGATCGCATGCTCCGATACTGTGTCAGTCTTCGGACATGAGTCGGGGGTTTGTGAGCAGGCCCCGGCACAGTATTAGTCTTCGGACATGAGTCGGGAGTAGTGCGAGAGAGTGAGATGAGACGAATGAGGAACGGAACGCGTGCTTCGGTACTGTGTCAGTCTTCGGACATGAGTCGGGGGCTTGTGAGCAGGCCCCGGCACAGTATCAGTCTTCGGGCGTGAGTCGGGAGTATCGCGTGAGTTGATGAATGAGAAAGGTAATCGTGAAAGAAAGAAAGTATGAAATGAATGAAAGATAATGAACGTAATGAAAGCTAAAGAACGAACGAATGCAAGTAATGAACGGAAGGAACGTAATGATGACGTATGAAACGGGATCTTTGTCACTCGACCTCAGTAATCATGGCTGTGTGCCATGAAGAGGGTAAAGTGTGACCGGATATAGAAGGAAGTGAAGGATAGAGGATGCACGAAAGTAATGAACGTACGAATAAATGAAATGAACGTAGGAATGAACGTAATGTACGTACGGATGTATGTAACGAATGTATGATTGAAAGTAAGAAACGTACGAACGAAAGAAAGAGTTAAGAAGAACGTGAACGTTAACGATGAACGGTACACGAACTAAAGTTAATGAATGAATGATGAAGATAATAATAATATTATCTACGTGTACGTATGTTGTATGATCGTGAGTATGTAAGAATGGTTTTGATGGTAAGTAAAGTATGTTTTAATATAAAAACTAGAACTCACTCAGCAACGCTGACTTTGATGTGTTTCCAGTTGACAGGTAGTGTTGCTGAGGATGGCACGAGACGTCTACTCAGTTGATGAGGCTGGCATCCATATTTTGACATGTCATTGTATTTTGAGATCAAAACAAGAATTGTAATGTTATGAAATGACATGTTTTAGTTAGTAATGAAAGTTTTAAATTCCGCTGCAAAGTAAATATACGTTTTAAAATGTTTTGTGTGCGATGAATGACCAACCGTAAGGTGCCCGGGAACGGGGCCTTACAGACAGGATCTAAACAAAAGCTAAAGATAACGAATAATGAAGATAATAATGATATTATCTATGTGTATGTATGATGTGTGATAGCATTAAAGTAAAGAAACATTTTTAAATAAAAGTAAAGTATGTTTTGTTATGAAACTAGAACTCACTCAGCAACGCTGACTTTTTATGTGTTTCCAGTTGGCAGGTAAGGTTGCTGAGGATGGCACGGGGCGGCTACTCAGCTCTTTTGGATGGCATTCTTTTGTATAATGCTTTTATGATGTAATGCAACTATATATACTTTGTAATTGATGAACGTTGTATTAACTTGCAAAAGCATTTATAGTAAAATGAAAAGTTATTTCACAGTTTCCGCTGCATGATTTTAGTAAAGATAATATAATGATGTGTTTTAAGTGTGATGATGACCAGCTGTGAGGTGCCCGGGAACGGGGCCTTACAAGTTGGTATCAGAGCCAATGTTTAAGTGAAATGTGTAAATTTTCAAAATAAACCTTAACTTAAATAGAGAATGGGACGGAAAGGGAAGGGATGCCAGTCTGAGTAGCTGCGTGCCATCAGGTATTTTCTTAATGTTAACCGGTATTATGTGCCCATGTTATGTGGTTTATGTGTTGCAGGTAGATTTAAATACTGATGTAGTCAGGACAGGTAATGCTCGGGGTACGAAGAGTAAAGTAAGTGGCTAATCACAACTGGCCACTGTAATTAGGGACTTACTATACTTGACATAAACTGAGCTATTCCATTGAATGACCATGTTGGTGTTTGAATCTTTAAGTGTGTGATACAGTATGGCCGGTGGTAGATCATCCAAAGCCTCGCGTGGTGGACTTGGTGCTGCATCACAGCCCAAAAGAGGCAGACCTAGAGTTGAGAAGGTGGTTCCTGAGGGACCCGAGACCCCTCATCCAAAGGGTGGTGATGAGAGTGCAAATTTGAGAGCCTTTGTGAAGGAGGCGGTGGTTGAAGAAGAACATCAGGTCATGCAGACGATCTTACCGTCTGTGGTGACTGAAGTGATAAAGGCTGTACGGGAAGGGGAAAGACAAGAGAGGAACTGGTCCTCGGGAGGATGGGAACAACCGGAGACTGAAACGATTCCCTCCGATAATGAGGAGGAGGAGGAGGAGGAGCCTGTGAAGGAGTCAGCATGAGGCTGTAACTACGGGGCATTTCAAAGGTGGAAGCCCCCTACTTTCGATGGAAACGGCACTGCTTCTGCTGCTCACCGATGGGTGAGGGAAATAGAAGCTGTTCTGAATATCAGTGAGTGCCGGGAGGATCAGAAAGTAAAGTTTGCTGCTCACTCTTTTGTGGACTCGGCTTAATGCTGGTGGGACAACATAGTCCAAGCCGAGGGTAGCAGGGTCAGTGGGAGAATGAGATGGTCGGAATTGAAGAAGTTGGTTATTGAGGAGTTCTATCCTCACTGAGAGATGGATAAAGTTGAGAAAGAGTTCCTACAGCTGGAGGCAGGAACGATGACACACCAGCAGTACACTACAAAGTTCAATGAGATGGCAGGTCTGGTGCCGGATTAGGTGACGCCTCTATCCCGAAAGATTAGGAGGTACATTCAGGGTTTGCCGACGGATATTTGTAGGCGTATGATTGCTGCCCGACCGAGCACGTTTAGGTCTGCGGTGGACTTGGCGGGAAGACTGTGTGATGAAAGGGTTGTGGTGGTGGTGGCTGAAGGTAGTAGGAAGGGTGGTGGTGATAGGAACTGGAATGGGAAGTGGTTTGGTCGGGGTAATGCCTCGACGAGTAATAAGAAGGCACGGGTGGATGACCGCCGTGTGGTCACATCGAGTGCGGGTATGAATATGTGCGGTAAGTGTGGGAGAGAGCATAGTGGGGAATGCAGACTGGGGTTGAACATGGGCTTTAGATGCGGGAAGCAGGGGCATATAGCCAGGGACTGTCATGTGATCTGATACTTTAACTGTGGCGTGGAGGGCCACGTAACTAAGGATTGTAAGAAGCCTAGGGCTGAGGGTTCTGGAGTGAAGAAGACTGGAGGTGAAGGACCGAGGGCGAGCGCCAGGGCATTCACTACGACACAAGAGGAGGCTAGGACAGACCCCGATGTTGTGTTTAGTACGTTTCTGGTGAACCAAATTTTAGCTTCTGTGTTATTTGATTCGGGTGCTAGTAGAATTTTGTTTCTGCTGCTTTCTGTGCTAAGTTGTCTGTTAGTAGTAAACGTGTTGATGCACCATTTGATGTAGAAACTTCCATAGGTAAGTCTACCAGGATTTCAGAGATGATAGAGGGTTGTGATGTGGAATTAGAGGGTCATAAATTTCCGGTTAGACCATTTATGATGACCTTCGGTGGTTTTGACTTGGTACTTGGGATGGATTGGTTGGCAGACTTCAAGGCGAATATAGTGTGTCGCAAGAAGATGATTCGTTTGATAGCGCCTGACGGGAGTTCGGTAACTATTTACGGGGATCGGGTCACTACGATCCCAAAAGTGATCTCAATGGCGGTGGCGGGAAAGTGTTTGAGGCTTGGATGTAGCACCTACTTGTGTTATGTAAAGGATGTGGAAACGCTAACACCACAACAATTCCATGTTCCAGTTGTGTGTGACTTTCCAAACGTGTTCCCAGAAGACTTATCAGGAGTGCCACCTGACCGAGAGATTGAGTTTCAGATTGATCTGATACCGGGTGCCCAACCTGTCGCCAGCGCACCGTATCGTTTGGCTCCAACGGAGATGAAAGAGTTGATGGAGCAGTTGTAAGAGCTGCTTGACAAGGGGTTTATTAGACCGAGTATCTCTACTTGGGGTGCTCCGGTCTTATTCGTAAAGAAGAAAGACGGTAGCATGAGGATGTGTATAGACTATCGTGAGCTAAACAAGTTGACAGTGAAGAATCGGTATCCGTTACCGAGGATTGATGATTTGTTTGATCAGCTTCAAGGTGCCAGTTGGTTTTCATGAATAGATCTTCGATCTGGCTACCATCAGGTAAAGGTGAAAGAGCAGGATATTCCTAAAACAGCTTTTTGCACGCGCTATGGTCACTACGAGTTCCTCGTTATGTCGTTTGGGTTGACCAACGTGCCAGCCGCTTTTATGGATCTGATGAACCGAGTGTGTCGGCCGATGTTGGATAAATCAGTGATTGTGTTTATTGATGATATCTTGCTTTATTCGAAGAGCGAGATAGAGCATGCCGGTCATATTCGAGAGGTGTTGGAGACATTAAGAAGGGAGAAGTTGTATGCCAAGTTCTCCAAATGCGTGTTTTGGTTGCACGAGGTTCAATTCTTGGGTCACTTGGTGAATCCAGAGGGGATTATGGTGGATCCGGCAAAGGTGGAAGCGGTGATGCAATGGAAGTCTCCAAAGACGCCATCAGAGATCCGTAGTTCTTGGGTTTGGCGGGCTAATACAGAAGATTCATCCAAGGCTTTTCCAAGATCGCTTCTCCACTAACCAAGTTGACCCGTAAGGATGTAAAGTTTGAATGGGGTCAAGCTCAAGAGAAGGCGTTCGAAGAATTGAAGACGAGATTGACTCAAGCTCCTGTTCTGTCATTACCCGATGGAAGTGAAGATCTGGTGGTTTACTCTAATGCTTCCTACTCGGGGTTGGGGTGTGTGTTAATGCAGAGAGGAAAAGTTATAGCTTACGCATCCCAACAGTTGAAGGTTCGTGAGGTTAATTATCCTACTCATGACTTGGAACTAGCAGTTGTAGTCTTTGCACTAAAAATTTGGAGGCACTACCATTTTCACTGACCACAAGAGCTTGAAGTACATCTTCGAGCGGAAAGACTTGAACATGAGGAAGGGAAGATGGTTGGAGCTCATAAAGGATTATGATTGTGAGATCCATTATCATCCGGGCAAAGCCAACGTGGTGGCGGACGCCCTTATCCGAAAAGAACGACCCAAGCCGATTCGGGTGAAAGCGTACCAGTTGATTATGACCTTTGATGTGATGGAGCAAGTCAAAGAGTTTCAAGATGAGGCATTAGAAGAAGATCATCTTAACTCTGAAAGGATGAGAGGTCTAGTCACGGAATTGGGTGAAAACACACTTGGTGTTAAAACCCGATTCGGGCGGATGTGGATTCCTCGCCTTGGGGATCTACGGGTGAAGATTATGGATGAAGCTCACAAGACTCGATACTCTATTCATCCCGGTGCTACAAAGATGTACCAAGATATGAAGAAAGATTATTGGTGGCCGGGTATGAAGCGTGACATAGTTGAGTATGTGAATAAGTGCCAGACTTGCTTGCAAGTCAAGGCCGAGCATCAAAAGCCATAGGGAAGGATTCAACCTTTGGATATACCAGAATGGAAGTGGGAGCACATCACCATGGATTTTATTACGAAGTTGCCACCTACTCCGAAAGGGTATGATGCTATATGGGTGATTATTGACCGCTTGACGAAGAGTGCTCACTTCCTACCGATGCGCGAAACATATTCATCCGAGAGGTTGGCGGATCTTTTCATTAAGGAGATTTTGACTCGTCACGGTGTGCCGGTGTCTATTGTGTATGATCGGGACACCCGGTTTACATCCAAATTCTGGAAGAAATTTCACGACGCCATGGGGACGAGGTTACATATCAGCACGACTTATCATCCCCAGACTGATGGTCAGTCAGAAAGGACCATTCAAACATTGGAGGACATGCTTCGGGCACGTGTGATTGATTTTGGGGGGAGTTGGGATGACCACTTACCGTTAGCTGAATTCTCATACAATAACAGCTATCATGCCAGCATTAGTATGCCACCTTATGAGATGCTATACGGTAGGAGATGCAGAACACCCGTTTGTTGGAGTGATATTGGTCATAAAGAGTTAGGGAGCGTCGAGGTAATCGAGGCTATGACTGAAAAGCTAGAAAGGATCAAGGCCTTCGTGAAGGCAGCCAAAGATAGACAGAACTCGTATACTGATAAACGACGCAGGTCGATTGAGTTCCAGGTGGGTGACCGGGTTATGTTAAAGGTCTCACCTTAGAAGGGTATCATTTGGTTCAGAAAGCGGGGCAAGTTGAGCCAGAGGTATATAGGCCCTTTCCGAATCATTTATTGCGTGTGGTGCGTTTGGAGTACGTTCTTGGGCTTCTGTGTGCTTGAATGGTGTTATAGTATGCATTCCTAAGGTTTAGGATGGTTGATTTGGGCTTAGAATGGGTTCGGATGAGCTTGAAGGTCGAAAATGGCAGATTGGGTTCGGGATGACTGCATTCTGCACCAGTTAGGCCTGGGCGACCGACTTGAGGCCATACGGCCGACTGCAGGGCAATTGGGGTTCATTCGCACGATTGAGTTTCAGTCGCACGACTGGGGGTTCAGTCGCACGACTGGGGGTTCAGTCGCATGGGGAGTCAAGCGACTGAGAACTCAGTCGCATAGGTGCTCAATCGCATAAGGTCCATTCGCATGAGGTCCATTCGTATGAGGTCCATTCGCATAGTGTTCATTCGAACGATTGAGAGTCATTCGCACGATTGGGTGTTCATCCGCATCGGTGTTCATTCGCATAGGTCCAATCGCATGATGTTCAATCGCATGGAGGCCATGCGACTGAAGGGTGCCCATTCACCGAAACAGGGCTGTTGTACCCGAGGACGAACGTAGTTAGAGTGCTGACTTTCAGGGGAAAGTGCATATATATGTTTTGACGTGGAAGTTCCCGTAGGTACACGTAAAATGACCGTGGGGATCTTAGGAGTTATGTAGGGCTTGATAATGATGATGTTGCATGTTTATGCATGATGTATGTTACGTATCTACAATGATGCCCTGTATAGTAATGCTATAGTGTATGTTTATGTTCCTTATTATGATGTATGTTTATCTTTCTCGTGACTTTACGTTTTGTGTTAAAGAATGAAACTAAAGTATTATGTAACGTAAAGTGAAAGATAATGAAAGAGGAACATGATGAAAGAATGCATGCATTAATAATGAATGGGACTAATAAAGGCTTGCAAGCAAATACAGGAGGTGAGCGACCTAGTTGTTGCAACAGACTCGAAATGAAATCCTTGTCTTCTGACCTCAGTAATCGTCGCTGTGTGCTACAAAAAGGGTAAAATCCTGACACTGGGATTAACCATTGTATAGAACCATCACTGTATATCCTAGGTACTATGGCTAGGAGGGTGCGGTGCGCCGATATAGAAGGTCTATAATAGGCCTAGGTCCAGTACCACGACACAGAAGGATATTGCATGTGGCAATCCTACACATAATCTCTACCTTAGGTGTTGTGGCCAGGAGGGTGCGGTGCGCCGATATAGAAGGTCTATGATAGGCCTAGGTCTAGCACCACGAAACAGAAAGGTATTGTATATAGTGATGGTACCCCTAAACTCTACCTTAGGTGCTGTGGCCAGGAGGTGCGATGCACCATTATAGAAGGCCTATCATAGGCCTAGGTCCGTACCACGATACAAAAAGGTAAAGTTTATGGGTGAAGTAAAAGGAAAGAAGTAAAGATGAAAGAGTAAGAAAGTTAAAGACATACAATGAACAAATGAAAGTAATGAACAAAAGAGTATAATGATAAAGTACGAAACGGGATCCTTGCCACTCGACCTCCGTAATCATTGCTGCGTGCCGTGAAGAGGGTAAAGTTGGACAGGATCTAAATAAAAGCTAAAGATAACAAACAATGAAGATAATAATTATACTATCTATGTGTACGTATGATGTGTGATAGCATTAAAGTAAAGAAACATTTTTAAATAAAATTAAAGTATGTTTTATTATAAAACTAGAACTCACTCGGCAATGCTGACTTTTTATGTGTTTCCAGTTGGCAGGTAAGGTCGTTGAGGATGGCACGAGGCGGCTACTCGGCTCGTTTGGATGGCATTGTTTTGTATAATGCTTTTGTGACGTAATGCAATAATATATACTTTGTAATTGATGAACGTTGTATTAACTTGCAAAAGCAGTTATAGTAAAATGAAAAGTTATTTCACAGTTTCCACTGAATGATTTTAGTAAAGATAATATAATGATGTGTTTTAAGTGCGATGATGACCAGCTGTGAGATGCCCGAGAACGGGGCCTTGCATTTGGCTACTTGATCTTTGTTATTCAAGATGGTGTAAGGACATCCAAATAAATTGAGAAAACCAATGAAAGGCCTCCTTTTGTGCTATAATTCACTACGAGTCTTACCATGAGTATTAACTAACAAACCTCGGTTTTGCATCTAGCAGGCGATGTTGACTGCCTCTGCCTAGATGGTGATGGGCAGTTTAGAGTCAGATAGCATGGTTCTTGCAGCTTCAATAAGTGTCATGTTTCTCCTCTCAGTAACACCATTTTGCTAAGGACACCTGGGAGCAATGTATTGTCTTGTAATACCCTTTCCATCACAAAATGTGTTAAGAATTTGGTTCTTGAATTTAGTTCCTTGATCACATCTTATAATCTTTACCTTGTGATCACATTGATTCTTAATTTTCAGAATGAAGTTCTTCAAGATCTCAGGAGTCTCATCCTTAGCTCTAAGTAAGAAGACCCAAGTGAATCTTGTGAAATCATCTATCATCACCAAATAATATGATGTCCTTCCTAAACTCATTACACTGGTGAGGCCAAAGATATCCATATGTAATAGGTGTAGGGGAGTACTGATGGAGTTCTTTTCATTTGCTCAGTAAAGAGCATTATACCCAAGCTCCTTAACAAAGTTTACCTTTCAATGTTGAACTTACCATTTGTGACCCTGCTCCTTCCAGTAATGTAACCTCCTGCATCTCCTCCAAAAGCAACTGGCCCTCCATTAATTCTCTCAAAATTTTAATGCTAAAAGCCATTCCTTGTCATGTGCCTGGAACAGTCACTATCAATGATCCATACATTCTTCTTAATCTTTAGCTATTCTTTCACAAAAAGAGAAGGTTAGTTACATTTGGAAACCCAAGCCTCATTGGTCCTGGGCTTGTCAAAATGGACTAAAGACAATGCAATAGTGATTGATCCTTTGTTAAGACTTTGAGGATCATCTACTGTTGTTGATGAAGAACTTTCAGTCACTTGGTCTTCCTTTATCTCTTACACCATCCTCAAAAGATTAGACTTGACCTTCAACACTTCAGTGCTTTTGAAGCAATCCTTTCTTTCAAGACCAAATTTTCTTCTGAGGGAAAGTTTCCCCTTGTCTTCATTTCCACTTTTGAGCTTCTGATAGGTTTAAACGGATCGATTCAATGTTATGATTAAGCAATTAACAATTATATGAACAAAGTAATCAACAATTGCAAAAATTCATAGCAGTTTCTATTGATAGTTGTAAGGATTACAATGTACAATTAAGAGTGTTCAAAACGTCAAAACAATTCCAAAGCGCCTGGGACTGTGTTTCTAAAAAACGTCCAAATAGTGCTAAAACGCTCACAAACAGTGTTAAAACGCCCAATCTGAAACGCCTACACAGTGCTAAAGCGTCTGAACAGTGTTCATGCGCCTAAACACTTAGTAATTTTCAGATGATTTCAACACATCAAACGCCTAATTCATCCTCTTCGTAACAACCAGATCTTAACAAACTTTTCAAAAACTTGATTAATTGATCTTAATCTCTTCAATCAAGTGTAGAAAGTAGCAAATATCAATCCTTTGACATTATTTTGCTTCAATTAACAATAAAAGTTCAGAATATTACTGAAATTAATATTTGAACCACGAAGAACAGTTCATACTCAAATCTGATGAAAATTCAGATCTGAAGGTGTCAAATCACTCAATTATGATTCAATTTATGTTTCAAATGATGAAACACAACTGAAATCGTCAATTAATAGAACAATTGCTATCAAAACACAGATTCATGTGATGCACAGGTGCTCAAAAGTCGTTTCAAGCTCCACATCATTGAACCGAAGGCTCTGATACCATTTGATAGGTTCAAATGGATCGATTATATGTTATGATTAAGCAATTAACAATTATATGAATAAAGTAATCAACAACTACAAAAATTCAATGCAGTTTCTATTGATAGTTGCAAGGATTACAATGTACAATTGAGAGTGTTCAAAATGTCTACATCTACACAATACGTATAATCCTATTTATAATAATCAACGAAGCTAAAGGAACATATATTTACACATAAGTCCTTATACTATTGCAAAAATTAAAATACAAAGACAATTAAAGACAACATGTTAATCTTTAAGAAGTACTAACAGCTTGCGAAAGGAAGAGATTTTGCTTCCAAAGCTTTCTTCTTCTTCTTCTTGAAAGTCTTCTTCTTGATCATGAAACTTTTGGGATTGTAGATGCAATCATTGGAAAGATGAGAATTACTACCACACATGATGCAATCAACCAGTTTCTTTCTAAGAAACTTCTTATGAATAGAAAGCTGAACTTGATCACTTTCCATCTCCATATTCATCTTTTCAGATGTTGTAGCAAGCTTCCTAAGGTGAGGCTTGCTCTTGGAGCAGGATGGTTCAGGTTGTGTATGTTGGGTTTGTAAGAACACAAAAACATAGTTTAACCCATTAAACTTTCTGAAAACGCAGCGGAATAACAACTTTAAAACATGATTATAAAGCTGAAAAATCATGTTATTTAGGTGATATATGTATGTGAAAAACAAACCCATATAACAAAGGATCATTTATGTGAATAAGCAAGCTATGAACATATGTAAATGTACATAAAATCACAGCTTCATTGAGCTGTGAAAACTACCTTTCAGCAGCAGCAAAAACCAACAAAGAAAAGGAGATTAGATGTCCCAAAAACGGCCAAGACTTCAAGAGTAAAAGTCCTCAAGCTTGTATACCCCAAGCCTCCTTGCAAACACCTTCTTGTTAGGAAGATTTTACACCAAGAGCAGCTCAAAAACCCTTTTTCTGCTGCTGAAAACCCGTAGGTATTGAGAGAGAAAGAGAGGAGATTCTTTTGGTCTTTTTTTGCATGAATAGAATGATGAGAAGAATAGCATCTTGGACTAGTTAGTGGAGCTAGACAAGTATGCATGTGTGTGTTATTATCAAGGGAATAAAAGGCACTATCACACATGCATGGGGGGACGGCCAAATAGATGAAAACAAAGTGGTTTTCTTATAAAATTAAATATTAACACACACATATATTGTATAAGTAGTATACTCTCATTATTATTTGGTGTTATACAACTAATTTAAATAACACTTCAAATAATATTATTGAACAAAATATACTAATAAGTTGTTCTTTCTCATATGCAACTTATTTAGAAAACCCATTTTCTAAATTGGTGTAAATATTTAATTGCATGATCATATCATCAATTAAATATTAATGGGTGTTTGCTAAGCTTGTTATTGGCTATAACCCGACTTGGATCGTAACGTACTAATTGCATCAATATTCTACGTGTCTTGGGCATATAGAATCCTACAATCTCCCACTTGCCCAAGATTCATAGAAGATTGATGCAACCAGTAAATACCGCCTAACAACGGTTTACTACCCTTAATACGCAAGACTTATAGCCATTCAATAACATCATCCCATTCAAGTACCCTACTTGAAATGATTTAGGTGAATCAATCATCTATCCTTTTGTTACAAATGTCATGTTAAATCCAAGGACACAGAATGATCGTTCCTTGTTGATTTAACTTAATCAGGCCTTAGACATCTTGCTCTCAATGAATAAGAGGAACAAATTCCATCTCGACCACATATGTTTCTCACAAACACCTCGCATCATACCTGAACATACCCTTATGTGTTGTCCATTATTTCAGGACAGTGAAGAATTAGCTCAAGGTATAATACTTTTGGTGAATATCGAAACCCAATATGTATCTCAGGTCGGAGGATACCAAATGATATTCACCTTTACTCAAATTTACTTATGATCAATCAATAAGATTCCATGTAGTAAAATTTGAGATGCTGGTTAGTTCAATATTTGTATCCCACAAATATCTATGAACCTTGGTAGCAACCCATTGCTCTATATTCATCCTTATGAATATCAACCAATCCAAGTTCATAATAATCTTACCCTCACACTTGTTCCCACAAGTATGAACGACTACGGACATTTAGAGTAAACAATTTACTCATGGATTAAACATGCTAATTGGAACATTAATTGAAACATTATAACCAAATAAGTTTATTCAAATAATAAAGAGTTCCACATATCCAAATACAAAATTTGCAGATCAAATCTAATCACTAGAATATCGAAGTCCCATGGCACAAGTATGACCTTCATGCTTTGCCTTTTCAAGGAGCTTCCTGAGAGGATCCGTAATGTTTTGATCCGTGTGAACTTTACGAATACATATCTTTCCATTTTCAACTTCATCTCGTATGTAGTTGAACCTCCGCTCAATGTGCCTAGTCTTTTGATGAGCACGGGGTTCCTTGATTTGAGCACTCGCACCCTCGTTATCACTAAATATCTCTAGGGGGTCCTGAATGGAAGGGACAACCCCTAGATCGGCAATGAATTTCTTCAACCATGCAGCTTCTTGAGATGGCAATGAGGCGGCGACGTATTCTGATTCTGTAGTTGATAGAGCCACCATATCCTGCTTGGATCTCTTCCAAGAGACCGCTCCTCCATTCAGAATGAAAATGTATCCCGATTGTGACTGTGAATCGTCACAATCGGTTTGGAAACTCGCATCCGTGTAACCTTTTACAACGAGTTCCTCATCACCAGATCCATAGATTAGGAACATATCTCTTGTCCTCCTTAGGTACTTATGTATGTTCTTAATAGCCATCCAATAACTGTTCCAGGATTTTGCTGGTATCGGCTTGTGAAACGTTCGGTCGAGTGCATATCATCACATACATGATGGATCCAATAGCAGATGCGTATGGGATTGCCTTCATTTTATCTTGCTCATCTTTTGAGCAAGGACATTGAGTCGTACTCAATATCGTTCCTCTTTGAATAGGTACGGTACCTTTCTTAGAGTTCTCCATCTTGAACCTTTTCAAGATTTTATCAATGTATGCACTTTGATTTAAACCAATCAACCGCCTTGATCTATCCCTATAGATCTTTATTCCCAGAATATAGGCGGCTTCACCAAGATCCTTAATGGAAAAACAACTTCCAAGCCAGGTTTTTACACCTTCCAAGGCTGGAATGTCATTTCCAAATAGTAGTATGTCATCAACATACAATACTAGGAAAGTTATTGTGCTCCCACTAGCCTTCTTATACACACAAGCCTCATCAGCGTTCTTGATGAAGCCAAATTTCTTTACTTCCTCATCAAAACGATGATTCCAGCTTCTCGATGCTTGTTTCAATCCATAGATTGATTTCTTTAACTTGCATACTTTATTAGGATGTTTTGGATTAACAAAACCTTCAGGTTGAACCATATAGACATCTTCCTCAAGATATCCACTTAGGAAAGCGGTTTTGACATCCATTTGCCAAATCTCATAATCATAATGAGCAGCTATGGCGAACAATATCCTTATAGACTTTAGCATTACAACAGGTGAGAAAGTTTCATCATAATCGACCCCTTGAGAGTGAAACCCTTTGCTACAAGCCTAGCCTTATAAGTATCCAAGTTTCCATGCATATCGGTTTTCTTCTTGAAAACCCACTTACTTCCAACTATCTTGGACTTAAGAGGTGGGTCAACAAGTTCCCAAACTTGATTGTCATACATGGATTGCATCTCAACGTTCATGGCTTCAAGCCATTTGTCACAATCAAATTTGGACACTGTATTATGGTATGTGGTTGGTTCATCTGAATCTACCACATAGCATCCATCCATGAAAAATCCGTATCTTTCAGGTGGATTACTAGTTCTACTACTTCTGCAAACGTCTTGTGTGTATTGATCAACCCCTTGATCATCCTCAACATCCTCATGTTGAGTGCTAGTTTCAACCAAACATGCATCGGGTTGTGGTTCTTGATCCTCCTCAAGATCCACTGTTCTACTGCTAGCTCCTTCTATAAGGAACTTTGCTTCTAAGAACTCACCCTTTCTGGCAACAAACACCTTTTGTTCCGGTGGATCATAGAAATAATATCCCATAGAATCTCTAGGATATCCAATAAAGATACACTTGGTGGATCGGACTTCCAATTTGTTTGGGGTGGGAGTCTTAACATAAGCCTCACAACCCCAGACCCTTAAGTATGATAGGGATGGAACTCTTCCATGCCATATCTCAAAAGGTGTCATTTCCACCTTTTTGGTTGGGGCCATATTTAGTATACGAGCCGTGGAGAGCAAAGCGAAACCCCAAAATGATAGAGGTAATGAGCTTCTAGCCATCATAGATCGCACCATATCCAATAGGGTTCGATTCCTCCTCTCAGAAACACCATTATATTGTGGTGTTCCAGGTGGAGTGAGTTGTGAGACAATCTCACAACTCCTAAGATGATCTTGAAAAGCATCACTTAGGTATCCACCTCCTCTATCGGTACGGAGAACTTTAATTGACTTGTTGAGTTGATTTTCTACTTCATTCTTGAAGATTTTGAACATTTCAAAAGCTTCATCTTTGTGCCGTAATAAGTACACATACCTATAGCGACTATAATCGTCGGTAAAGGTAATGAAGTATCTTTCACCATTCCTAGTCATTGTTTTAAAAGGACCACATACATCCGAATGTATGATTCCTAGTAAATCTTTGCCCTTTCGTTAGTTCCACTAAAGGGTCCCTTAGTCATTTTACCTTGTAAACAAGATTCACATACATCAAATGAATCATATTCATTCGTTTTTAAAAGACCATTCTTTTGAAGTGTTTGTACACGTTTCTTGTTTATATGACCAAGAAGACAATGCCAAAGATAGGTATCACTCAAATCCAACTTGAGTTTCTTGGTGTTAGTTTGGTACAATGAATTATTTAAAGCATTTTCATGAACCAATTCATAGATACCATTAATGGGAATAGCTTTAAAATAGAACATATCATTTAAAGAAACATGAATATCATTTTCAACAAAAGATAATACATAATCATAATGTCTTAATTGGGATACAGAAATAATGTTCCTAGTCAAACTAGGAGCATACAAAACATTCTTCAAAATAACATCCAAGCCACTTGGAAGTTTTAGGATGTAGACCCCACGAGCTTCAACTCAGACTTTAGTTCTATTGCCCATGAAGAGGCTAACATCCCCTTGGTTGAAGTCCCTACTTCTTGTGAACCCCTGCAACAAATTGCAAATATGAGTTCCACATCCGGTATCCAATACCCATGTGTTAGAAGATGTAACATTAAGATCAATATGAATCATGTATATTGTACCTGAGGTCTGCCCGGCATCCCTCTTTGCTTTCAACTCTTGGAGATGGACAGGACAATTCCTTGCCCAATGTCCAATCTCCCCACACTTGAAGCATGGGTCATTGGTAGCAACCTTTTGCTTCTTCTCTTGTGGTTTGGGTGACACCCTTGCCACCCCTTTCCCCTTTCCCCAAACAGGTCCCTTACCCTTGGCAACCTTTGCCTTGGGTGCGGGATATGGCCTTTTCTTGTTCCCACCTTCATTGATGGTGAGAACGGGTTAAACCCTTTTACCCATGGCCACCTCGGCCGTTTTAAGCATTGAGTGAAGCTCACCAATGCTCTTGTCCCAAGCATTCATGTTGTAGTTCAACACGAATGTCTCGAACTTCTTGGTAAGGCTATTAAGGATCAAATCCAAGGCCAATTCCTTCAAGACGGGACAATTAAGCCTCTCGAGACGGTCAATATGACTTTTCATCTTAAGTACATAAGATGAAACCGATTGGTTGTCATCCATACGACATGCATGGAGTGCTCGAACCGTTTCGAAGCGGTCAACCCTTGCTTGCTGTTGGAACGTTTCCTTCAGCTGGGTTATCATGTCATAAGCTCCGTGATGTTCATACTCCTTTTGGAGATCCGGAGTCATGCTCGCTAGCATGAGACAAGACACTTGGACGGAGTCCTCAATGTACTTTATCCAATCGTTGTAGGCCTCCTCATCATCCTCAGTAGGTTGATCGGGGATAGGGTCGTCTAAAACATATGATCGTCTCTCTTGCTTGAGAACGATTCTCAAGTTTCGATACTAATCAATAAAATTGTTATGATTTAGACATTCCTTTTGGAGGATCGCTCGTAATGATTGGGTGGACGCGGATGAGTTATCATGATTTTCATTATTGGTGGCCATCTACAAAATTTAACAAAGATCTATTTTAGTATTTTCGATATTGCTATTTTTAATAATTAATGCCTTTTAAGGTCATTTATATATTAAAATCTAGAACCCAACATTACATTTAAATTGTGGTTAGGTGACCTTTATCCCACGATTTAAATTAATAAGGTGGTCAACGATTGACGGTTGCAACCATTTGCAACTTCTAGAGGTGTGGGATCGACTTTAAACATCATATGTAAAGTCGGCATGTTAATCCCATCAACACTATTTGGAAACCAGGTGATCCATTTAACATGGTTTGCAAATCAAGACATCCTACTTACACACACGTGTGAGTTTGCCAAAATGAGTGGTTAGGTGACCTTTATCCCACGAATATGGCATTCTCATGTTAAGTCATAAGTTCCCTCAAAATGGTTAGGTGACCTTTATCACACTAAGAGTTCCTAAGTGACTTAAGTGTTGTGTAAAAGGACGGTGTTGATCTTGTTTTTGAATATTTAGAGATTTCATAATTTTAGTTTAGAAAACTCTATGTACTTGTATTTGCATGCTTTCAAATACAAGATACCCTATGGTCCTTTCGATTAAAACTTATTTTAATCTTTAAAATCATTAAATCATTTTAACAACCTTTTATTAACTTTTAATGATTAAGAACCATCAATTTTCAGCTTGTTAAGTTTGTTAATGAGTTTGTAATGTATGTCCAAATATCAACCAAACAATCAAACAACAAACATTCAAACAAGCATAAACATATAAACATGAGTGCATAACCATAGCCACTAAGTTGACAACACTTGTTTGCCATCACAAGTGTTGTCATAAGGTCATTCCTAGGGTTTTGTAATGACACGTTATATGTGTCCATGGACTCCCACTTGAATCCATATCCAAATACTTCAAGGTCCATGTCTTTGATGTCCATCTTTGGGTCTTGATCTTGTGCATCTTCCATTTACAAAATTATATCCTAATACATTTTTCTAATAAAAGAAATGCACCTAATCTATTTATTACATAACCAAATGAATAAATAATTACAACCCAAATAATAAACATAAATGTTACAACCCAATTGAATGAATTAAAACAACCATTCCAATCATCCAAATAACATAAGGCTAAAGGCTAGGTTATGCACGCTAATAAACAATGATCATATCATCCTATATATCTTTCAAGGTTTAATCACAAGCATGTGTGATATAACCTTGAAAGCTTGGGGATTCGACATGCAAGAATATTTCAGCCCTTAAAGGGGTTATAAAATCCCATAAAACAATTTTTTAAAGGATACTTTCAAGCATGCTATCCACATAACTAGCTCTGATACCATTGTTGGGTTTGTAAGAACACAAAAACATAGTTTAACCCATTAAACTTTCTGAAAACGCAGCAGAATAACAACTTTAAAACATGATTATAAAGCTGAAAAATCATGTTATTTAGGTGATATATGTATGTGAAAAACAAACCCATATAACAAAGGATCATTTATGTGAATAAGCAAGCTATGAACATATGTAAATGTACATAAAATCACAGCTTCATTGAGCTGTGAAAACTACCTTTCAGCAGCAGCAAAAACCGACAAAGAAAAGGAGATTAGATGTCCCAAAAACGGCCAAGACTTCAAGATTAGAAGTCCTCAAGCTTGTATACCCCAAGCCTCCTTGCAAACACCTTCTTGTTAGGAAGATTTTACACCAAGGGCAGCTCAAAAACCCTTTTTCTGCTGCTGAAAACCCATAGGTATTGAGAGAGAAAGAGAGGAAATTCTTTTGGTCTTTTTTTGCATGTATAGAATGATGAGAAGAAGAGCATCTTGGACTAGTTAGTGGAGCTAGACAAGTATGCATGTGTGTGTTCTTATCAAGTGAATAAAAGGCACTATCACGCATGCATGGGGGGGACGGCCACATAGATGAAAACAAAGTGGTTTTCTTATAAAATTAAATATTAACACACACATATATTGTCTAGTCTTGTAACTAGTTTATGCAATTAACCATCTAATTGTATAAGTAGTATACTCTCATTATTATTTGGTGTTATACAACTAATTTAAATAACACTTCAAATAATATTATTGAACAAAATATACTAATAAGTTGTTCTTTCTCATATACAACTTATTTAGAAAACCCATTTTCTAAATTGGTGTAAATATTTAATTGCATGATCATATCATCAATTAAATATTAATGGGTGTTTGCTAAGCTTGTTATTGGGTATAACCCGACTTGGATCATAACGTACTAACCGCATCAATATTCTACGTGTCTTGGGCATATAGAATCCTACAGTGTAGCAGTGGTGCATAGTTGATCAGCCTTCTTTCTTTTATAGGGATGAGTTGGACATGAACGAGAACTCCTAGTACTAGAGTTCATATTTGAGTCCTCAGCCTTTACTACTTCAAACCCTACAGAGATAAAGACTTGTTTCTGCTTGGAGTTGAAAGTGTACTTGATCTCTTGAGCCTTCTTTGATCTTCTTTTGGCTACTCTGATCAAGTTCTTCCTCTTAGACTTTGTCATCCCTAGTTTCTCCCTCTCCTCATGAGAATAGTGACTCTTCTTAGGATGATCTTTTTCACTCATCTTAAATCCATCCTTCACTACCTCCTCTACATCCTCTTTTTTAATAAGGTCTATGAGGGGAAGCTCATCTTGA
The DNA here is from genome assembly GCA_024085815.1 of Flaveria linearis. NCBI lineage: Eukaryota > Viridiplantae > Streptophyta > Magnoliopsida > Asterales > Asteraceae > Flaveria > Flaveria linearis. The sequence goes on along the minus strand of CM044002.1, from coordinate 73,608,244 downwards.
CAAGTTTGACACATAAGAGATCTTACAGATAGAGGAGTATGTTGACGAGCTATCTCAGTAGATCCTAGTCCCTGGTTGTTCTGATAACACACTTTTGCATGCAAGGAAGAAGATATCATGTTGTTAAAGGTCTCTTCTTCAAGAACACATTTTTTAACCGTGGCTTTGCTGATCGCAAGCTCAGCCTGGCATTCATCTAACTTAGTGATAAGGTCTTTGATCTGAGTTATGTAGTTGGTATGTTCATGCTTAAGAGTTGAAATGGTATTCTCTAAATCTTCTATTTTAAGTTTGTAATCATTTTTAGCTCTTTTGAAATTAGCTTTTAAGATGTTTAAGGACTCATAATCAGATCTCATCTCTAAGTTATAGGACCTATGTCTGTTAACTTTAGCAATGCATTATAGGGTACAAAGATGTTCCAATACATTGGCTTCTTCATGATCAGCCATCAATGCTCGATTTGCAGATGCATCTTAAACATGGAAACTCCAATCAAAGCCCCCTTTTTTCATAGCAACTACAGCTTGCTGCTTGTGCTTCTCAGCGTGTGGAGCTCCCGTAGTGTAGTTTGGCAAGGGATATGCTTGGCCACCATTTGTCCTTGGTTCCTTGCACTCCCTAGCAAAGTGTCATATTTGGTTACAGTTGTAACACTTCATATTCCTTTTGTCCAACCTAAACTTTCCACGGGATACATTGCTAGAAAACTTCCTTTCTGTCCTCTTGTACAATTTATTGGCTCTATGAGTGAGGAGAGCCATCTATTGAATTATCTCCATGTACTCTAATCATCTGGGCGGATGCAATCCAAGTCTTCAAGGGTGAAGAGGAAGTTTCCTGTGCTTTCATCTACAGACACAATGGCTTGTGATGAGCTTGTCTCTTGGAATTGACTTACATAGATGTAGTTGTCCCTTGGTGTCTATGGGAAGGTGATAAAAGGGCCCTTTTATGAGTTTTTAGGGTAGCAGGTGAGATGATGTTGTGGTTCTTTACAATCTCTTTCAACCACATGAAAGGCAGAACTCTGTTGATTGTTAGAGATACCAGATGGGTTTTGCATTTTCATCTTCATCTGGTATCCACTGAGTATACCATACAACTCGGTGAGAGTAAGGGTCCTGAGGTTTTCAGTCCTTTTAATGACCACATAATAGTGTGTCCATTATCCGGGAAGAGACGACATGGACTTCCTCACCATGTCCCTATTCTCAAGAGTTACTCCAACATCCATTAGAGTTTCCACAATCTCTGAAGGTGAATTTCTCAAACTGCTACTTTATGATGTCTTTCTTGTTCTCTTTAGCTTCATTAGACCCCTTATACATCAGCTTTAGTGCATCCTATACTTTCTTAGCACTTTTGAACTTCTTGAAGCCTCTGTAGATAGAGTTTAGAAGAACAGTTTGGAGGGCGGTCATGACTTTCTGACCTACATCTATCTTCTTCAAGTCTTCTTCAGTGTAGTCAACCACTTCCTTTGGTATCATGCCACCTCCAATAGTAGTTAAAGAGGTGCATGGTATATGAGGTCCAGAGACAACAGATCCCCACATCCTGCTGTCTTGAGACTTATTAAAGCCTTCTATTTTTCGGAATCAAGTATCAAAGTCATCAAGAGTGATCACAGAGACTTTGTCATAGTACCGGTTTCCATATCAGCCTTTGTGAGAGCTGCCATTTGAGCTATTAAGTGATTTAAAAAACTAGGAGGATTTAAGATGGTGAGATGTTACAATCAAGAGCCTAAAATGCTCTCATACCAATTGCAGAACCGGTTAAGGGATGGTCATTACAATCAACTCACAATAAGAAGAGTGTTAGAACACTTAACAGATCAACTAAGAAAATGGGTTTATATGAGAGATACTAAGAACACAAGGAAGTAATGAGACAGAATAATGAACAATAACAAGATAAGTATGGTTTTCAAGGATGTTGTATATTGCTCTTAAGTTCTATTATAAGCGTTACAAAAGCATAAGATAAATACAAGAACTTGAGATACTTTATACTACATCCTACAACCGGCTATACTTTAAAAGCCAGCTGGAAACACTAATCTAGACAACAAGAATAATGTGCAGTCAAAAGGCAAATTGTCTTTTGACTTGTGACTATGACACACCATAGCTCATATCATAATCTGTTGGACCAAAAGAACCAATGAGCCAAGATCAGGAAAACCTCTAAGTCCCACATGACATCACAACAACTGCTAAAGGCTTCATCAGCAGTTTGACAAAGACTGAAGACTCAACAGCTGAAGATCAAGATCTGAAGAACAACAGCTAAAGATCCCAAGTACTGAAGATAAGTACTAAAGTCTAAAGTACTGATGAATACAAGTACTGAAGACTTCAAGTACTGAAGACAAGTGCTGAAGATCAACAACTGCAGAACTGAAGAGCTGATCAACAACTGATGCACAAAGTCTAAAGACAATGACTAAAGACATTAGCTGATGACAACTACTGAAGTCATCAGCTGATGAATCATCTGAAGACCAAAGTCTGAAGACCAAAGTGCTGAAGCTTCAGAGTTTGTCACAACAGCTGAAGAAGTCTTCTTCAGTTGTTGTGATGGTTTTACTTTTCAGTTGTTTTATGTTTTTCCTTTTCAGTAGTTTGTACAATAGCTGAAGAGTTTGTTCTTCAGCTGTTATAGTTCAGTAGTTGTAAACGACTGAAGAGTTTGTTCTTCAGTCGTTGTAGCTTTTCAGTAGTTTCCTTTTCAGTAATTGTACTAGGAAGAACACTTGTTTATTTTGTAAGAAGATGTCAGCTGTTATGACATCTTCAGTAGTTTAGTTAGTTATCAGTAGTTTGTTAATAACCGTTTGATGTCACTATCAAGTGACATCAGCATACGTCATTTTGCCTATAAAAGGTAGATGACCTAATTGTATTCCTTGCCGAAACGTGTGAGCAAATAGAATATTACCTTTTTGGCAGAATTGTTCTCTCTCTCTATATTTACTGTTACATGCAAAATCCTTTATGTTCTTGCTGTAATTGCTAATTCTCGTGCTAAATCCGCTGCGAATACAACCTAATTGATCAAACTAGAGGCTGAGATCCTGTCATAATCTATTACAAAAAGGCTAAAAGGTACAAAGTAGACAGTTATAGACTCCAAACCATAATCTACAATTTACAAAAGCATGGACCTTTTCACCAAATTATACAAGTTGGTGTGTCTTCATAGTGGCAGTGGAAATTTGGTTAGCTTTATGCAAAAGTTGATTAGAGAAAGCATGTTTTCTTTGTCTTTGGAAGAAATCAGTCTTTACTCTCTTGGCCTTGGAAGACTTTGTCCTTGAAGCTTCGAGAAAACTTCATCTTTGTCTTCGGAAGATTGGGGGTCTTTGGCTTTGTAAGACTTCACACTTAAGAATATTTACTCTACACATCACTCATGCATACTGGAAGCACTTTTGTTGCTTTGGTTGCATCAGCCTTTCAAGTATAATCATACAGAATACTCATAGGATAAAGTGATTTAATTCTAGAATGTAAGAATCGACACCAAGGTTTCCTCTCGGATTAACCTAAGGAACAGTGTCTAAGTTAGAATAATAATATAATTTAAGAACTAGACATGGATTAAGTTTCAATTGGGATTTGATTTAACAAATAGTTCAAATAAGAGTTATATTGAACTTGATTAAATAAAATAAAATAAATTGGTTTAGTAACTGAATTTAAAAATAATAATGAATAATTAGAGAAATAGAATTATTTAAATATAATTCAAATTTTTATTTATTATATACAGTTTGAATGTTAAAGTGTGAAAATAAAATAATTAATTTAATAATTAATTATTTAACAACTAGATCAAAATAAATAATTAGATGATTAATTAATTATTATGAGTTGCAAAAAAATGATTTAAGTGATTTGAAATTAGTTATATTTTATTTAAAATAATATTTATAAATTTTATTTAATGAATCATAATATTTTTTATAACATTTATAATCATTAAAAGATAATACATTGTGAAATTGTAAATTTGTTTAAAGTTTGAAGATTAATAAATAATTTTTGAATTGATGTTAATTAACAAAACCAATTTTATATTTATATCCAAATATATTAATAATTTTATGAAATTAAAATAGTTGAAAATTTGAAGATTAAAAAAATATGTGGGTCCTTGGTTGCACCCGAGTCCCCGACGTGTATGTGATGTATTTTACCTAGTGGGCCAAGGTCCCAATCCTGGTTTATGTCCATTAAAAAGAAATTTATATAATAACTAAGTTAATGCCAATTTCATATAAACCTTAATTTGATTTGATTGAAATTGAACATCGATTTGATTATGTCAATGAAATTAACATTGGGGCTTTCATTCCCTATACGCAAACGAGTGTATGTGTATATCTAATTACCTGGATTGAAGATGAAATAGATGATAATAGAAAGAAATAGGTAACGACCGACGAGAATTTGATTCAAGATGATTGTGTTGATAATCTGATTGCTTAAGTGTGTAGCTTCCTCATATGGTAATGAGTAACAGCCTGCTATTGATTTTGAGTGAGAATTGTGACAACTTACATTTTCAAGTTAACATCATTTTCGTTATCTAATTGCTCTTCGACATTTTGTGTTCATTCAATCTCATAGTTATTAGTAAATGAAAATTGTTATTATTATTGTTAATACCTAACCATATATTAAGTAAAACTAATTAAAACCTTAAAAGTGCTAAGCATGTAGACCAAAAGAGTCTAATATGAAAATTTCTATTATTGTTATTATTTAAATTACCCAACCCTCCTATAACCGACCCCTATCCCCTTCCTCACCTCCGTAAACCCTAGCCCTTTAGTCGATAGTACAACCCTTCCTCTCAGCAGCACCCATGCACAGCCCCCTCGTTGGTAACTCCACTCCAGCAACCCTCTTCGTGGTTGAACGGCATTGCAACCGAGCAACTCCATCCGTCTACGACTGCAAGCACTGGACACAACGATTGTATCGGCAGTCGTGAACGATGGACAAAACAACGTCATATTTTGTTCAGTATGACCCCTTTTGATTCTCATTTGTATTGCTACGGTTTTAGGTTCGAGCATGGATCATCCGATTTGTATGTGTTTGTATGTGCACGGTGTATGTGTTTAGGATGATGTAGGGTTTTGATAACTTTGTGTGTGTTCTCACACCCTAACCTTAAAGGCAGAAACGTCGAGATGTGAGGGTTGAGATTGTCCATGCCTGTAAGGCCCCGTTCCCGGGCACCTCACAGTTGGTCATTCACAGCATAAAACATACATATTATAAATTTAAGCAGCGGAATTAAATTTCTTTTATTTTATCAAAACCATCCATTCATTGTAAACACTGTTGTTAAGCAATACATTTTAGTTCATAAGTCACCAAATGATTAGCTGAATGAATTACAAAACAACAGTATCGTCAAAACATAAACGGATATCAGTCTTTCCCGCCAAGTAGCCATCCCCGTGTGCCATCCTCAGCAACCTGTTACCTGCCAACTGGAAAATACATAAAAGTCAGCGTTGCTGAGTGAGTTCTAGTTTTATAATTAAAATACTTTACTTTTCATCTCAAGTCGTTCATCATTTGTATGTGATCACACATCATACGTACACGTAGGTAATATCATTATTATCTTCATCATCGTTCAATTCGTACTTTTATCATTAATCTTCACTTAAGCTGTGAGTCTTTTGCGACACCAAGTCGCTCACCTCTAAGCCAATCACAAAGATATCCTGTGAGTCTTTTGCGACACCAAGTCGCTCACCTCTAAGCCAATCACAAAGATTGACTTTCATCTTGTGAGTCTTTTACGACACCGAGTCGCTCACCTCTATGTCAATCTCAAGGATTGACCCTGTGTGCATCCTTCGGGGTAGCGAACCCGCATCACAGTTGAGCTAACACCTGCCAGGGGTGTGCACCTCCATACATTTGCATGCAAGCCTTTCTTACGTTCATTTACATTCCATTCTTCTTTATCATTAATTTTTCACTTTATTAATGATAATAATTCCTGTCTTGATCATGATCATTCCACGTAGAGTCATACAATATTATTATTAATAAGCATATTAATAATAATAATACCAATAATATTAATAATAATATCAATAATACTATTAATAATAACCCTAATCATAATTTTAATTAAAATATTAAGAAAAGGGGTATTATTACATTCAAACATAATCATACGCATTTAATAAAGTCCCAGTCATCATTCATGCGAAACCCTACTGCACAGACTCCAAGAAAATTCTGTTAAAAATTCTAAGTGTTTGGGCGTAAGAGCCCTGTTCAGGCGTTTCACCACTGTCGGACTTACCAGCTTACACTTAGAAAAATTTTCAACTCTGGGCGTATAAGCACTGCTGGGCGTATGAGCCCTGTTGGGCGTTTGAGCCCTGTTGGACTTCTCACCTTATACTTAGAAAATTTTTCTGGTCATACGACCAATGATCAGACTTTTCATCTCCCATACTTAGTAAATTTTTAGACTCATGAGCACTGTGGGACTCATGAGTACTGTTGGGACTCATTACCTTGTACTTAGTTTTCTAAGTCCAAATTCCAGACACATGACTACTATTTGGGCTTGTTAGGCGTATTAGCAACCTGTTTGTGTTTCTAATTCATATTCCAGTCCCCAAACAATCATAATACCTAGTTCTAAACATGTACATACGATTCCAGGCATAAACTTAATATAAACATAACCATACGTTCATCCCAAAACATACTCTATAAACATACACATGTACATATCATACGGGTATCATACCCAAATTTATAAAAACATACATACATGCATTTTCTAGCCCCAAATCATTTAAAAACAGGTAAAAAAGGGGTCTAGAAACTCACCTTTGTTGTTCTTAGAGTTTACACTCTTCACCCGAGCTGTTCGAAAGGTTCTAACACCTAGGAATCCTTTAAACACGCATTCAAACACATATAAACACACATAAGCACATAACCAAGGCATTATCTGGGCATAAACAACTTAATTTCACTAAATCTTACCCTCAATTCAGTGTTCTTCTTGTTTTTCTTCAAATGTTCGGATCCTTGTTCTTTCTTTCTCTAGAAAATACAAATGAGAGGATATGCAGACAACATGGGCGGCCATGCCTCCCTTTTTGTACAAATTAAATGTAACTTTTGTGCTCTTGCCACTTTTGCCCCCTCCACTTTAGGTTGACTTGCATTTCCTTCTTTTTCTTTCTCTTTTATTCTTTTATTTCTTTTAAAAGAATACGGGTGTTACAAGTCCACCCCCCTTATATAGGTTTCGTCCCCGAAACCTGTTATTCCTCAAACAGATGTGGGTAATGTTGTCTCATCTCCTCTTCAGTCTCCCACGTAGACTCGGATCCCTTCCTGTGCTTCCACTGTACATGCACAAGAGAAACCACTTTATTCCTCAACCTCTTTTCTTTACGATCAATGATTGCCACTGGTTGCTCCACGTAGTTGAGCCGTTCGTCTACTTCAATATCCTCTAGTGGAACAACCATGTCTTCATCAGCTAAGCACTTTCTCAGATGAGATACATGGAATATGGGATGAATTCCACTTAACTCATCTGGTAATTCAAGTCGATAGGCTACCTCTCCGACTCGTGCGACAATCCGGAAAGGTCCTATGTATCTCGGGCTTAGCTTACCTCTTTTCCTGAATCTGATAATACCTTTCCAAGGTGAGACCTTCAACATGACTCGGTCGCCAACCTTGAACTCTATCGGTCTTCGTCTTTTGTCAGCATACGACTTTTGCCTATCTTTTGCCGCCTTCATGAAGGCTTTGATCTTTTCCAACTTCTCAGTCATAGCTTCGATCACCTCAACACCTCCTAACTCTTTCTGCCCAATGTCTCCCCAGCACACGGGCATCCTACATCTCCTACCGTATAGCATCTCGTAAGGTGGCATGCCAATGCTGGCATGATAACTGTTGTTGTACGAGAATTCTGCTAACGGCAGGTGGTCGTCCCAACTTCCTCCAAAATCGATCACGCACGCCCGAAGCATGTCCTCGAGTGTTTGGATCGTCCTCTCAGACTGACCGTTCGTCTGAGGGTGATATGCTGTACTAATGTGTAGCCTCGTCCCCATTGCATCATGAAATCTTTTCCAAAACATGGAGGTAAACCGGGTGTCACGATCAGACACAATAGACATCAGTACACCATGACGAGCTACAATTTCTTTGATGAACAGATCCGTCAATCTTTCAGATGAGTACGTTTCGCGGATCGGTAGGAAGTGGGCACTCTTTGTCAAGCGGTCAACTATCACCCATATGTCATTATACCCTTTCGGGGTACGTGGTAGCTTCGTAATGAAGTCCATGGTGATGTGCTCCCACTTCCACTCGGGTATATCCAACGGCTGGATCTTCCCGTACGGTTTCTGGTGTTCTGCCTTTACTTGTAAACAAGTTAGGCACTTACTCACGTACTCCACTACGTCCCATTTCATACCCGGCCACCAGAAATCCTTCTTCATATCGTGGTATATTTTGGTAGCACCGGGGTGAATGGAGTATCGAGTCTTATGGGCCTCATCCATGATCTTTTCACGTAGATCCCCGTATCGAGGAATCCACATTCGCCCAAATCGGGTCTTAACACCAAGAGTGTTCTCACCCAATTCTGTAACTAGACCTCTCATCCTTTCGGAGTTAAGACGATCTTCTTTCAAAGCCTCTTCTTGGAACTCCTTAACCTGTGTCATCACATCGGAGGTCATGATTAACTAATAAGCCTTCACCCGAATTGGCTCGGGCCTATCTTTTCGGCTAAGGGCATCTGCCACCACGTTGGCCTTGCCCGGGTGGTAATGGATTTCACAGTCATAGTCCTTTATGAGCTCTAACCATCGCCTTTGCCTCATGTTTAGATCTTTCTGCTCGAAGAAGTACTTCAAGCTTTTGTGGTCTGTGAAGATGGTGCACTTTGTCCCGTATAGATAGTGCCGCCAAATCTTCAATGCAAAAACCACCGCAGCAAATTCTAGATCATGTGTGGGATAGTTGACTTCGTGGGTTTTCAGTTGTCGAGATGCATAGGCTATTACCCTTCCACGTTGCATCAACACGCAACCTAGCCCAGAATAAGATGCATCTGAATAGACCACTAATCTTCATTCCCCTCGGGCAATGTCAAAACAGGAGCTTGTGTTAGTCTTGTCTTCAACTCTTCAAAGGCAGTCTCCTGCTCTCGACCCCACACGAATTTCACGTCCTTACGGGTCAATTTTGTCAAAGGTGAGGCTATCTTGGAGAAGTCTTGAATAAATCTCCTGTAATAGCCCGCCAATCCCAAGAAACTACGAATCTTGGATGGCGTCTTTGGTGATTTCCATTGCATCACAGCCTCAACCTTTGCTGGGTCCACCATGATTCCCTCTGCATTTACCACGTGACCCAGAAATTGCACCTCGCGTAGCCAGAAAGCACATTTGGAGAACTTAGCATACAGTTTCTCCCTTCTCAAAGTCTCCAACACTTCCCGAATATGACCGGCATGCTCTTCTTTGCTCCTCGAATAAATCAGGATATCATCGATGAACACAATCACTGATTTATCTAACATTGGCCGACACACTCGGTTCATCAAATCCATAAAAGCAGCTGGCGCATTGGTCAACCCAAAAGATATGACGAGAAACTCGTAGTGACCGTAGCGTGTCCGAAAAGCTGTTTTAGAAACGTCCTGCTCCTTTACCTTCAATTGATGGTAACCAGATCGAAGATCTATCCTCGAGAACCAACTGGCACCCTAGAGCTGGTCGAACAAGTCATCGATCCTCGGTAACGGATACCGATTCTTTATTGTCAACTTGTTTAATTCACGGTAGTCGATACACATTCTCATGCTACCGTCCTTGTTTTTCACGAACAAGACCGGAGCACCCCAAGGGGAGATACTCGGCCTGATAAAACCCTTGTCGAGCAACTCTTACAGTTGCTCCATCAACTCCTTCATCTCCATAGGAGCTAATCGATACGGTGCCTTGGTGACAGGTTGGGCACCGGGTATTAAGTCAATTTGAAATTCGATTTCGTGGTAGGTGGCAATCCCAATAAGTCTTCCGGGAACACATCTGGAAACTCACACACAACCGGAACGTCGGATAGTTGTGGTTTTGGCGTTTCCACATCTTTCACATAACATAAGTAGGCGCTGCACCCACGCCTCATACACTTGCCTGCCACCGCTATCGAAATCACCTTCGGAATCATCGTTACCCGATCACCGTATATTGTCACCAGACTTCCGTCAGATGCCGTCAGTCTAATCATCTTCTTTTGACATACGATATTCGCTTCATAGGTTGCTAACCAATCCATCCCTAGTACTACATCAAATCCACCTAGGGGCATCACATGTAATCTAGCAGCAAACCTATGACCTTCCAATTCTATAGCGCGGTCCTCTATCACATCAGTAACTCTAGTGGACTTACCAACAGCAGTTTCTACATCAAAGGGCTCATCAATGCACTTACTACTAACAGGCAATTTAGCATAGAAAGTAGCAGAAATGAAACTCCTACTAGCACCAAAATCAAATAACACAGAAGCAAGAGTTTGATTTACTAGAAACGTACCTGACACAACATCGTGGTCCGTCCTATCCTCCTCTCTGGTCATGGTGAAAGCTCTGGCACTTGCCTTCTGCCCTTCAGTCCCGGCCGTCTTCTTTGCCCCGGAACTCTCCACCCTCGGCTTTCTGCAGTCTTTGCTCATATGGCCCGCCTCACCACAGGTAAAACACCTCAGCTCCTTACAATCTTTCAAGATGTGGCCCGGCTTTCCGCACTTGTAACACCCTTTGAGCCCCATCCTTCACTCACCCGTATGCTCCCTCCCGCACTTGCTACACCTTTTGGGCCCTGAGCTTGATGACCCCACCCTACGGTCATCCACTCTCATCCTTTTGTTGTTCGGGGTAAAGCCACCGCGCCCGAACCGCTTCCCATTCTAGTTTCGGTCACCCCCACCAACCTTCTTCACCTCTACATCCGCTACCTCTCTCTCATCATAGAGCCTCCCAGCCAAATCCACTGCCGACCTAAAAGTGCTTGGTCGTGAAGCAATCAAATGCCTATGAATGTCGGCTGGCAGCCCCTGAACGTACCGGTTAATCTTGCGAGATACCGGTGTCACCTGATCCGGCACCAACCTCACCATCTCATTGAATTTAGTAGTGTACTGCTGGTGGGTCATGGTTCCCGCCTCGAATTGCAGGAACTCCCTCTCAATCTTATCAAGTTCCCTATAAGGATAGAATTCCTCAATTACCAGCTTCTTCAACTCTACCACTTCATTTTCCCGATGGCCCTACTGCCCTCAGCTTAGACGATATTGTCCCACCAACATAGTGCTGAGTCAGTAAAGGAGTGGGTGGCAAACTTCACCTTCTGATCTTCCCGGCACTCACTAATCTCAAGTACCGCTTCCATCTCCCTTACCCACCGATGGGCAGCAGCAGCATTGCCATTTCCATCAAAAGTCGTGGGCCTGCACCTCTAGAATGCCCCGTAATTGCATCCCTTGGTCGTCACCCCTACCACATCATCTTCCTCTTCATCAGATACTACTATCTCAGGATCCGGTCGTTCCTCTCCCCCTTGCTTTCCTTCCCAGTTGACCCTCTCCTGTCCTCCTTCTCCTTTCTCTCCTCATTCCTCACAGCTCGAATAACATCGGTCACTACAGATGGCATAACTGCCTGTAGGACCTGGTGTACCTCATCAGCAATCGCCTCCCTAGCTGAGGCATTCAGGCTAGCATTTTCATTTCCTTCAGTCCGGTCAGGAACCTCAGGGTTCACGGGAGTCGTCTCAGGAGCTTTAGCACCGCTCCTAGTCGTACGCGGACGGCCTCTACCTCTAGCAACCTTAGAAGGTTTCTTCCCAGCCATTTTTCCTATGCACTATAAGATTCAAACACTAAAACAGTCATTCAAGGTAATAGCTCAGTTTATGTCAAGTATAGTAAGTCCCTAATTACAGTGGTCAGTTGTGATTAGCCACTTACTTTACTCTTCACAACCCAAGCTCTTCCTATCCTGACTACATCAGCATCTAAATCTACTAAGAACACATAAATCACGTAGCACACGCACATAATACTGATTAACTTTTAAGAAAAACAATACCTGATGGCACATGGCTACTCGGGCTGACATCCCTTTTTCCGTCCCATTTTCAGTTTAAGTTAAGGTTTATTTTGAAAAATTTTACCCAATTCACTTAAACTTTAGCTCTGATACCAACTTGTAAGGCCCCGTTCCCGGGCACCTCACAGTTGGTCATTCACAGCATAAAACATACATATTATAAATTTAAGCAGCGGAATTAAATTTCTTTTATTTTATCAAAACCATCCATTCATTGTAAACACTGTTGTTAAGCAATACATTTTAGTTCATAAGTTACAAAATGATTAGCTGAATGAATTACAAACAACAGTATCGTCAAAACATAAACGGATGTCAGTCTTGCCCGCCAAGTAGCCATCCCCGTGTGCCATCCTCAGCAACCTGTTACCTACCAACTGGAAAATACATAAAAGTCAGCGTTGCTGAGTGAGTTCTAGTTTCATAATTAAAATACTTTGCTTTTCATCTCAAGTCGTTCATCATTTGTATGTGATCACACATCATACGTACACGTAGGTAATATCATTATTATCTTCATCATCGTTCAATTCGTACTTTTATCATTAATCTTCACTTAAGCTGTGAGTCTTTTGCGACACCAAGTCGCTCACCTCTAAGCCAATCACAAAGATTGACTTTCATCCTGTGAGTCTTTTGCGACACCAAGTCGCTCACCTCTAAGCCAATCACAAAGATTGACTTTCATCCTGTGAGTCTTTTAAGACACCGAGTCGCTCACCTCTACGTCAATCTCAAGGATTGACCCTGTGTGCATCCTTCGGGGTAGCGAACCCGCATCACAGTTGAGCTAACACCTGCCAGGGGTGTGCACCTCCATACATTTGCTTGCAAGCCTTTCTTACGTTCATTTACATTCCATTCTTCTTTATCATTAATTTTTCACTTTATTAATGATAATAATTCCTGTCTTGATCATGATCATTCCACGTAGAGTCATACAATATTATTATTAATAAGAATATTAATAATAATAATACCAATAATATTAATAATAATATCAATAATACTCTTAATAATAACCCTAATCATAATATTAATTAAAATATTAAGAAAAGGGGTATTATTACATTCAAACATAATCATACGCATTTAATAAAGTCCCAGTCATCATTCATGCGAAACCCTACTGCACAGACTCCAAGAAAATTCTGTTAAAAATTCTAAGTGTTTGAGCGTAAGAGCCCTGTTCAGGCGTTTCACCACTGTCGGACTTACCAGCTTACACTTAGAAAAATTTTCAACTCTGGGCGTATAAGCACTGCTGGGCGTATGAGCCCTGTTGGGCGTTTGAGCCCTGTTGGACTTCTCACCTTATACTTAGAAAATTTTTCTGGTCATACGACCACTGCTCAGACTTTTCATCTCCCATACTTAGTAAATTTTTAGACTCATGAGCACTGTGGGACTCATGAGTACTGTTGGGACTCATTACCTTGTACTTAGTTTTCTAAGTCCAAATTCCAGACACATGACTACTATTTGGGCTTGTTAGGCGTATTAGCAACCTGTTCGTGTTTCTAATTCATATTCCAGTCCCCAAACAATCATAATACCTAGTTCTAAACATGTACATACGATTCCAGGCATAAACTTAACATAAACATAACCATACGTTCATCCCAAAACATACTCTGTAAACATACACATGTACATATCATACGGGTATCATACCCAAATTTATAAAAACATACATACATGCATTTTCCAGCCCCAAATCATTTAAAAACAGGTAAAAAAGGGGTCTGGAAACTCACCTTTGTTGTTCTTCGAGTTTACACTCTTCACCCGAGCTGTTCGAAAGGTTCTAACACCTAGGAATCCTTTAAACATGCATTCAAACACATATAAACACACATAAGCACATAACCGAGGCATTATCTGGGCATAAACAACTTAATTTCACTAAATCTTACCCTCAATTCAGTGTTCTTCTTGTTTTTCTTCAAATGTTCGGATCCTTGTTCATTCTCTCTCTAGAAAATACGAATGAGAGGATATGCAGACAACATGGGCGGCCATGCCTCCCTTTTTGTACAAATTAAATGTAACTTTTGTGCTCTTGCCACTTTTGCCCCCTCCACTTTAGGTTGACTTGCATTTCCTTCTTTTTCTTTCTCTTTTATTCTTTTATTTCTTTTAAAAGTATACGGGTGTTACAATGCCACATAACGCTAATTTAAAATGATAATATTATTAAATAACCATATTCATGACATTCATCAATGAAATAACATAAGTTCCAGCGTGTAACAATTCACAAGATTTTCAACGTCAAAGATAGCATTTGTCTTTATATTTTAATCTAGGTCCAATCCTAGATGTAAACAAATCTTCAAAGCTAGCTAACCGTTACCATTTCCTGAAACATGTTAAAAATAAAAGGTCAACATAATGTTGGTGAGTTTTCTATAGTTTTCATACATAAATATATATATAAAAGATGACAATTCATGTCGTGGGTTATTGAATAAAGTAACTAGGGATGGATGAACAAATGTAACAATCAAACATTGACAGATTACAACATTACAAGATTACAAGATTAAAGGATTAGCTAAGTGTGCTTGGTTTAACACCAAGTAGGCTTGTCAAGCCCATAGATCTATGGCGTCGCCAGGCTAGCAATAGTTAATGATTGTACATATAATAGTCATCACATGGTAATTACAAGAGTTCAACTAACCATAACAATAAAGATGAATTGTCAAGTGTTTACAAAATTCAAACAAGTTTACAAGTGCAGTTATCATAAAGTTAACATGTTTCACCCCAACGTGTGAAAATATATATAAAAGGGGGTATAGAAGAAGTCACATGATAATAAAGGATGAACAAATAATAAGCCTTGTATATAATGCCGAGGATTCGTTAACGTTCACCTAAACGAAACGTCGTATTAAGTTAATCATGGTGATTTTGGTGTTATGTCTATATCCATTTATCCATGATTTTCATGTTATTAAACAGACGTAAGTTATTATTATCTTGGTAATTAAATAATTTAAATAAGAATTTTAATTATTGACACTATTAATAAAAATTAAACTTTTATTATCAAATGATCATTATTTACTATTTAGTAAAATTATAATTTTATAGTATTTAGAAGAATAAACTAGTCATTATAATAAGTGTACATTCTAAGTATGTACATAGATATTTAACTTCTTAAAATATGTATATAACAAATTTGTAACTAAATTTTATAACAATAAAGAATTCATTATGTTAAAGTTATTTAAAAGTTAAATGAGATTTATTATAATTTCAAGTTAATAATAAATAGTATTTTATAACACTTTTTGTTTTTTTTAATTTTAAAATATAAAAATAAGAATTTCTAGGGTGAATTTCAAATAAAATTAAATGAAAATAATTTTATTTTAATTTCTGTTTAAAATTATTTTATATGATTAATAATGTTATTGAGATATTTTCTAATATTTAAAAATTAATAAAAACCCTTTTTAAGAATAAAGGTAGGGCCTCGGGTTTGAACCCAGGTCCTTTGCCTATGTCAACAACGACTAAACCGCTGGGCCAAAGCCATAATTAGTCTTTTAAAACCCACAACATTGTTTAAATCTGTAAGGCCCCGTCCCCGGGACGCTTACAGTTGGTCATTCATTGCGCATCAAACACATAGTTTACATATAGTAAGTAGAAAAATTGCAGCGGAATCGATAAAAGTACATTCTCATTTCATCAAAAAAGCTTTTACAATGTACTAAATCGTTGATTCGAACACAAAATACATAATTTCTTTACATTACATAACTTTACTATGATTGTTGCGGAAGCATATGAAACCGATGATTTCTTAAGTAATCACGTTTATTTGAATCCTCAACAATCAAAAGGGGTCATATACAGTGACCTCTAGTACAAAAATATTAAAAACTAAATTTAAAGAAGGTTCCTTAAGTAATCCCGTTTATCGGGATCCTCAAGGAACACTTGCACTTGCATGCAACATAATGTGTTGCATGCATTATGAGCAAAAGAATGCCATCCCAAAAGAACTGAGTAGTCGCCTCGTGCCATCCCCAGCAACACTACCTGCCAACTGGAAACACATAAAAAGTCAGCGTTGCTGAGTGAGTTCTAGTTTTATAATAAACATACTTTATTAAAAACCATTCTTTTCTTTCACGTGATCATACATCATACGTACACATAGATAATATCTTTATTATCTCTTTCGTTCGTTCATTCATTCGTTCATTACATCTTAACTTGCACATTGGATATCTTTTGTACCAATACCGTATGCTATACCTCAATCAGTCTTAGCTACTGAGCCGAAGTCATTAAATGAACAGCAAGCGTATGCCACAGTACTAGAGGTAACCGGTAGAGGCACCATACATATGGTCAATCACAAAGAAGGACCCATTTTCCTTATCCAATGCTTGCAAGCTTCTTTCATTCATTCATTAATGCATGTATTCGTCATCATATTTCTTTTTCATTCATTCATTAATACATGCATTCGTCATCATGTTCCTCTTTCGTTATCTTTCACTTTACGTTACATAATACTTTGTTCATTCATTATCATAATACGTAAAGGTTTGGAAAGATAAACATACAATGTCATAAGGAACATACACATATCATTCATGCATCGTCATACAAGGAATCATACATACATAACATACACCATGCATGACCATCAAGAACACATCATCATACCATCCATGATCTCAAAAGTCAACTTACATAATCCTCGGGAATCCCTTGGGTCAAAGCCTACATTACTCATCTTCTCAAAAGTCAGAACTTCCCTAAGGGTGTACCCGCATTTCCCTCTCTGTACATCCGCATTTCGTGACTACCCGCATTAGTCGATGCTCATGGGTAAAACCCTTGGCCACAATTCACTAGTCATCCGCATTAGTTGTTGCGGATGACTGTTGCCTTAGCCGCATTTCCTGACTTGTCCGTATTAGTCAATGCGGCTGTGAAGTACCTTAGCCGCATTTCTTTCAGCCGTCCGCATTAGTTGATGCGAGTAGGCAAATGCCTTATCCGCATTTTCCCTGGTCATCCGCATCAGTCCATGCGGATGAGCAGTTTACCCTGCAACTCGACCTGTGCTATTTTTCACGTCTTAATCGTCATCTCAACATACATTAGCACAGATCTATCATAATACACACTTAGAACAGGCTAAACCTCGTACACATTATAGGAGGGACTCCTAAAACATACATTAACAGTACGAAATCCAACAACATGTTGTAATTCATATGTCTGCCCTAGAAATCTCATATACAGTGGGCATAGCAACCTGAACGTACCATACACACACATACTCGTACATACATACACAGATTTAGTACCCAAAGCTCGAAAACAGTTGTACAATGTGTTCCAGCCCCAAAATCGTTCAAAAACGGGTAAAATAAGGGTCTTAGAACTCACCTTGTGTTGCCGCGCGTATGGCTTCTTCAAACCGGTTGCCGTGGGATCTTGTTCCTCGAATCAGCCTTCTTTTTCTTCTTGTTCTTCCTTCAAAATCTTGTATTCTGCTCTTTCTCTCTCTAGAGTGTTCGACGATTTGGGTGTTGTAAGTGAAGAGTGGGCAGCCATCCCCATAGTATCAGATATTTATCTTTTCTTTGTACTTTTCACACAAAACCCCTTCCACTTTTGTTCCTTCTCATTTCCTTCCAAGATACTTTTTTTATTATTATTATTTTTCTTCGTCTAATCAAAAATTTCGGGTGTTACAAGTCCACCCTCCTTATATAGGTTTCGTCCCTGAAACCTGTTATTCCTCGAACAGATGTGGGTAATGCTGTCTCATCTCCTCTTCAGTCTCCCACGTAGACTCGGATCCCTTTCTGTGCTTCCACTGTACACGCACAAGTGGAACCACTTTATTTCTCAACTTTTTCTCTTTTCGATCAATGATCGCAACTGGTTGCTCCACATAATTGAGTCGTTCATCTACTTCGATATCCCCCAGTGGAACAATCATGTCTTCGTCTGCTAAACATTTCCTCAGATGAGATACGTGGAATGTCGGGTGAATTCCACTTAACTCATCTGGAAACTCCAACCTATAGGCCACCTCTCCTACTCGGGCAATGATTCGGAAAGGGCCTATATACCGCAAACTCAACTTGCCTCACTTGCGGAACCGAATGATACCCTTCCAAGGTGAGACTTTCAACATAACCCGGCCACCCATCTGGAATTCAATCGGTCTGCGTCGTTTATCAGCATACGACTTCTGTCTGTCCTTGGCAGCCTTCATGTAGGCCTTGATCTTTTCAAGCTTTTCAGTCATAGCCTCGATCACTTTGACGCTTCCCAGTTCCTTCTGACCAATGTCACCCCAACAAGCGGGTGTTCTGCACCTCCTACCATATAGCATCTCGTAAGGTGGCATGCCAATGCTGGCATGATAACTGTTATTGTATGAGAATTCAGCTAACGGTAGGTGGTCATCCCAACTTCCCCTGAAGTCAATCACACATGCCAACAAGCAGGTGTTCTGCACCTCCTACCATATAGCATCTCGTAAGGTGGCATGCCAATGTTGGCATGATAACTGTTATTGTATAAGAATTCAGCTAACGGTAGGTGGTCATCCCAACTTCCCCTGAAGTCAATCACACATGCCCGAGGCATGTCTTCCAATGTCTGAATGGTCCTTTCGGACTGACCATCAGTTTGGGGATGATAAGCCGTGCTGATATGCAGTCTCGTCCCCATGGCGTCGTGGAATTTCTTCCAGAATTTGGAGGTAAACCGGGTGTCGCGATCAGACACAATCGAAACCGGTACACCATGACGAGTCACAATCTCTTTGATGAAAAGATCGGCCAACCTCTAGGATGAATATGTCTCGCGCATCGGTAGAAAGTGAGCACTCTTCGTCAAGCGGTCAACGATCACCCATATGGCATCATAACCTTTCGGAGTACGCGGCAACTTCATAATGAAATCCATGGTGATGTGCTCCCACTTCCATTCTGGTATGTCCAAAGGTTGAATCCTCCCATACGGCTTCTGGTGCTCGGCCTTCACTTGCAGACAAGTAAGGCACTTACTCACATACTCCACCACATCTCGCTTCATACCCGGCCACCAATAGTCTTTCTTCATGTCTTGGTACATCTTCGTGGCACCGGGATGAATGGAGTATCGAGTCTTGTGAGCTTCATCCATAATCTTCATTCGTAGATCCCTAAGACGAGGAATCCACAACCGCCCAAACCGGGTTCTAACACCAAATGTGTTTTCACCCAACTCCGCTACCAGACCTCTCATCCTCTCAGAGTTAAGATGATCTTCTTTCAGTGCCTCATCTTGGAACTCTTTGACTTGCTTCATCACATCCGAAGTCATAACCAACTGGTACGCCTTCACTCAAATCGACGCGGGCCTCTCCTTTCGGCTAAGGGCATCTGCCACCACGTTGGCTTTGCCCGGATGGTAATGGATCTCACAATCATAATCCTTTATGAGCGCCAACCATCGCCTTTGCCTTATATTCAAATCTTTTTGTTCAAAGAAGTACTTCAAGCTCTTGTGGTCGGTAAAGATAGTGCACTTCGTCCCGTAGAGATAGGGCCTCCAAATCTTTAATGCAAAGACCACGGCTGCTAGCTCCAAGTCATGAGTAGGATAGTTAACCTCATGAACCTTCAACTGTCGGGATGCATAGGCTATAACCTTTCCTTTTTGCATTAACACGCACCCCAACCCCAAGTAGGAAGCATCAGAATAAACCACCAGATCTTCACTTCCCTCGGGCAATGACAGAACAGGAGCTTGGGTCAACCTCGCCTTCAATTATTCGAACGCCTTTTCCTGAGCTTGACCCTAATAAAACTTCACATCCTTCCGGGTCAACTTGGTTAGTGGAGAAGCGATTTTGGAAAAGTCTTGGATAAACCTTCGGTAGTAGCCCGCCAAACCCAAGAAACTTCGGATTTCGGATGGCGTCTTCGGAGACTTCCATTGCATTACCGCTTCCACCTTCGCCGGATTGACCATAATACCCTCCGGATTCACCACGTGACCCAAGAACTGAACTTTACCCAACCAGAATGCGCATTTGGAGAATTTAGCATACAACTTCTCCCTCCTCAATGTCTTCAGAACCTCTCGAACGTGTCTGGCATGCTCAGTCTCGCTCTTCGAATAAATCAGGATATCATCGATGAATACAATCACTGACTTATCCAACATCGGCTGGCACACCTGGTTCATCAGGTCCATAAAAGCAGCTGGTGCATTGGTCAAACCAAAAGACATAACAAGAAACTCGTAGTGACCATAGCGTGTGTGAAAAGATGTTTTAGGGATATCTCGCTCTCTCACCTTTAGTTGATGGTAGCCTGACCGAAGATCTACCCTTGAAAACCAACTGGCACCCTGAAGTTGATCAAACAGATCATCGATTCTCGGCAAGGGATATCGGTTCTTCACCGTCAACTTGTTCAGCTCACGGTAGTCGATGCATATCCTCATACTACCGTCTTTCTTCTTCACAAACAGGACCGGAGCACCCCAAGGTGAGATACTCGGTCTGATGAACCCCTTATCTAGCAGCTCTTGCAACTACTCCATCAACTCTTTCATTTCCGTCGGAGCCAACCGATACGGTGCCTTGGCGACGGGTTGGGCACCCGGTATCAGGTCAATCTGAAACTCGATCTCTCGGTCAGGTGGCACTCCCGATAAGTCCTAGGGAAACACATCCGGAAAGTCACACACAACCGAACATCGGATAGTTGTGGTGTTGGCGCTTCTACATCCTTCACATAACATAAATAGGCGCTACATCCACGCCTCATACACTTTCCCGCCACCGCCATTGAGATCACCTTCGGAATCACCATGACCTGATCCTCATAAACAGTGAACTCCCGTCAGGCGCTATCAGACGAATCATCTTCTTCCGACACACTATATTTTCCTCGAAGTCCGCCAACCAATCCATCCCAAGCACCAAATCAAAACCACCCAAAGTCATCGCAAATGGCCTAACCGGAAATTTGTGGCCCTCTAATTCCACATCACAACCCTCTATCACCTCGGAAATCCTGGTAGACTTACCTATCGCAGTTTCTACATCAAATGGTACGTCAACACGCCTACTACTAACAGGCAGTTTGGCATAGAAAGCAGTAGAAATAAAACTCCTACTGGCACCCGAATCAAATAATACAGAGGCTAAAGTTTGGTTCACCAGAAACATACCGGACACAACATCAGGGTCCGTCCTACCCTCCTCCTGCGTCATTGTGAATACCCTGGTGCTTGCCCTCTGCCCTTCATTCCCCGTCTTCTTTACGCCAGTACCCTCAGCCCTCGGCTTCTTGCAGTCTCTGCTCATATGACCACTTTCTCCACAGTTAAAACATTTGCCTGTCCGACAATCTTTGGCCATATGCCCGGTCTTCCCACACTTAAAGCAGATGTTTGATCCCCACTTGCACTCCCCCGAGTGCTCTCTCCCACATTTGTCACATTTCCTCAATCCTGCACCTGGGGTGACCACGCGGCGGTCATCCACCCGTGCCTTCTTGTTACTCGTCGAGGCGTCACCCCGACTAAGCCTCTTCCCCTTCCAGTTTCTCTCACCATCGTCCTTCCTACTACCCTCAGCCTTTGCTGCCACAGCCCGTTCATCATACAGCCTTCCCGCCAAATCCACTGCCGACCTAAAGGTGCTTGGTCGAGCAGAAATTAGGTGCCAACGGATTTTAGCTGGCAGCCCCTGAATGTACCGGTTAATCTTCCGAGACACAGGCGTCACCTGATCCGGCACCAGTCTCTCCATCTCGTTAAATTTGGTGGTGTACTGTTAGTGGGTCATCGTCCCCTCCTCCAACTGCAGGAACTCTCTCTCAACTTTATCCATTTCTCGACGAGGACTGAACTCCTCGATCATCAATTTTTTCAGCTCGGACCACTTCATTCTTCCAATGGCCCTACTACCCTCTGCTTGCACTATGTTGTCCCACCAGCATCGAGCTGAACCCGTGAAAGAGTGGGTAGCGAACTTCACCTTTTGGTCCTCACGGCACTCACTGATATCGAGGACAGCCTCCATTTCCCTCACCCATTGGTGAGCAGCAGCAGCAGTGCCATTACCGTCAAAAGTAGGGGGCTTGCACCTCATAAACGCCCTGTAATTACAGCCTCGTGCTTATAGGATTCTATATGCCCAAGACACATAGAATATTGATGTGGTTAGTATGTTATGATCCAAGTCGGGTTATACCCAATAACAAGCTTAGCAGACACCAATAAATATTTAATTGATGATATGATCATGCAATTAAATATTTACACCAATTTAGAAAATGGGTTTTTTAAACAAGTTGCATATGAGAAAGAACAACTTATTAGGATATTTTGTTCAATAATATTATTTGAAGTGTTATTTAAATAAGTTAGATAACACCAAATAATAATTAGAACTTATAAGTTATAAGTTAATTTCTTAATTGTACAACTTATATGAATTATACATATGATTAAGTGGTTAATTATATGTCTAGTTAACAAGACTAATTTATTTAAATGTGTATGTGTGTTTAAAGGATAGAATCTCTTGCTAGTGGGAATGTCTTGGCCGTCCCCCACTTTACCATTCATTGGACCATCCTTTCTTGTAGACCACATACACACTTAAGTGGTCTTGGTGACTAAAACATTCAGGGATATTCTTATTTGCATGCAACACACACAAACACCATTCTCTCTCCCTAAATAGCTACGGCCAGCAGCAGCATTTCAGGGTTTTTGAAGTGTAATTTTGTGTTGTTTTGGTGATAATCTACCTAGCAAGAAGAGGTGTTTGCAAAGAGCTTGCGGTATACTAGCTTGAGGACTTCTATCCTTGAAGTCTTGGCTGATTTTTAGGCATCTCCATCTTCATCAAACATCACTTTTGGTTGAATTTTGGCTGCTGCAGTAAGGTAGTTTCACAGCTCTATGTAGCCGTGATTTTATGTAGTTTTACATATGTTCATAGCTTGCTAATTCACATAAATGATCCTTTGTTCTTTGGGTTTGTTTTATACATTAATATGGTCATCTAATGAACATATTTTTCAGCTTATAGACAAGGTTATAATGCTAAACTTCCGCTGCATTTTCAGAAAGTTTAAATGGTTAAACTGTGATTTTATGTTCTAACAAACCCAACAATGGCATCAAGAGCCGGTTATGTGAATAGCTTGCTGGTTCTTACCCTTTAAAAATTGTTTTAAAGGATGTTAATCAACTAATTAGGGGCTGATTTTGGTTGATTTAATAAACCCCAAGTCATTCAAAGTTATATCTTCATGCTTATGATTAAACTTTGAAAGATAGGAATGTCAATTGGTTGATATGTTTGGTTGTTGTTTGTTTGGACAAACAAACCTAAATTTTCAGTTTATGTTGGCTGAAAATTTAGGGTTTGATGGGGTTTATTTTGTTTGTTGAATGATGTTAATGATTGTTCATATGTTAGTGTGCATAACCTAGCGTTTGGCCTTTTGATTTGGATGGTTTTAATGGTTGTTTTAATTCATTCAATTGGGTTGTAATATTTGTGTTTATTATTTGGGTTGTAATTATTTATTCATTTGAGATTAGGTGCATTTATTTTATTAGAAAAATGTATTAGGATATAATTTTGTAAAAGGAAGATGCACAAGATGAAGACCTAAAGATGGACATCAAAGACACAAAAAGGACTTGAAGCATATGGATGCAAGTTCAAGTGGGAGTCCATGAAGACCTCTATTTTGTGTTGTATTCAACCCTTAGGAAAGACCAAATGACCACACTTGTGATGGCAAACAAGTGTGGTCACAATAGTAGCTATGGTTATGCACATTGTGGTTGTTTATATTATGCTTATTTGGTTGTTTGTTGTATGATTGTTGTTTGATATTTGGATATGCATAACAAACTCATTAGCAAACTTAACAAGCTGAAAATTTATGGTTTCTAATCATTAAGTGGTTAATAAAAGGTTATTAAAAGGATTAATGATTTAATAAAAGAGGTTTTATTAAAAATAAACCATAGGATACCTTGCATTTGAAAGCATGCAAATACAAGGTACATAGAGTTTTCAAAACTAGAATTAATAAAAACCAAAAATCCCTTTTAAACAAGTTTAACACCATCCTTTTACACGACACTCGAATCACATGAGAACTATTTGTGGGATAAAGGTCACCTAACCACTTTTAGGGAACTTGTGTGTTTGAGGTGAGTATAACATACTTGTGGGATAAAGGTCACCTAACCACTTGTATGTGAAAACTCACACGTGTGTGTAAGTAGGACGACTTGAATTGCAAACCATGTGCATAGGGTCACCGAAGCATGGCGTACAATGGTGTTGATGGGATTAAACATGCCAACCAAACATAAGATGTTTAACCGATCCCATAAAGGCTAGAAGTTGCAAAAGGTTGTAATTGTCAAATATTGACTACCTTGTTAAATTAAATAATGGGATAAAGGTCACCTAACCATTATTTGAATGTAACGTTGGATTCTAGATTTTAATTATTAATTGTCTATGAGACATAAAAGGGTATTAATAATTAAAATAAAATTTTAAGAAATACTAATAAGAAATTTGTAAATTTTGTAGAATGGCCGCAAACAATAATGCTACCACCCCGACCGTCCATACCCTATCACTGAGAATCGTTGTCAAAATGAGTAAAGGCCTATGTCCTTGACGATCCCATGTCTCACCAACCAACGTTGTTGATGTTAAGGCCTTTTGACGATTGGCTTAAGCACATTAAGGATTCTGTGCAAGCTTCCTACCTCATGTTGGGAATATGATTCCCGAACTCCAAAAGGGTTTGGAACATCATAGGACATATGACATGATAATCTAGTTAAAGGAAATGTTCCTTCAACAAACATTAGTAAGATTGCTTTGAAACGGTTCAAGCACTTTATGCATGTCATATGGAAGAAACCCAATCGATATCATCTTATATATTCTTAAGATGAAAAGCCACATTGATAGCCTCAAGATGCTTAACTGTCCTGTCTCAAAGTAGTTGGCCAAGGATTTGATCCTTGATTGCCCAACTAAAGGTTTGAGACATTCATAATAAACTATAATATGAACGGGTGGGACAAGAGGATCGGTGAAATTCACGCAATGCTCAAAAGCAACCGAGGTAGGGATGGGTAGAGAGGTTCTACCTATTCTCTCGATCAATGAGGGAGACTATAAGAAATGGCCAATCTCGATCCTAAGGCAATTATTGCCAAAAGAAAGGAATACATCAAAGCAATGGTTAAAGCGAAATCTCAAAAACCTAAGCTTATGAAGCCTAAAGTAAAGGAGAACGATCCATGCTTTGAGCATGGAGAGATAGGACAATAAAAGGGAATTGTTCCTCATATCTCAAGGAGTTGAAAAATAAGAGGGATGCTAGGCAAACCTCGAATACAATTTTCATGATTCACATTATATTAAATGTCATTTCTTCAAACACATGGGTATTGGATACCGAATGTGAGACTCATACTTGCAATTGTTGCAAAGGGGTTCAAAAGAAATATGCGCTTCGAAGAGGGAAACTCTATTTTAACACTTACAAATGGTTTAGAAGTTGTTCTCAAAACCTTTTCTATGCACCTAGTTTGACTAGGAACATAATTAATGTTTCCTCTTAAAACAATATGGTCATGATTTAAAGTTTGTATATAATGGTATTAAGTTTTATGGATGATGTATTTCATTTTAAGGATATGATTTTAATGATATTCATGAATTAGTTCATGATAATTCATCCTATAATAACTCATTATACATATTAAGCACCAAGAAACTTAAAATCGGTTTAAGTTATTATTATCTTTGACATTGTCATCTTGGTCACATAAACGAGAATTGGATTCAAACACTTCAAAAGAATGGTCTTTTGGAAACAAATAAAATGTTTCATTTGATAAGTATGAACCAAAAGACTTATTAGGAATGATACATTTGGATGTATGTGGTCCTTTTAAGACAATGACAAAGATTGGTGAAAAGATACTTTATTACTGTTACCGACGATTACAGTCGCTATTATTGTGTGCACTTGATGACACATAAGAATGAAGCTTTTGAAATGTTCAAAATCTTCAATAATGAAGTAGAAAATCAACTTTACATAACTAAATAATTTCTTCATTCTGATAAAGGAGAAACTGAACCCTATTTGGATATGGTTCAATTCATTAAGGCTATGAGCTTACCACCTTTATCATCTTGGGTTTTCGCACCACTCTCCACGGCTCGTATTTTGAATATGGCCCAAAACAAGAAAGTGGGTTCGACACCTTTTGAAATATGGCATGGAAAGAGTTCCATCACTATCATGTTTAAAAGGTACGGGTAGTAAAGCTTATATTAAGCTTAACACCCAAAACAAATTTGAAAGTCGATCCACTACGTGTATATTTGTTGGATATCCCAAAGACTGTATAGGATACTACTTCTTTGATCCAACAGAGCAAAAGGAGTTTATTGCTCGAAGGGCAGAGTTCTTGGAAGCCAAGTTCCTTATGGAAGGAGTGACGCATAGAACAATGGAATTTGATGAAGATCAAGATCCACAAGCCGATACACGTTTGGTTGACACTAGCTGTCAACAAGAGGTTGTTGATGATGATCAAGAGGTTTATCAATACACATAAAACGTTCACAGATCTGATAGAGTTAGCATTCCACCTGAAATATATGGATTTTTCATGATGGATGCTATGAGGTTGACTCTGATGAGCCAACTACATACCATGATGCTATATCCAATTCGGATTGTGACAAATGGCTGGAAGCCATGAATGTAGAGATGCAATCCATGTATGACAACCAAGTTTAGGAATTGGTTGACCCTCCACTTAACTTCAAACCGGTTGGATGCAAGTGGGTTTTCGAGAAGAAAACAAATATGCATGGAAGCTTGGATACATACAAGGCAAGACTTGTAGCAAAAGGTTTCACTCAAACTCAAGGGGTTGACTATGATGAAACTTTCTCGCCTGTTGCGATGCTAAAGTCTATAAGGATATTGTTCGCCATAGCTGCTCATTATGATTATGAGATTTGGCAAATGGATGTCAAAACTGCTTTCCTAAATGGATATCTTGAGGAAGATGTCTATATGGTTCAGCCTGAAGGTTTTGTCGATCCAAAACATCCTAATAAAGTATGTAAGTTAAAAGGATCAATCTATGGATTGAAACAAGCATCGAGAAGTTGGAATCAATGTTTTGATGAAGAGATCAAGAAATTTGGTTTCATCAAGAACGCTGACAAGGCTTGTGTGTATAAAAGGCTATTGGGAGTGTAATCACATTCTTAGTATTGTATGTTGATGACATAGTACTATATGGAAAGGACATTCCAACCATGGAAGGTGTTAAAACCTGGCTTGGAAATTGTTTTTCCATGAAAGATCTCGGTGAAGCCACCTATATTTTTGGAATAAAGATCTATAAGGATAGATCAAGGCGGTTGATAGGTCTAAACCAAAGTGCATATATTGATAAAATCTTGAAAAGGTTTAAGATGGAAAACTCTAAGAAAGGTATGGTACCTATTCAAAGAGGGACAATATTGAGTGCATCTCAATGTCCAAGCTCAAAGGATGAGCAAGATTGTATGAAGGACATCCTATATGCATCTGATATAGGATCCATCATATATGCGATGATATGCACTAAAGCCGGACGTGTCATGTGCTCTAAGCATGACAAGTAGATATCAGCAGAATCCAGGTAATAGCCATTGGATGGCTGTTAAAAGTATATTGAAATACCTTAGGAGGACTAAGGATATGTTTCTAATATACGGATCTGAGAAAGAGGAACTCACTGTAAAGGGTTACACGAATGCGAGTTTCCAAACTGACTCGATCACAATCGGGTATGTCTCCATTATGAATAGGGTAGCATTGTCCGCTACAAAATAGGAATACATAGCCGCCTCATTAACAGCTTTGGAAGCTGCATGAATAAAAGGTTTATCGTCGATCTAAGGATGGTCTCTACCATTCAAGACCCCTTAGAAATCTTTTGTAATAACAAGGGTGTGATTACTCAAATCAAGGAACCCCGTGCACATCAAAAGATTAGGCACAATGAGCGGAGATTTAACTACATAAGGGATGAAGTTGAAAAGGGAAAGATATGTATTCGCAAAGTTCACTTTGATCAAAAGATTGCGGATCCACTCACGAAGCTCCTCGAAAGGTCAAAGCATGAAAGTCATACTTGTGCCTTAGGACTTCGATGTTCTAGTGATTGGACTTGATCAAATTTTGTATTTGAATATGTGGAACTCTTTATTATTTGAGTAAAATTATTTGGTTATAATGTTTCAATTAATGTTCCAATTTAGCATGTTTAATCCATGAGTAAATTATTTACTCTAAATGTTCGTAGTCGTTCATACTTCTGGGAACAAATGTAAGGGTAAGATTATTATGAACTTGGATTGGTTGATATTCATAAGGATGAATATAGAGCAATGGGTTGCTACCAAGGTTCATAGATATTTGTGGGATACACATATTGGACTAACCCGCATCTCAAATTTTACTACATGGAATCTTATCGATTGATCATAAGTAAATTTGAGTAAAGGCGAATATCATTTGGTATCCTCCGACTTGAGATACATATTAGGTTTTGATATTCACCAAATATTATACCTTGAGCTAATTCTTTATTGTCCTGAAATAGTGGACAGTACATAAGGGTATGTTCAGGTATAATACGAGGTGTTTGTGAGAAACGTATGTAGTCAAGATGGAATTTGTTCCTCTTATTTGTTGAGAGTTAGATGTCTAAGGCCTGATTAAGTTAAATCAACAAGGAATGATCATTCTGTGTTCTTGAATTTAACATGATATCTGTAACAAAAGGATAGATGATTGATTCACCTAAATCATTTCAAGTAGGGTACTTGAATAGGATGATGTTATTGAATGGCCATAAGTCATGCGTATTAATGGTAGTAAACCGTTGTTAGGCGTTATTTACTGCTTGCATCAATCTTCTATGAATCTTGGGCAAGTGGGAGATTGTAGGATTCTATATGCCCAAGACACATAGAATATTGATGTGGTTAGTACGTTATGATCCAAGTCAGGTTATACCCAATAACAAGCTTAGCAGACACCAATAAATATTTAATTGATGATATGATCACACAATTAAATATTTACACCAATTTAGAAAATGGGTTTTCTAAACAAGTTGCATATGAGAAAGAACAACTTATTAGGATATTTTGTTCAATAATATTATTTGAAGTGTTATTTAAATAAGTTAGATAACACCAAATAATAATGAGAACTTATAACTTATAAGTTAATTACTTAATTGTACAACTTATATGAATTATACATATGATTAAGTGGTTAATTATATGTCTAGTTAACAAGACTAATTTATTTAAATGAGTATGTGTGTTTAAAGGATAGAATCTCTTGCTAGTGGGAATGTCTTGGCCGTCCCCCACTTTACCATTCATTGGACCATCCTTTCTTTTAGACCACATACACACTTAAGTGGTCTTAGTGACTAAAACCTTCAGGGATATTCTCATTTGCATGCAACACACACAAACACCATTCTCTCTCCCTAAATAGCTACGGCCAGCAGCAGCATTTCAGGGTTTTTGAAGTGTAATTTTGTGTTGTTTTGGTGATAATCTACCTAGCAAGAAGAGGTGTTTGCAAAGAGCTTGGGGTATACTAGCTTGAGGACTTCTATCCTTGAAGTCTTGGCTGATTTTCGGGCATCTCCATCTTCATCAAACATCACTTTTGGTCGAATTTTGGCTGCTGCAGTAAGGTAGTTTCACAGCTCTATGTAGCTGTGATTTTATGTAGTTTTACATATGTTCATAGCTTGCTAATTCACATAAATGATCCTTTGTTCTTTGGGTTTGTTTTATACATTAATATGGTCATCTAATGAACGTATTTTTCAGCTTATAAACAAGGTTATAATGCTAAACTTCCGCTGCGTTTTCAGAAAGTTTTAATAGTTAAACTGTGATTTTATGTTCTAACAAACCCAACAGTGCTTGCTCCTGCACAGGCTCCTCTTCCTCTTCTTCTTCATCATCAGAAATAACCGTTCCCAGCTCTTGTTGCTCCCGTCTTCCTGAGGACCTATTCCTCTCTTTCCTTTCCCTTTCCCGGACTGCCTTTATCACCTCGGTCGCCACAGACGGTAAGATTGTCTGCATGACCTGATGTACTTCCTCCACCACTGCCTCTTTTACCGAGGCTCTCAAATTGGCGCTTTCGTCAGCACCCTCCTGATGAGGAGTATCGGGTTCTTCATGAACCACTTTCTCCACCCTAGGTCTTCCTCTTGTGGTCCGTGGTTCAGCACCACGTCCGCAACCATGTGAAGCTTTGGATGATCTCCCCCCAGCCATCCTCTAATACTCACAGAAAGATTCAAACACTAACACGATCATTCAAGGGAATAGCTCAGTTTATGTCAAGTACAGTAAGTCCCTAACTCCAGTGGCCAGTTGTGATTAGCCACTTACTTTACTCTTCGTACCCCAAGCATTACCTGTCCTGACTACGTTAGTATCTAATTCTAACAGTAACACATACATCACATAACATGCGCATGTAATACCGGTTAACTTTCAGAAAATACCTGATGGCACGCAGCTACTCAGATTGGCATTTTTTCCCTTTCCGTCCCATCCTCAGTTTAAGTTAAGGTTTATTTTG
This sequence comes from Flaveria linearis, assembly GCA_024085815.1. Taxonomy (NCBI): domain Eukaryota; kingdom Viridiplantae; phylum Streptophyta; class Magnoliopsida; order Asterales; family Asteraceae; genus Flaveria; species Flaveria linearis. The sequence continues at coordinate 73,577,276 of CM044002.1, read as the reverse complement.
AAAATTTACCCGTTTCACTTAAATTTTGGCTCTGATACCAACTTGTAAGGCCCCGTCCCCGGGACCCTTACAGTTGGTCATTCATTGCGCATCAAACACATAGTTTACATATAGTAAGTAGAAAAATTGCAACGGAATCGATAAAAGTACATACTCATTTCATCATAAAAGCTTTTACAATGTACTACATCGTTGATTCGAACACAAAATACATACTTTCTTTACATTACATAACTTTACGATGATTGTTGCGGAAGCATATAAAACCGAGGATTTCTTAAGTAATCCCGTTTATTTGAATCCTCAACAATCAAAAGGGGTCATATACAGTGACCTCTAGTACAATAATATTAAAAACTAAATTTAAAGAAGGTTCCTTAGGTAATCCCGTTTATGGGGATCCTTAAGGAACACTTGCACTTGCATGCAACATAATGTGTTGCATGCATTATGAACAAAAGAATGCCATCCCAAAAGAACTGAGTAGTCGCCTCGTGCCATCCCCAGCAACACTACCTGCCAACTGGAAACACATAAAAAGTCAGCGTTGCTGAGTGAGTTCTAGTTTTATAATAAACATACTTTATTAAAAACCATTCTTTTCTTTCACGTGATCATACATCATACGTACACATAGATAATATCTTTATTATCTTTTTTGTTCGTTCATTCATTCGTTCATTACATCTTAACTTGCACATTGGATATCTTTTGTACCAATACCGTATGCTATACCTCAATCAGTCTTAGCTACTGGGCCGAAGTCATTAAATGAACAGCAAGCGTATGCCACAGTACTAGAGGTAAGCGATAGAGGCACCATACATATGGTCAATCACAAAGAAGGACCCATTTTCGTTATCCAATGCTTACAAGCTTCTTTCGTTCGTTCATTAATGCATGTATTCGTCATCATATTTCTTTTTCATTCATTCATTATCACATGCATTAGTCATCATGTTCCTCTTTCATTATCTTTCACTTTACGTTACATAATACTTTGTTCATTCATTATCATAATACGTAAAGGTTTGGAAAGATAAACATACAATGTCATAAGGAACATACACATATCATTCATGCATCTTCATACAAGGCATCATACATACATAACATACACCATGCATGACCATCAAGCACACATCATCATACCATCCATGATCTCAAAAGTCAACTTACGTAATCCTCGGGAATCCCTTAGGTCAAAGCCTACATTACTCATCTTCTCAAAAGTCAGAACTTCCCTAAGGGTGTACCCGCATTTCCTCACTGTACATCCGCATTTCGTGACTACATGCATTAGTCAATGCGGATGGGTAAAACCCTTGGCCACAATTCACTAGTCATCCGCATTAGTTGTTGCGGATGACTGTTGCCTTAGCCGCATTTCCTGACTTGTCCGTATTAGTCGATGCGGCTGTGAAGTACCTTAGCCGCATTTCTTTCAGCCGTCCGCATTAGTTGATGCGGGTAGGCAAATGCCTTATCCGCATTTTCCCTAGTCAACCGCATCAGTCCATGCGGATGAGCAGTTTACCCTGCAACTCGACCTGTGCTATTTTTCAGGTCTTAATCATCATCTCAACATACATTAGCATAGATCTATCATAATACACACTTAGAACAGGCTAAACCTCGTACACATTATAGGAGGGACTTCTAAAACATACATTAACAGTACGAAATCGAACAACATGTTGTAATTCATATGTCTGCCCTAGAAATCTCATATACAGTGGGCATAGCAACCTGAACGGACCATACACACACATACTCGTACATACATACAAAGATTTAGTACCCAAAGCTTGAAAACAGTTGTACAATGTGTTCCAGCCCCAAAATCGTTCAAAAACGAGTAAAATAGGGGTCTTAGAACTCACCTTGTGTTGCTGCGGGTATGGCTTCTTCAAACCGGTTGTCGTGGGATCTTGTTCCTCGAATCAGCCTTCTTCTTCTTCTTGTTCTTCCTTCAAAATCTTGTATTCTGCTCTTTCTCTCTCTAGAGTGTTCGATGATTTGGGTGTTGTAAGTTAAGAGTGGGCAGCCATCCCCATAGTATCAGATATTTATCTTTTCTTTGTACTTTTTACACAAAACCCCTTCCACTTTTGTTCCTTCTCATTTCCTTCCAAGATACTTTCTTTTTTTTATTATTATTATTTTTCTTCGTCTAATCAGAAATTTTGGGTGTTACAAAATCATATTTCGAAGAAAACCCCAATTTCACATAAACCCTAGATTTGAAATCGATCAAATTGATCATCAATTCTTTGGTGTTAATGAAATTAACCATGGCGCTTTTGTTCCCCGTGTAAAAACAAATAAAAAATAGTTTGATTACGTGTTAATTCGATGGAAATCGATGGATACAAGTTCGAACACATCGATTCAAGTTCGAACAGGTCACGATTGTTCTTGACGCAGGTGCGATGTATGTGTGTGTGTTTTGGTGAAATTGAGAGTTCTGAGAGTTTAGGAAAGTTGATTAGAGTGTTTCCCCTCTGTTTATATACCTGTTAGCCTAGAATAATCACACTTGAATCAAATCATGAAGATTATGGATCAAAATAATGATGAACAAAATAAAAACCCCAATTTGATCTAACTTGATTGCATATAATTTGTACAAAGTGGAAACCCCAATCAATTGGTCATTCAACCATTAGTCAACTCTAATTACAATTAACCTATTTATAGTAAATATAATATGCACTAATTGCACTTAGCTCCCTAGACTTAGGCTAATTAATGAAAATTACTTATAAAAGATAAAAATGACTAAAACAAGATAAAATATATTTCGTTCACACAAAATATATTTATTACAATAAACTCCTAGTCATCTAAATCTTCAACGTCTTGTCTCGGTTCTTCGTCTTGAACGTGTTGGGTTTGACTTTTGCGTTGACTTTGACCATGACATTGACTTTTGTTGACTTTGACTGTGTTGATAATATAGACTATCTTATACATCTCCAACAACACTCCCCCTTAGTCTATCATTATCAACGTCTTCATACGAATTCAGCCCCGAGAAGTCAACCATAGGAAGATCTTCAAATTGAAGCTTTCTGAATCTGATGAGAAAGTTTTTTCATCTCATAAGCTCCCTCTATTTATATGCTCCCCCTTTTCCATTGCATCCTTTGTGAAGATATTGGAATAGCTTTCTCAAATCTCTAATCTCGAATGCTTCAAAAGATGTAGGAGGAGGATTCCTAGCTCGGTATCTTCTGTAAACTTGAGGAAAACAGGTTCTCTGATCAGGTACACTGCTCAACTGATGATCGGCCATCACTTACAGCAAAAATCTGAAACACATTCACAAACACAATCTCGATATTTCTAATTAGATCATTTCATTTTAACAAAATACACCTGTGTTTATCTTTGTGTGAAAAGCAAGCGAACCCGTGTTCGTTTGTGCATAATTTCAGTGACATGCATGAAAAATGATAGAATTGTAACAATATAATATGGAAGACCTAAATGAATGTTGAAATGAAACTTTATTATAATTTTTTTAATTTTATTTTATGTATATTTTTTTATTTGTATATTTTTTTAATTACCTAGAACTGAATCGATCATGAGATCACATCCTCAAGATATACTTTAGCACAAAGATGAATTTAAACATCGACAAGCAATGAGATCACACTGATAACTGAATCTAATCACAGCCTTTGAAAGATTTTGAAATTCTTAAACAGATCAATAATGATTGTTAATATGTTTATCCACTTAAACCCATGCCCTATCTTTTTCAACAAGCAGCAGATGATTTGTTAAGGTTCGATTAAATACTTTAGAATGCTAGGACCCTACAATCATTTGGCAAAAACCCTCACCCAACCTCAGGATTTCTTGAATTTTATTATGATCTTTATGGAACAAGGCTTATGCATTAGTGTGCAAGAGATTATCATCAGAATATTGCATTCTATGATGAATTCATCGTTAGATGATTTGACACAACTTAGACCAAAATGGTAAGAGCTCCAGGTCTATACTCACGTATAACAAAGGAGATGACCATTTAATCGTGTGCCGATGAGAGCTCCAGGTAAGTACTATCGTACAACAAAGGAGATCATTACTCTAGGTCAGTACTTCCGTACAGCAGAGAAGATTAGCATAGACACAAGACACATAAATACACCAAACATGGCTCAAAGATATGGCTTATATGATTTGTATCATGGTGGGTGAAAGATCAATTCTCAATCCAATTTTTGTCGGGACTCAGTTTTCGTGCAGGCCAAAATGATTGCGTAAATCCAGACATCCTTAAGCATATATTTTAATTTAAATCATCATGTTGTTGTCTACTTTATTCTTCAGGCTAAACCTACCAAGCATATCATAAACGAATCTATTTGTTTTTCTTTTACTTGCAAGCAAAAATAAGATACGAATCAGATAACAGCATCAGTTACTATCATTTCTCATTTTAAAATGCAAGTCATGCAAGAACAAGCATTTCAAGATGATATACAATCATTTCTCAGTTATCTCGAATCAAGTTCCCAGTTCTCTTTTTATTTTTTTTAATTTATATATTCTCCCCCTAAATTTTTATTTTTACAAACCTATTTTCTTTTTTTTTTCTTTTTTATTTATTATTATTTTTTTAAAAAAATTTTTTGAATAAAAAACTGTACAAAAATAGATATTTACCAAAGGAGGTCTTCCAAACTATACTTATATGAAGATAAGAAAGAATTATCAAGAAATATGCAGTGATGGTGAAGTGAGAACTATGATTGTGCAGATAAAAATCCAGATTGTGGATAAAATACCATGACCTTAACCTGTTTGTTCCGCCTCAAATTTGAATTAGGAACAATCTATTTCAGTAAACCAGATTACTAACAGTCCACTGAGTTGTTCCTGCACTCATTAACATATTAGTTAGAAAGGGGAACCCGGGTCATCGTAGTCCCCAGGCCATCGTAGTCCTAGAAGTTCCTTTTTCATCAATATAGTAACCTGCTTCGGCACACAACCGTTTAAACAATCGGAGATTGCTGTATCCTTCTTTTTAATTTGCCAAATTTGTTTTGGTTCAATTAATTTGGATTTGAATGAATTAAATTTGGAAACCATTTTCTATTTAAGATCGGAAGGAAAAGAATTTGGTTTTGAACCTTTGGTCATTTTCATCTTTGAATCATTTGAAACCCGCTTCACATGAAAAGGTTTGTGTAACATCCGAATATTTTAAAAAGATGAAAAAGAAGAATAAAAAAAGGAAATGTAATTTAACCCAAGTGGAGGGGTTAAACATGTCCAAAGTACAAAATATAATATAATTTTATACAAAAGTAACATGGCCGCCCATGCCATGTTACTTTTCACCTTTTTCATTCGGATTGTAGAGAGAGAAAGGGCAGAAAGCTTAGGTTTTCTAGAGAGAAGAAGAAAAAGAAGTTCGAAGCTAAGTGTTTTATGTTAATTGGTTTGGTTCTTTGAGGTTCTCCACCTTAGAAACCGATTTCTAAGTGTTGTTTGTGTTTTGGTGATGTGTTATGCTTGTTTTAGGAGTATAAACTCTTGTGAACACAAGTTTGGAAAAAGATATACCTATGAGTTGCAAAGGTGAGTTTCTAGACCCCGTATTTTTATATGTTTTTAACTCTTTTAGGGCTGAAAATGTATTAAAAATGATTTTTATAGTTTCTATGTGTGTAACCATATGTAATTGTGCATGTATAGTGATGATTTATGGTTGTTTAAGTGATATGCGTGTTAGTTAAGTGTTAAATAGATGGTTCATGCGCCTACCTAAGGCCCATGCGCCTGAAAATGCCTTAAAAATATTCAAGTGTTGCTCATACGCCCAAACAGAGCCCAACCGCCCAAACAGTACCCCAAACGCCTAGAAAATGCCTTAGGATTTCTAAGTAATAGTCCATGTGTAAGGCCCCGTTCCCGGGCGCCTCACAGTTGGTTGTTCATCGCACATAAAATGTTCATTTGATATTTATATATATATATATATATATATATATATATATATATATATATATATATATATATATATATATTTGTAAACATCTTTAATAAACATGGCAGCGGAATTTCTGAAACAAACTTTTCTTTTACGATAAATACTTTTGTCATTTAATACAACGTACGTCAGTTACAAAACATCTAATGTTGCATTACATCACAAAAGCATTATACAAAAGGTTACATCGTTACGGATTACAAAATGGTCATATATAGTGACCTCTAATAGAAGATATTAAATTCAAAAATATGTTTTTCATCATAAAGGAGATTCCTTAAGTAATCCCGTTTATGGGAATCCTTAAGAAATCTCGCACTCGCATGCAACATAATGTGTTGCGTGCATTACGGGCCCACAACACATGACGTTGCAGCATAATCAAAAGGAGAATGCTGTCCCCCACGAGCTGAGTAGTCGCCTTGTGCCATCCCCAGCAACACTACCTGCCAACTGGAAACACATAAAAAGTCAGTGTTGCTGAGTGAGTTCTAGTTTTATAATAAAACATACTTTTACTTGTTAAAAGTTTCCTTTCATACATGCGATCATACATCATACGTACACTTAGATAATATCGATATTATTATCATCATTCTTTCATTAACTTTTATTCGTGTACCATTCATCTTTCTCGTTCACGTTCGTGCATACATTCTTTACGTTCATTCATACGTACATAGAGATAATATTCATTATTATCTTCATCATTCGGTATACATCGTTATCTTTAACTTCTCATATGGATCCTGTCAGGCTTTACCCACTTCATAGCACTCGACTATGATTACTGTGGTCGAATGACAAGGATCCCGTTTCATACTTACTTGCACATTGAATTCTGATGTACCAATACCATATGCTATACCCCGAACCGTCTTAGCTACTGGGCCGTGAATCAATAGAGCGTATTGCCACAGAAGCCTTAGCTACTGGGCCGTGAATCTATGCGTATGCCACAGTACTAGAGGTAAGCGGTAGAGGTATCATGACCATGGTCAATCACAAAGAAGGACCAATCGACTTATTCAATGCTTGCAAGACATAACTCGTTCGTTCGTTAATGCATGTATTCATCATCATTCCTCTTTTCATTCATTCGTTAATACATGCATTCATCATCATGTTCCTCTTTCATTATCTTTCACTTTATGTTATATAATACTTCATTCATTCATTCATTCTCATTATTCGTAAAGTTTCGGAAAGATAAACACGCATATCATAAGGAACATAAACATCTTCAATTCATCAATCATTATCATCATATAGGGCCTCATCATACTCATCATATTCACATTGTATCTACGCCTGCATCCTCATTCACATCAGCCCTATGTGGGCGATTGAACATACCTCAGTCGCATGGCCTCTATGCGACTGGGTCATGCGACTGAGCAATCAGGCGACTGGACTTACATTCGTGCGATTGAACCACCTATCGTACGAATGAACTCTATGCGAATGGACTAATAGGCGATTGACCTCATACGTGCGACTAAACTATCATACGAATGGACCTATGCGACCGAGTCCCTCAATCGTATGGTCTATCGGGCGATTGAGCTCCATCCGTACGACTTTACCTCAATCGTACGATTGAACATCCGTTTTCCCTCAGTCGTGCGATTGGCCCTTCAGTCGCATAACCCTAACTGGGCAGCGACTGGAGTTCATCACGAACTGCAGACGCGACCTACGGGTCTCAAACCCTTCCAAACTCATTTCTAGCCCAATTTAGCCTTCCTAAACCTCAGGGAATCATACTAGGACATTATACAAGCTAATGCAAGTCCTAATTCGTACCATAAACACGTTACTCAAGATTTCACCCAAATGGGTCAAACATACACACTGTTCAAAAATTAGGGTTTATATGTGATCCAGCCCCAAAATCGTATGAAAACAAGTAAATGAGGGGTTCTAGAACTCACATTAACAGGTAGGAATTGAAGAGCTTCGACTTGACTAGCTTCTAGACAAAAATCCGAGCCTGAATCACCCCGTTCTCTCTTTTCCTCCTCTGCTTTGTCGCTCTTTGCTCTTTCCCGACTGAAACGTGTGAGTGTTGGGAGGAGAAGAGAGCTACTCCTCTTTTATAGGTGCAGCCCAGTCGCCTGAAGTCCAGGGGCGACTGGACTTTCAGTCGCATAAACACCATGCGACTGGACCTCCAGTCGCATGAGTTCCATGCGGTTGAACCTCTAGCCGGGTGATTGAACTCCATTCGTACAGCTTCAATCGTCCTTCAGTTGTGCGTTCGAACACCATGCGACTGGACCTCCAGTCGCACGAATCAAATGCGACTGAGACTCAGTCGCCTACCACTCCAAAAGTCAAACTTCCGGGTGTTACAAGTCCACCCCCCTTATTTAGGTTTCGTCCCCGAAACCTGTTATTCCTCGAACAATCGTGGGTAATGCTGTCCCATCTCTTCCTCAGTCTCCCACGTAGACTCCGATCCCTTTCTGTGCCGCCACTGTACACGCACAAGAGGAACCGTTTTATTTCTCAGTCTTTTCTCCTTTCAGTCTATGATAGCCACTGGTTGCTCCACATAATTGAGCCGTTCGTCCACTTCAATATCCTCCAGTGGGACGATCATATCCTCCTCTGCCAAACATTTCCTCAGATGAGATACGTGGAAGGTCGGGTGAATTCCACTTAACTCATCTGGTAAATCCAACCTATAGGCCACCTCTCCTACTCGAGTAACGATTCGGAAAGGGCCTATATACCGCGGACTTAACTTGCCTCGCTTCCGGAACCGAATGATACCCTTCCAGGGCGAGACCTTCAACATAACCCGATCTCCCACCTGGAACTCAATCGGCCTGCGTCGTTTGTCAGCGTACGACTTCTGTCTGTCTTTGGCTGCTTTCATATAAGCTTTGATCTTTTCATGCTTCTCAGTCGTAGCCTCGATCACTTCGACGCTTCCCAATTCTTTCTGACCAATATCACCCAACAGACGGGTGTCCTGCATCTCCTACCGTATAGCATCTCATAGGGTGGCATGCCAATACTGGCATGATAGCTGTTATTGTATGAGAATTCGGCTAACGGTAGGTGGTCATCCCAACTTCCCCCGAAGTCAATAACACAGTTTGAGGATGATAAGTCGTGCTAATATGCAACTTCGTCCCCATAGCATCATGGAATTTCTTCCAGAATTTGGATGTAAACCGAGTGTCGCGATCAGACACAATCGACACCGGTACACCATGACGAGCCACAATCTCTTTGATGAAAAGATCGGCCAACCTTTCAGACGAATATGTCTCGCGCATCGGTAAGAAGTGAGCACTCTTCGTCAGACGGTCCACAATCACCCATATAGTATCGTATCCTTTCGGGGTACGTGGCAGCTTTGTGATAAAATCCATGGTGATGTGTTCCCACTTCCACTCCGGTATATCCAAAGGTTGAATCCTTCCATATGGCTTCTGGTGCTCGGCCTTCACTTGTAAACAAGTAAGGCACTTACTCACATACTCCACCACGTCGCGTTTCATACCCGGCCACCAATAATCTTTCTTCATGTCTTGGTACATCTTGGTGGCACCGGGATGAATAAGTACCGAGACTTATGAGCTTCATCCATAATCCTCATTCGCATCCCCAAGACGAATCCACATACGCCCAAACCGGGTTCTAACACCCGTTGTGTTCTCACCCAGCTCCGCGACCAGACCTCTCATTCATTCAGAGTTAAGATGTTCGTCTTTCAAAGCCTCCTCTTAGAACTCTCTGACCTGTTTCATCACGTCGGAGGTCATGATTAGCTGGTACGCCTTCACCCGAATTGGCTCGGGCCTCTCTTTTCGGCTAAGGGCATCCGCCACCACGTTGGCTTTGCCCGGATGGTAATGGATCTCACAATCATAATCCTTTATAAGCTCCAACCATCACCGTTGCCTCATATTCAGATCTTTTTGCTCGAAGAAGTACTTCAAGCTTTTGTGGTCTGTGAAAATGGTGCACTTCGTTCCGTAGAGGTAGTGCCTCCAAATCTTTAACGCGAAGACCACAGCTGCTAGCTCCAAGTCATGAGTAGGGTAATTAACCTCATGAACTTTCAACTGCCGGGATGCATAAGCTATAACCTTTCCCCTATGCATCAACACGTATCCCAATCCCGAATAAGAAGCATCAGAGTAAACCACCAGATCTTCGCTTCCCTCGGGTAATGACAGAACAGGAGCTTGGGTCAATCTCGTCTTCAGTTCTTCAAACGCCTTTTCCTGAGCTTGACCCCATACAAACTTTACGTCTTTCCGGGTCAACTTGGTCAGTGGAGAAGCAATCTTGGAGAAGTCTTGAATGAATCATCGGTAATAACCCGCCAAACCTAAGAAACTTCTGATTTCAGACGGCGTCTTTGGAGACTTCCACTGCATTACTGCTTCTACTTTTGCCGGATCGACCATAATTCCTTCCGGATTAACCACGTGACCCAGAAATTGAACTTCACGTAACCAGAATGAGCATTTGGAGAATTTAGCCTACAACTTCTCCCTTCTCAACGTCTCCAGAACTTCACGAATGTGACCGGCATGCTTAGTCTCACTCTTCGAATAAATCAGGATGTCATCAATGAATACAATCATTGATTTATCCAATATCGGCCGGCACACCCTGTTCATCAGGTCTATAAAAGCAGCTGGCGCAATAGTCAACCCAAAAGACATGACAAGAAACTCATAGTGACCGTAGCGCGTGCAAAAAGCTGTTTTAGGGATATCCTGCTCCTTCACCTGCAGTTGATGGTAGCCTGATCGAAGATCTATTCGCGAAAACCAACTAGCACCCTGAAGTTGATCAAACAAGTCGTCGATCCTCGGCAAGGGGTATCTGTTCTTCACCGTCAACTTATTCAACTCGCGGTAGTCGATGCACATCCTCATACTTCCGTCCTTCTTCTTTACGAACAGGACCAGAGCACCCCAAGGTGAGATACTTGGTCGAATAAACCCCTTATCCAGCAGCTCTTGTAACTGCTCCATCAACTCTTTCATCTCTGTCGGAGCCAATCGATACGGTGCTTTGGCAACAGGTTGGGCGCCTGCTATCAGATCTATCTGGAACTCGATCTCTCTGTCAGGTGGCAATCCCGATAAGTCTTCCGGGAACACGTCTAGGAACTCACGCACAACCAGAACATCAGACAGTCGTGGTGTTGGCGTTTCTACATCTTTTACATAACATAAGAAGGCGCTACATCCACGCCCCATACATTTCCCCGCCACCGCCATTGAGATCACCTTCGGAAATGTAGTAACCCGATCGCCATAAACTGTCACTGAACTACCGTCGGGCGCTGTCAAATTGATCATCTTCCTGCGACACACAATGTTTGCCTCAAAATCCAACAACCAATCCATTCCAAGCACCAAATCGAAACCACCCAACGTCATCGCAAACGGCCTAATCGGAAATTTTTGGCCCTCTAATTCCACATCACAACCCTCTATTACCTCGGAAATCCTGGTAGTTTTACCTATAGAAGTCTCTACATCAAATGGTATATCCACACGTCTACTACTAACGGGCAATTTGGCACAGAAAACAGCAGAAATAAAACTCCTACTGGCACCCGAATCAAATAATACAGAGGCTAGAGTTTGGTTCACTCGAAACGTACCGGACACTACATCAGGGTCCGTCCTAGCCTCTTCCTGCATCATTGTGAATGCCTTGGCGCTTGCTCTCGAACCTTCACTTCCCGTCTTCTTTACCCCTAAAGCCTCAGCCCTAGGCTTCTTACAGTCTCTGCTCATATGACCACTTTCCCCACAGTTAAAACACTTGTCCATCCGGTAATCCTTTGACACATGCCCTGTCTTCCCGCACCTGAAACAGATGTTGGATCCCCACTTGCACTCCCCTGAGTGCTCCCTTCCACACTTACCATACTTCCTCACCCCAGCACCAGACATGACCACACGGCGGTCATCCACCCTTGCCTTCTTGTTGCTCGTCGAAGTATCACCTCGACCAAATCTCTTCCCTTGCCAGCTTTTCTCTCCACCTCCCTTTTTACTACCCTCAGCCTTTACCAACGCAGCCCCTTCATCGTATAACCTTCCCGCCAAATCCACTGCCGACCTGAAAGTGCTTGGTCGGGCAGAAATCAAATGCCAACGAATTTCAGCTGGCAGCCCCTGAATATACCGGTTGTTCTTTCGAGACACCGGCGTCACCTGCTCTGGCACCAACCGCGCCATGTCGTTAAACTTGGTGGTGTATTGTTGGTGGGTCATCGTCCCCGCCTCTAACTGCAGGAACTCTCTCTCTACTCTGTCCATTTCCCGACAAGGACTGAACTCCTCGATCACCATTCTCTTCAACTCGGACCACTTCATCTTCCCAATGGCCCTGCTACCCTCGGCCTGGACAATATTGTCCCACCACACAAAGCCGTCCCCGTAAAATAGTGGGTAGCAAACTTCACCTTCTTGTCCTCTTGGCAATCACTAATATCGAGGACCGCCTCCATTTCTCTCACCCATTGGTGAGCATCCGCAACCGTACCAGAACCATCAAAAATCAGGGGCTTGCACCTCATGAATGCCCCGTAGTTACAACCTCGGGCCGTCTCCCGTACCTGCTCTTCTTCCTCTTCCTCTTCATCATCAGATAGTACCGTTTCTGCTTCCGTCTGTTGCTGTCTACCTGAGGACCGATTCCTCCCTCGCCTCTCGTTTTCACGTACTGCCTTTATCACTTCGGTCACTACAGACGGTAAGATCGTCTGCATGACCTGGTGCACTTCCTCGACCACTGCCTCTTTTACCGAGGCCCTCAAATTTGCGCTTTCGTCTGCCTCCTCCTGATGAGGAATCTCGTTTTCATCACGAAATACTTTCTCTGTCCTAGGTCTTCCTCGCGTGATACGCGGTTCAGCACCACGTCCACCACCACGGGAAGCTTTAGATGATCTACCACCGACCATCTTCTATCACACTGAAAGATTCAAACACCAACACGGTCATTCAAGGAAATAGCTCAGTTTATGTTAAGTATAGCAAGTTCCTAATTACAGTGGCCAGTTGTGATTAGCCACTTACTGTACTCTTCGTACCCCGAGCATTACCTGTCCTGACTACATTAGTATCTAACTCTAACAGTAGCACATACTTCACATAATATGCGCACGTAATACTGATTAACTTTAATAAAAATACCTGATGGCACGCAACTACTCAGATGGCATTCTCTTCCTTTCTGTCCCATTTTCAGTTTAAGTTTAGGTTTATTTTAAAAAAAATTTACCCGTTTCACTTAAACTTTGGCTCTGATACCAACTTGTAAGGCCCCGTTCCCGGGCACCTCACAGTTGGTTGTTCATCGCACATAAAACGTTCATTTGATATTTATATATATATATTTGTAAGCATCTTTAATAAACATGGCAGCGGAATTTCTGAAACAAACTTTTCTATTACGATAAATACTTTTGCCATTTAATACAACGTACGTCAGTTACAAAACATCTAATGTTGCATTACATCACAAAAGCATTATACAAAAGGTTACATCGTTACGGATTACAAAATGGTCATATATAGTGATCTCTAATAGAAGATATTAAATTCAAAAATATGTTTTTTCATCATAAAGGAGATTCCTTAAGTAATCCCGTTTATGGGAATCCTTAAGAAATCTCGCACTCGCATGCAACATAATGTGTTGCGTGCATTACGGGCCCACAACACATGACGTTGCAGCATAATCAAAAGGAGAATGTCGTCCCCCACGAGCTGAGTAGTCGCCTTGTGCCATCCCAGCAACACTACCTGCCAACTGGAAACACATAAAAAGTCAGCGTTGCTGAGTGAGTTCTGTATCTATAATAAAACATACTTTTACTTGTTAAAAATGTCCTTTCATACATGCGATCATACATCATACGTACACTTAGATAATATCGATATTATTATCATCATTCTTTCATTAACTTTTATTCGTGTACCATTCATCTTTCTCATTCACGTTCGTGCATACATTCTTTACGTTCATTTATACGTACATAGAGATAATATTCATTATTATCTTCATCATTCGGTATACATCATTATCTTTAACTTCTCATATGGATCCTGTCAGGCTTTACCCACTTCATAGCACTCGACTATGATTACTGTGGTCGAATGACAAGGATCCCGTTTCATACTTACTTGCACATTGAATTCTGATGTACCAATACCATTTGCTATACCCCGAACCGTCTTAGCTACTGGGCCGTGAATCAATAGAGCGTATTGCCACAGAAGCCTTAGCTACTGGTCCGTGAATCTATGCGTATGCCACAGTACTAGAGGTAAGCGGTAGAGGTACCATGACCATGGTCAATCACAAAGAAGGACCAATCGACTTATTCAATGCTTGCAAGACATAACTCGTTCGTTCGTTAATGCATGTATTCATCATCATTCCTCTCTTCGTTCATTCGTTAATACATGCATTCATCATCGTGTTCCTCTTTCATTATCTTTCACTTTACGTTACATAATACTTCATTCATTCATTCTCATTATTCGTAAAGTTTCGGAAAGATAAACACGCATATCATAAGGAACATAAACATCTACAATTCATCAATCATTATCATCATATAGGGCCTCATCATACTCATCATATTCACATCGTGTCTACGCCTGCATCCTCATTCACATCAGCCCTATGTGGGCGATTGAACATACCTCAGTCGCATGGCCTCTATGCGACTGGGTCATGCGACTGAGCAATCAGGCGACTGGACGTACATTCGTACGATTGAACCACCTATCGTACGAATGAACTCTATGCGAATGGACTAATAGGCGATTGACCTCATACGTGCGACTAAACTATCATGCGAATGGACCTATGCGACCGAGTCCCTCAGTCGTATGGTCTATCGGGCGATTGAGCCCCATCCGTACGACTGAACCTCAATCGTACGATTGAACATCCGTTTTCCCTCAGTCGTGTGACTGGCCCTTCAGTCGCATAACCCTAACTGGGCAGCGACTGGAGTTCATCACGAACTGTAGACGCGACCTACGGGTCTCAAACCCTTCCAAACTCATTTCTAGCCCAATTTAGCCTTCCTAAACCTCAGGGAATCATACTAGGACATTATACAAGCTAATTCAAGTCCTAATTCGTACCATAAACACGTTACTCAAGATTTCACCCAAATGGGTCAAACATACACACTGTTCAAAAATTAGGGTTTATATGTGATCCAGCCCCAAAATCATATGAAAACAAGTAAATAAGGGGTTCTAGAACTCACATTAACAGGTAGGAATTGAAGAGCTTCGACTTGACTAGCTTCTCGACAAAAATCCGAGCCTGAATCACCCCGTTCTCTCTTTTCCTCCTCTGCTCTGTCGCTCTTTGCTCTTTCCCGACTGAAACGTGTGAGTGTTGGGAGGAGAAGAGAGCTACTCCTCTTTTATAGGTGCAGCCCAGTCGCCTGAAGTCCAGGGGCGACTGGACTTTCAGTCGCATGAACACCATGCGACTGGACCTCCAGTCGCATGAGTTCCATGCGGTTGAACCTCTAGCCGGGTGATTGAACTCCATTCGTTGAGTTCCATGCGGTTGAACCTCTAGCCGGGTGATTGAACTCCATTCGTATGGTTGAGCTTCAATCGTCCTTCAGTTGTGCGTTCGAACACCATGCGACTGGACCTCCAGTCGCACGAATCACATGCGACTGAGACTCAGTCGCCTACCATTCCAAAAGTCAAACTTCCGGGTGTTACACCATGCGCCCAAACAGTAGCCCATGCATCTAAAACTTAGTCTCAGACGCCTAAGTATAATGCAAACACCCAAATAGTGCCCATGCGCCTGAAATGGTTCAGACGCCTAAGTGTTGAAACGCCCAAATAGTGCCCATGCGCCTAAACAGGCCTCATGCGCCTTCATAGTGCTCATGCGCCTAGAACACTTAGAACATTTTCTGATATTTTGAGAAAAACAGAATCATTAAGGTTTGACCTAAGGTTGACTTAGGGTTTTTAATTGTTATTATATTGCATTATTATAAGTGGTTCTTATGATCATAGTAATTATTATTATGTGACTTATGTGGTGTGTTCATAATCATAAAAGCAAGTATTATCATTAACAAAGTGAAAGATTAATAATGAAGAGAAGTGGAACCTAATTGAAATAATGAAAGTCTTGCAAGCATATGAGGTGCATGACCATGTTGTCGTTAGCTCAATTGTGATGCGGTTAGCTACCCCAAAGGATGCACACAGGGTCAATCAATTGAGATTGGCGGACCTTTGTAGCATACCCTAGGTGACCGGGTCAGCCTCGTGTACAGTGATTATAGTCTATTTATAGACCACAGGCCCAGCACCAGTTTTTCACGCACATAGTTTAGGGTATTGCTCATTGGTCCACATAGACAGTGAAAGATAAAGTTAAAGAGTACGAAATGAACAAAGGTATATAGTAAAGAAAGGAAGCATTACCTTGTTGTATAGTTGATGCGTGCTCACGTACAAGAGTATGGAAAGTATTTTTATAAAAAGATTATTTTCATATACATACATTACACAAGGTATTTTAATACATTTTAAAACTAGAACTCACTCAGCAACGCTGACTTTTATACATTTTTAGTTGGCAGGTAATTATTGCTAAGGATGGCACGAGGGTGAAGCTACTCAGTGGGAAAAGACTGACATCCATTCTTATGTTAAGATGTTGTTTTGTAATGCAACTAAATAATCTTTTGTAATGTAAACCCCATTGTATTGATTAACAACAGTATTTATTAATAAAAGAGAATGGCTTTTGCTAACTTAATTCCATTGTTTATCTTATGAAATGTATATTAATATGTATCTATGATGCAATAAATGACCAACTGTGAGGTGTCCGGGAACAGGGCCTTACAGTTTGGATGGAGGGTTTTTCATCCAACCATTCAAATATGTGTGCTTTTTACCTCTTGATCTAGAGAAGCAACTCGTGTTGCCTTTACCAACTGGAACAATACTTGTAGACTATGATCCGGAGAAGCAATTCATTTTACCTTTACCATTCGAAGAAAGTCTTTGAGGGCACTTCTTTACCACACGGGTCAATCAAGCATAAAAAGTCTTTCAAGGCTTGTTTTGAGTGTGGAAAAGAAGGTCATGTGGTCTTGTAGACTGTGATCCAAAGAAGCAATTCGTTTTGCCTTTACCATTCGAAGCAAGTCTTTAAGGGCACTTCTTTATCACATGACCTCCTTTTCCACACTCAAAACTGTGAAGTCGCTAGATCAATAGACATCCGAGCGTGTTCTTGACGTAAGGATAAACAACCAAAACCAAAAGTCAAATCTATAACACGAACTATCAAAAATTGGTTTCATTGATAAAACCTAATGATTACAAGCTCGTTACAACATAAGAATCAAGACTCTTCACAAGAGGAGATCAAGCATAATCTCCCCTCTCATCCGGCAGCCCTAGGCTCCGGGCAGACTCCCTCTCGAATCCCCACCTCTCTACACATTGAAACTGGTATATATAGGCCTTGGCCCATATTAGATGCGACTGGGCCCATTCACGCGATTGGACCATGCGTATGGTTCAATCGTATGACTGGACCATGCGTATCATTCAATCGTATGACTAGACCATGCGTATCATTCAATCGTATGACTGGACCATTCTTATGGTTCAGTCTTATGAATGCCCCAATCACATCTCTCAGTCGCACGACTGGTCCATTAGCCTGGCTCAGTCGTACGACTGAGTCTCATTCGCATATGCTCCTGCGAATGACCCAGTTTCATGTGTTTACAACATATCAGGTGTAATACATTAAGCCTAGACTATTCGTCAAGCGATGGACACACTATATATGACAATATATGCTCCAAGAAAAACAAGCCTTGAAAGACTTTTTATGCTTGACTGACCCATATGGTGCAGGTGGGGATGAGGATTGCTTTGAGCTTGTAGCAGATTCTTACTTGTTCTAAAGTTTCCTGTGCTGAACAGGCTTCAGTGGTTGACTAGCTTGTTTTGCAGTTGGAGAATAGACCCGTATTGGGCTTGATTTAGTTTTTGGAAGCTTTTGAGACCTGACAATTTCAGGTGATATAGAGGAACCGACACTGTCCACTATGTTTGATTCATCATCTGAGCTTGTCTAGTCTCATATACATAGATTTTCTTCCAACAGATCTTGATTGACACCTTCTATTGTGTTGGCATCGGTTATAGGATTCTGATTGCTTGATGATTCGACAATTGTTCCTTCTTTGACAAACCTGACAGGAACAAACGAATGAATGTTACCTTTTTGGAACTTGTTAAAGAAGGTTGGAAAAGCAACTGATATTGGTTTTGGAGCATCAGAGTTGGAATTGTCATTAATCTTCTTATCAGACCCCTGCCTGAGGAATCCCAAACCTACAGGTAAATCCTGCACATCAGAAACCTCTTTATGATTAATATTGCTTAAGCCTGCATTTAAACTATTAGTTTCTGTAGCTTCAATCGAATCATTTGTTGAGTGAAGTTTGGGAATTGGAGAGTAACATAGAATAGATGGAGGTGGAACTGAATTAAATACAGTTTCACCATCTGAATGATATCCAATCCCATGTTTTACCCATGCCCCTTGTTGTTTAGCAATAAGCTCATCCTTTTTCATGTGTGAAAGGGTCCATTTATCAAGCTTTGTTTGAAGCTTTGTCATTTCAAATTGACCTAAAACAGCCCTCTCTCAAAATATTAATTTCAACGTTACGCTCCAAATAAAAGATCATTTTCAGCCGATGCTTCATTAAGTTTCCTTGAGAAAGCAATTTCATTTTTCTTTAATTCCTGATTGATTATTTTTAATTCTTTTTCATTTTCCAATAACAATCTGTTTGCCTTATAAATCCCAAATCATCTGATTTTGCAAGAAGATGAACACATATCCTAAACAGTCTCATAAGGAAGACCCATGATAGTTCGTTCTACAGCTAAGCTCTTTTCATAGTTGCAAACCCTTGTGATTTTTTGTTGTTCCTCTTCTTTGACCTTCAGCATCTCATCAGCCTCAGATTATTCTTCTCTTTTATCAGCTTTTCCAGCCTTATCATCATCGGTTCTCACAAACTCTGGTGTACTGTCATTATCAAGTCTCAAAGCTTCGCTGTTCTTTTCAACAGTTTCTCCGAATTCAATATTTAAATCCGAATTAGTTCTCAATAACTTCAACTTTTCAATCATCTCTGTTTTGTAAACAAGTATGCTTGTTAAAGAAGAAACAAGTTTAGTATTAAGCGCGTGGGTTTGATGTGGGAACACGGCTTGCTGAAATTCGTTTCTTTGGATATCTAGCTCGAGAGATTTTAGTCTGCCGATCATATCCATAAGTTTTGTGTTGACATAACATCTTTCTTGCTTCAGCATTTTAACTTGATGATTCCATGCAGACGGAAGCGAGTCAAGAAGCTTTTGAATTTGTTCATGATTACTGAGATCTGGAACATGCTTCTTTAGATTATTTGCCACCTTTAAGAATCGGTCAATCAAATCTGTCAATTTTTCTTTCTTCATTGCTGCAAAAGAGTCAAACCGGCTTTTTGCTGTTGTGAGATTATCTAATTTAAAGTCTTCTGAAGATGATATTTTGTTAAAAATTTTGAAAAATGAAACGCCCCAAAAGTATTTTTCCCAAAAACTATAAAATAATTCTCCCACGGGAAAAATATATACTTTTTTTTTAAATGTCACTATATGTAATCTTAGCAACTGGGTTCAAACTGACTACTTCTTCCCTGGGTTAAAAGTATTGTATAACCCAAACAAATTTTTTTATAATTTCCGTAACTATATAATCAATAATTCCTGGTCCAAATAAAGAATCCGGTTCACTAGATGAAATCAATTAATCCCGGACCCAGTTGTTAGCCCAAAATTTAATCTTTAACTAGCCCATATGAAGGTTTATTTTTTTTAGAGTAAATTACCATTTGCATCCCTGACGTTTTCCCATTTTAACCACTTGCATCCCTGTAGTTTTAAAGTCTCGATTTGCCCCCTAACGTTTCCTTTTTATCTCTATTTGAGTCCAAAACACTAACGGCGTTAGATTTTTCTGTTAACTTTTGTAAAATGACAAAATTACCCTTATTATTAATTCACCTTCACCCCTTATCATTTCTTTCTCTCTCTTTCTCCCTGTTTCTCATTCTCTCTTTCTATTTTTTCTCCACAAGTCGGTGGTGGCGACGGGGGTCGCGATGGTGGTGATGGGGTGGTTGCGCTGGTGGTGATGGGGGTCGCGACGGTGGTGATAGGGTCGCGATGGTGGTGATGGGGGTCATGATGATGGTGATGGGGGGCTGCGGTGGTGGTGACGGGGGTTGTCGTGGTGGTGATGGGGTCGCGGTGGTGGTGATGGGGTTGCGGTGGTGGTGATGGGGTGGTTGCGCTGGTGGTGATGGGGGTGACCTTGGCCGCGACCTCGGCTGTTGTGCCGACGATGCAGGGGAAGCAGCAACACATCGCCGATATGTTTCAGAAGTTTGCAGTCGCATTCAAAGCCAAAACCTTTGGATTCTTCAACGAAGAAGAAGAATCCACCGCTGACAACGAAGATGGGTTCACTCTACTCGAATCCACCGAAGACTTCATCACCGATCAGAAGGTTATAATCATCAAACCTGATTTCAATTGCGAAATCGAAAGTCAAAATCATGATGTTTCTGATTCTATGATAAAACCCTTTGATGCCCACTTCGGTAATTATCTACTTTCATCTGTTTTCGCTGTGATTTCGTCTTTTGAAGCTTCGTATCTTCAGTTACAAACAGCACATGTCCCGTTTGATGAAGAGGGGATTATAGTTAATGATAAATCTTTAGTCAATCAGCTTCAGAAATTATACGATTTCAGGGGATTGTATATCGATTCTCGAAAGAATTCAGATTTTAATCTTGATTTCACTAGTGGGTCTTGTTTGGAAGCTCAGGTTAATGAGAATCAAAACAAGCTAAGAGCTTTAGAACTTATGTTTAATAGATTACAGTCTGATATTGATGGGAAAGATGATAAAATTTTGATATTAAGGCAACAATTGGGGGAAATTGAAGAGTTTAATTCGAAGTTATCATTGAAATTGCGCAAGAACTTGAAATCCCCAAATAGGATTTTGCCCACAATTAGGGTTTTTGATTCTATGTTGCGTGATGCCCGTCGATCTTCGCATCGGTTCATGAAAGTTTTGATCCAGTTGATGAATAAAGCAGGGTTTGATTTGTATTTAGCAGCTAATTATGTCCATCCTGATGTGGGTTTTGATCCAGTTTATGAATAAAGCAGGGTTTGGGTGGCTGTGATGGTGGTAATAGGGACTGTGGTGGTGGTGGTGATGAGGGCTGTGAAGGTGATGATGGCTGTTGTCATGGTAGTGATGAGGGGTAATTTAGTCTTTTTAACAACAATTTTAACTGGAAAACTAACAGTGTTAAGTCATCCGGACTAAAATGGAGATAAAAATGAAACGTATAGACTCAAATGAAGATAACACGAAACGTTAGTGGGCGGATGGCAATTTTGAAACTGCAGGGATTCAAGTGGTTAAAATGAACAAACGTCAGGGATGCAAATGTTAATTTACTCTTTTTTTTAAAAAAAGAGAGGCCCAAATTAACAAACTTAAACCCTAACCTATTTGTCTAACACTAACAAAAACACACACAAGTGTGTAGAGAAGGAGAGAGGCGGATAAGAGAGAAAAACTCTCTTAGGGTTCCGGCGACCGCCAAGAGTTCCGGCGAGAATCCGGCGGCCGGAAAAAAAACCAGCCAAAATGAGCGGTTCAACCTCTATCCCCACTAATCACGACCTTCTGATTTCAATGGTGGCCTCGGTTTGTTCTAAAACTCAATAACAAAGAAGTTATTGAAGAGAGAAGTTCGTGGCGGCTATGGTTCCGGTGACCTATTCTGGTGAGTCATGAGGCTAACTATACATCATCTTCTTCCATTCGTCATGCTGGTTCCAATGGTGGTCTTGATTTACTGAGATTTATAGTGGTTGAAAAGATATCCTTCGATGAATTTGGCAGCGGCTAGGGTTTGGTCGTCGCGTTTTCAAATGTTCGGACGGTGCAGGGGGATGGGTGGCGGTTGTTGGTTTATGCGATGGTGGTTATTGAAGAGACTGGCATGGTGGTGCTCGACCACAAGGACAGCAGTGGTGAAGGTGGTTGTGGTTAGGTGATGGCGATGATGATGGCGAGGTTATGGTCGTTTGGTTATGTTTATGTTGGTAGTGGCGATGTATAGATAGTGGTCGGCTTGGATGATTAGTGGTAGATCTGGTCGTGGATGGGCTGTATGTGGTAGATTGTGGTGATGCTACAAGGATGCTGGCCGTGAAGAAGCTGTTGTGGTAGTGATGGTTGTTGATGGTGGAAGAAGTCGTTGGTCCTTGAATGGTGATGGTTGTTGGAGTTGAAAATGACACTAATTTCGCAGGTTAGTTTTTTAATTTCGCAGATTAGTTTTTCTTAATTTCGCAATTTGAACATATAGATTCGCAGAAATTTTTTTTTTAATTTTTCAGCCGTCTTTTTTTATAAATTCGCTGAAAAGTTTTATGAATTTCGCAGAAACTCAACGACACTATTCTTGAACAACTTGGGGCTGTTGAAAGCTGGTTTGTTACCCGCTTACGATTTAACTTGTTAGTTCTTGTTGTTTATCTCTCAAAGTTATATCTTTAGAATCTGCTTAATAAAATAAATATAGAATCTAAAAGACCTTTCTTTTCTCATGCTATACACGAGGGAGCAAGTGGAAAGAGTAGGAATAAAGATGGACCAAGTACCTCTTAGATTCGCCGATGATTTTGGCAGCATTTTCGCTGGTATTTTCGCTAGAAAATGTGAACTTTCGTCCAGTTGGATGTTAATTTTGCAGCTTGATGATTTGAAGATCCTCAAGAACACCAAGAACACACACTAGTGTGTGTGAGAGAATCTTCTTCAGATCTGAATTTTTCTTTCAATTTCTTGTATAAAATATGTTGTAGATGAGAACTTTATATTGTATATCTTCAAATTTGTAATAGATTGTTGTAGATCTGATGAAATTTGGACTTAGATCTGGTTTCTCTCTAGAAAACCCACCAGATCTACTTTCTCTCTCTAAAACCTCAATTTCTCTCTTTAGAAATCTGATGAACAGCTTCAGTATTCTTCAAATCTTCAATGAATTTGATCCAATATGGCTCTGATACCAAATTGTTAGCCCAGAATAATCACACTTGAATCAAATCATGAAGATTATGGATCAAAATAATGATGAACACAATGAAAACCCAAATTTGATGTAACTTAATTGCATATAATTTGTACAAAGTGGAAACCCTAATCAATTGGTCATTCAACCATTAGTCAACTCTAAATACAATTAACCTATTTATAGTAATATAATATTCAGTAATTGCAGTTAGGTCCCTACACTTAGGCTAATTAATGGAAATTATATGTAAAAGATAAAAATGACTAAAACAAGATAAAATATATTTTGTTCACACAAAATATATTTATTACAATAAAACTCCTAGTCATCTAAATCTTCAATGTCTTGTCTCGGTTCTTCATCTCGAACGTGTCGGGTTTGACTTTTGTGTTGACTTTGACCGTGACATTGACTTTTTTTACTTTAACTGTGTTGATAATATAGACTATCTTGTACAGCTCCAACAATACCTCAATTGCAACCAATTCGAGTTGAGGGGTTTGATTTACAGTCAGGGGTTACAAGTGGATTTTGATTGTGTTAAAGATCAAGTGTAATTAATCATTCTAATAACTTTGATATGATTAGATGAACGTTTGCACAGGTTTAATTGCATTATCATTAAGGATTAAGTGTTGAAACGAATTTGGTTTTTGATAGTTCGGTTTCAAGTTTGAGGATGGTAATAAACCGGGTTTAAAGACTAATTAATACGCTCCATCGTGTTGGAAATGATTTCCCGAGAGTTTTGGTGTGTTTTTACTTGAAAACCAAAGCAAAAATAATGTTTTTAGGGGTAGCCGGAGCCGCACCGGAGGGCCGCCGGCCGGCCACAGGAAAATCACGAGGGTGAAAGGTGGGGTTTGGGTTTTAACAAAATTCTTTTCTAGTCCCTGCGGTTTAGGAGTTGTTTAATTGCTTCCAAAACTTAAGTTTTAAGTTTTAATTAAATTACAGTTTGATCCCTGGGGTTTTAAGGTGTTATTGTTTTATGTAAAAACTAATTAGTTACAAGTTACAATATAATAAAACTTTTATTATTTTCATTTATTTTAGGGTTAACACTTATTATGATTATTGTTATTATTGTTATTATTATTATTATTGTTATTATTATTTTTATTATTATTATTATTATTATTATTATTATTATTATTATTATTATTATTATTATTATTATTATTATTATTATTATTATTGTTAATATTATTGTTAATATTAATTATCTAACATTTAATTGCATCAAGATTTTACAACGAGTCCTCATAAATACATTTTACAAAACAACCCTTACAAGGGATAATGAAATTTAACGAATGTTTAACAAATGTACGAAAGGTCACATGTGTGGTGTCTGCGTGTTCGGTTGTGTGTGTATGTGTGTTAAACCGAGTGTGTGTGTGTTTCTTCGTGTGTGTATGTATCTGCGTCTATGTTTCTTGTGTGTGTGTGTGTTTCAATGTGTGTGTGTGTTTCTAGATTGAATCCCATTGTTAGGTCCCTTAAAAGATTAAAATTTAGTCTTTATTGTTTAGTGTCTATTTTGTTTTTTATACTAGTGTAGGGACTTTTTGTGTAAATTTAGTTCCTTAGGTTCTAGTATAAATAGCTTAGACGTAGTATAGATTGAAAGAGTTGTATGTTTTTATGATAACTGCTCTCTATCATTTGTAATCGTCTTTGCTATCAATGAAATATGAATTTTGTTGATTTTGCATGATTTGATTACAATAGATTGTATTTTGCTTTGAATTGTTCATATAATTGATACAGATTGCTCTAATTGATCCTATCAATTGGTATCAGAGCTTTCGGTTGAGTGTTTTTGAGGTTCTGTCGAAGATAGAAACTTCAAAAATCCACTGAAATCTGTAATCAATTGACAATTCAAGTGAGATATTGTGAATCGAAGCAGTGTTTCATCATCAGAAACATGTTTTGAATCACAATTTGTAGTTTATCTCATAAAAATCGAGTGAATTAGTGAAAAACAGTTCGAATATGTGTTCTTGAGTGTTCGACCTAAAATCTCTGAAATTCATCGAAATTTGTTGATGATTACTGAAATTGAGGTTATAGGATTGATTATCGGTATAATCATGAACTAATTGTGAAATTTCAGCTCAATTAATCAACAATTGAAGGTTTTTGAGATTTCTGAGTTCGTTACATTCATATGAAGCTGATGAATGTGGCGTATTAGGGTTGAAAAACACTAAAATTTGACCAAGTGTTTGGTCGTTTGAGAACTGTTGGACTTTTCTCAACTGTTTCAGTCGTTTTACCCTAGCCGTATAACCACTGTGGACTTATAATCACTGTAGGTTAGACACATCACCACTGAGTAGCCGTATAACCACTGTTAGTCGTATAACTACTGTTGGTAGTTTCAGCTTGTGGTCGTATAACTACTGTTGGTAGTTTCAGCATTGTGTTGGAAATTTTTCTAAGGCAATCCCTTAGACTCATCAGCTGTTGGACTTATCACCACTGTTGGACGTTTAACTGTTGGACTTATTACCACTGTTGGTCGTTTCACTGCTGGTCGTATCATCACTGTTGGGCGTTTGACTACTGTTTCGGACTTTTCAGCCTTAACACTTAGAAATTTTTCATAAATTTTCAAAAATCCAAAAATATTTTTTTCTTTTCTTAATTCAAAAGACTAGAAAAACAACAAAAATATAAAAATGGCGAAATAAGAAGATTCTGAGAATAGAGTTCCAAAACTTAAAAACATAGCTGATTTTAAAAATTAGTCTCTTAGGCTGAAACATCATTTGAATTCCATAGACACTGATCTGTGGAAATCAATTGAAAAGGGTCCATACATCCCTGTGACTACTGATGGTCCAGACAGAGGATTTGTGTATTCTAAAGATTCACAAGAGCCTTATCCAGAAGATAATCTTCATGGTGATGATTTAAAAAAGGTAAAGAATGACATCAAAGCATATTCTCTCATGTGTAAAGGACTACCACTGGAAGTTCTTTCAAGGCTTGAAAACTATCAGACTGGATATACAATGTATAAAGCCTTGAAGATTATATGTGAAGGAGGGAAAAAGATTCAAGATCTGAAAAAGCAGAAACTGAAAAGGCAATCGGAACTTTTTGAGCACATCTCAGGAGAAACAATAAACCAAATGATGAACAGGTTTGTGCAATTAACTACAGAGATGTCTACTTTGGGAATCAAGAATGATCTTGAGGACTTAAACAATAGACTTCTGAATGCACTACCATCTTCTTGGAAACAAACTGTCACTTTGTTGAAACATACTGAGAAGTTTCCAATGGATCTTGATCTTCTCATTGCTAAAATTGAATCTGTAGAAATTGATGAGAGCTCAAGAAATAATGATAGACATGCATCAACTACTCAGTATAAGTATGTTGCTTCACCAGCAAATACTGTTGAGAATGCATTTCTGGCTAAAGACCAATCCACTCCTGAAGATGAAGGTGATCTATTTGTGGGAGCAGGATTCTTCACCAGTACACCTGCTTACTCAACTCAACCACAACCACAATCTTCACCTAAAGCTCAAATGCCTAAACCTTCAACTGAGATGCCATCCTCCTCAAACTCAAACTCTCCCAATCCAAGTAAAGTGAAAGATGTGATCAATATTCTTTTACAAGATGAAGAGTCAAAAACTGCTTTCACTGCTTTCATGGCAAGCTTTCAAGCTTATCAAGGCAGTCATCTGACTCAAGTGGAGCTAGTTCTACAGGATTTGTTTGAAATGGATCCAGATGATGTAGAAGAAATGGATCTTAATTGGCAGATGGTCATGATAGCTTACAGAACTCAAAAGCATGCTTACACTAACAGAAATTACAAACCCAGTGCAAACAAAACTGTTGGGTTTGATAAATCAAAATCAAGATGCTTTAACTGTAACAGCTATGGTCATTTTCAAGAGAATGTAAAGCTCCAAGAAACCAAGGAGGAAATACTCAAGGCAGCTCAAATGGTCAAAAGTATCAGCAACAGGCAAACAAGACTTTTCAGAAGCCATATCAAAGTCTACCAATGCCAGAACCCAAAGAAGAGAAGAACAGTGAGGAAACTAAGAAGGCACTGGTTGTAAACATCAAAGATGATTATGACTGGAGTGCATATGCAGAGCAATTTACTGCTGATCTCACTGCTAATCTGGCACTAGTTGCTGAAGTTGATGATGAAGACTGGTCTGAATTTAAAGATCCTAAATATGATGAATCAGATCAAGAAGAAGAGTATGATTGGAGCGACAAATCAGACCTAAAAGATACCACTGAAGAAGTTGCTCTTATGGCTCAATCAGAACAACCAAAGGTTGTTAACTCTGCTGATACTGAATCCTCAAACTCATATCCTGAAATACCAGCAGACGTGAGAGAGAAAATGTGCACAAAAGCATGTTTTGAGCTAGTTGACCACTACAGAACATATTCATTTAAAATTTGTGACAAGCTCAAACAAGAAGAATCAAAACACAATAAGCTAAAATCAGATCACAAAATTGCTGATGAAAAGATCATGTCTCTTCAAGCTTCATGGAACAAAACCATTAAAGAACTTGAACTTGTCAAACAACAACTTGAAGAGATGAACAAAACACTTGAAAAAGAAAAATTGGCACATGCAGCAACTCAAATAGATTTAGCCAAAGTCAAAAGCTCAAAGAAAATTGTTGAGTAACTGGTGAATGCAAGAAATGACAAAGACAAAACAGGACTAGGATTCACACATGAACCTATGCCTGAATCTATCTCAAAAACATTACCAGAAATTTCAATACTCATGATCATTCACCGGAAAACAAAGCTAAACTGAAAGAATTTCAAGATCAAAATAACTTTAAAAAGAAAAATGTTGAAGTTTATGAAGAAACTGACTTAGACAAGATCAAAAATGGTCATCCAATCAAAGTCAAATCATATGAACCTCAACAAAAGCAAAAGAAGCTGTTTGTACCAAAAGGTGAAACTGTTATTGAACAAAGTAAACAAATGAGTGAAAAATCTACTGAATTCAATAACAAACTTAAAGGAAAATGTGAAGAAGCTAAAACAAATAATAATTTGTCTGATGATTCAAGTTCTAATGAACTAACTGAAATACAAGCGTGTCAAAAGGAATCTTCTCAAGATTCAACTAAACTTCAAAGCAAGAAAACGTCATCAAGATTAAGAAATCAAAGACGAAGAAAAGCTGCAAAAGCAAAGAAAACTGAATCAACTAATCAGTCACAGAACAATTCTCAAATTAAACCTGTGAAGTTTGTGTCTGCAGGAACTTTTGATTTGAACACAAACACAAAAATGACACCTACATCTAAGATCAAATCTAACTCTGATCTGAAAACAAGTTCAGATCATAAGACTTCCGTTGTGCATAAAAGATTTGAATCAAAAGAGTCAAAGAATGTTGTTCAAGTTAAAAAGAAAAATCCAAACGATCAAAAGACCAATTTCACACCAGTTAAACAACAAATTAACTTGCCTAACCCAAAAGTTAAACAAGAATCAAATGTTGCTTCAACATCAAGGGTTAACAAAATGTTGTTTAAACATTCTGAAAAGTATTGTGATATCTGTGACATGTACAATCATGACATTTCAGAATGTTACTTTAACAAGTATTACTACATATGTGATATGACAAATCACACCACAGCTGAGTGTTATTTTAACAAATACTGTGCTTTGTGTGATGAAAGAAATCACAATACCAATGATTGTTACTTCAGGAAGAACTCTACAAGGAAGGAATTCAATAATCAAGGTTTTGTAAATCCACAATTTATAAGAAATCAAAATATTGGATTTAAATTTTCACAACAACAATCTTCCTTGGGTTTGAGATCTTTCAGAAGAAACAATTCAGATTTTGTCAAATCACAGCAATACCATCAAGAAAAGTTTATTCCTCGATCTGTGAGAATAAACCAAGGAACATTCTCAAATGATTCATACAAGAGTTCAAGATTTCTTAATAATGCTTTGAAATCAAAATCTCAAAGAGATAATCAGTTGGTTTCTCAAAAAGGATTTGAACATGTTAAAATTCAAAAGAAACCAGATGTCAACAAACTTCATTTTAAACAATTTACAATTGTTGACAAGTTTAACAAGCCCAAGACCATCTTGGCTTGGGTTACTAACTCACCTTAAATGTTTGTGACTGCAGGTACGCCCGCGGAGACCAATCAACTCATGGTATGTTGATAGTGGGTGTAGCCGGCATATGACAAGCAATCAAGCCTTGTTAAAAGACTTTAAGTTAAAGGATGGTACTCAT
Organism: Flaveria linearis; assembly: GCA_024085815.1. Classification (NCBI taxonomy): domain Eukaryota; kingdom Viridiplantae; phylum Streptophyta; class Magnoliopsida; order Asterales; family Asteraceae; genus Flaveria; species Flaveria linearis. The sequence continues at coordinate 73,547,714 of CM044002.1, read as the reverse complement.
GTTGCTTTTGGAGGTGATGCAGGTGGAAAGATAACTGGAGAGGGAACAGTGTCCAATGGGATTATCAGTTTTGATAAAGTCAACTTTTGCTCACAGTTGAACTTTAATCTTCTAAGTGTATCCCAAATTTATGACAAATCTTATTCTGTTCTTTTTGATGAATCTCACTGTTATGTCTTGAAACCAGGTTTTCAGATTAGCAATGACTGGGTGATAGTTAAAGCTGCTCGAGACAGAGATGTATACAAACTGGATATGTCTCAAGTGGATCCTGCAACTGAAACTACTTGCCTGATTGCTAAAGCTTCAAATGATGAAAGCCAGCTTTGGCATAGACGTCTTGGTCATTCCAACTTCAAAAACATGAACAAGCTTATAGCAGGAAATCATGTTATTGGACTTCCTTCCAAGAAGTTTTCAACAACTGATCATTGCTCAGCATGTCTGAAGGGAAAACAACATAGAGCGTCTTATAAGTCCAAACTAATAAACTCAAACACCAAACCACTCCAGATGTTACATATGGACCTTTTTGGACCAACTAATGTTAGGAGTATTGGTCGAAAATCATATTGTTTAGTCATCATAGATGATTATACAAGATTTTCATGGGTTTTCTTTCTTCAAGCTAAATCTGAAACTGCAGATCTTCTAAAAGAATTTATTAATAAAGTTGAAAATCAGCTTGATCAAAAAGTAAAAATAATAAGAAGTGATAATGGAACTGAATTTAAAAATGCTAACATTGATTTGTTTTGTGCAGAAAAAGGGATAGTTCATCAGTTCAGTGCTCCCAGAACTCCACAACAAAATGGAGTTGCTGAAAGGAAGAACCGAACTTTGATTGAAGCTGCCCGTTCTATGTTAGCAGATGCTAAACTTCCAATCACTTTCTGGGACGAAGCAATATCCACAGCATGTTTTGTTCAGAACAGAATCTTGCTTGTTAAAGATAAAAAGAAAACTCCATATGAGTTGATGTTTGACAGGAGACCAAACATAATTTTTTTAAAATCATTTGGTTGTCCAGTTATGATTCTTAACTCAAGTGATCATTTAGGAAAATTTGAAGAAAAACTGATAATGGATTTTTCGTTGGATATTCATCTTTTTCAAAAGCCTATCGAGTGTATAACTCTAGGACAAACACTATTAATGAAACATTCAACGTTAAATTTTTGGAAAATTCTTTTCCATCAGTTTCAAATGGTCCTGCATGGTTATTTGATTTGGATTCTTTGTCAAACTCATTTCAGTCTAACTTGTTTAATCTATCTGATGATTTTTCAGGTAAGAAGAACTCAAGAGGAGATCTTGGATCGTTCAGTGATGATTCAGATTCTGATGATTCAGATGATGCTCGTCCAGATTATCCATTTTTTTCATTTGTCAAGGATTCAACAATCCATTTCCATGACAATGTTCCTGATTTTTCAGCTTCAGATCATTCTGTTTCAGCTGCTCAAGAAGCATCACAACAAATTCCTAATGATGGTACAGAAATTGGACATCCTGAGTCTGGCACATCTTCCATTTCTGGAAATGAAATTAATCAAAGTAATTTTGATTACTTTATCAATTCACCAACTCAAGTTCCAAATTTCACTCCACATTCTTCTACCTTATTGCAACAGCTCTCCAATCTAAACCAAACAAATCTTGATGTTACTGTTCAAGGAAATGAGATTCCGATATCTCGTATCCACCGGAACCATCCAACATCACAGATTATTGGTCCTCTGAATGAAAGAACTACTAGGAGTAAATCTGAACATGCAAATGTTTGTTTATACTCGTGTTTCCTTTCTCAGATTGTTCCTAAAAATGTCACCGAGGCATTACAGGACAATGGTTGGATTGAAGCTATGCAAGAAGAACTTCTTCAATTTCGAAAACAGGAAGTGTGGAAGTTAGTGGAATTACCTGAAGGAGAAAATGCCATAGGCACAAAATGGTTGTTCAGAAATAAAACTGATGATCGTGGCATTGTTATAAGAAATAAAGCAAGACTTGTTGCACAAGGATACACACAGGAAGAAGGAATTGACTATGATGAAGTATTTGCTCCAGTTGCAAGACTCGAATCTATTCGTGTTTTCCTGGCTTATGCATCAATCATGAAATTCAAGGTGTATCAAATGGACGTCAAAGGTGCATTCTTGTATGGTCCAATCACTGATGATGTGTATGTGAAGCAACCTCCAGGCTTTGAGGATGCAGAATTTCCACATCGTGTGTATAAGCTTAGCAAAGCTTTATATGGCCTACATCAAGCTCCTAGAATTTGGTATGAGACATTATCTCAACACTTGATTCAACATGGATATACAAGAGGGAAAATCGATCCAACTTTATTCATAAAGAAGGATAATGATGATCTCTTATGTGTGCAAGTGTATGTAGATGATATCATATTTGGTTCTACCAGTCCAACTTTGTGCAAAGAATTTGAAGAGATCATGAAATCTCGGTTTCAAATGAGTTCTATGGGAGAAATCAATTTCTTTCTTGGATTGCAAGTTCAACAATCTACAGATGGTATTTTTATCAATCAAGAGAAGTTCGTTGATAAACTCTTGAAGAAATTCAAACTGCATGATTGTCAATCCATAAGAACTCCAGCTGACGTAAACACCAAGATTGAACCTGATCCTAAAGGAAAATCAGTAGACCAAACTTTATACAGATCTATGATTGGTTCTTTGATGTATCTTACTGCATCACGACCAGACATAATGTATGCTGTTTGTGTCTGTGCAAGGTATCAATCAGACCTGAAAGAATCTCACTTAATTGCTGTCAAAAGAATATTCAGGTATCTCAAAGGTAAACCAGACTTAGGGCTTTGGTATCCTTACGAGGGTAATTTTGAGTTACATGGATACACAGATAGTGATTATGGTGGATGTTGTCAAGACAAAAATCTACAACGGGTGGTTGTCAGTTTCTTGGACCCAGATTAGTTTCATGGCAATGTAAGAAACAAACAAATGTTTCTGTCTCAACTGCAGAAGCTGAGTACATAGCTGCATCAGCAGGATGTTCTCAAATCCTTTGGTTGCAAAACCAATTGCTAGATTATGGGTTCAATTTTCTTAAAACACCCATTTACATTGATAACACTGCTGCTATGTTCATTACAGCTAATCCAGTTCAACACTCAAAAACAAAACATATCGAAATTCGATATCATTTTCTAAGAGATAATTCTGAAAAAGGTTTAATCATTTTAATTCAAATAGCAACTGAAAAACAGTTGGCAGACCTATTTACTAAAGCTTTTCTACCAGGAAGGTTTGAGTATTTAGTGGAGTCAATTGGCCTTATTAACCATGTGTAAACCTGGTTACAAATTTGAATCTTTTCATGATCAAATACTTTCCTAAATCTGATATTTTCATAAGGATAACTTTTCATAGTTATTTGCCTGATTGTTTGTGTGTGTGTGCTTTCTGTCATAGAAAAACAAATACAAAATTAGAAAACTCAAAAATCAAATAGAAAAATATAAATCAAAAATCCAAAAATAAAGTGCTTTTCATTTTTCATTCATTATTTTAGGAATGAATCTGTATTTGCCTTCTGTGAGAAATGATAGTACATTAGTAAGATCAGTTGCATACTTCACTCGCTAATAAAGTCTGACATGATCAAGATTTGTTGTGTAGACACTATCATGCTAGTATACTGAACAAGTAAATTCTTGTGATTACCCACATTCTTATGCTTGTTTGTGTATTCATCTAAGTACATTTGAGTGTATTATCTTATCAGATTGCCTGCTTGTTAAGCTACTCCTGCTCACACCTAATGGTAATGTGACTAATCATGAGATCTGTTACAAGCATCATTTACTTCTATGTTATGAGTCATCATAGACCTGAAGTACTGAGATATCCTCTGTTGTAAGTCATTACAGACCTGGATATTCTCATTTGATGCAAAAGATGCAAATGTGCACAACCCATTCAAAAGGATGGTTAGAGTTGATCAAATGGTTATCCATGATCATTCTCTGTTAAATTAAGTAACATGAACTCTGATTATGCATATTTGTTAGGTAATAAGTTGAGAGTATGTGCTTTCTTGCATGTCTTGATGATGGTTGATCCTCTTTGTCTTGGTATGAGTCACATCTTGTCATATACCTCTACCATACTCATCCAAGAATTGAAAAAGTAAGTGAGCTGATAGTTTATGTCAAAAACACTCATTTGCTGTCCTTAGATCTTGTGTCTCCTTTGCTGTGATATCACTGACCTGGAACACACTTGATCAGGATTTAATCATTGTCTATGACTATCCACATAATTTTTTTATTTTAATGTTCTGATCTTATCTAATATGATCTCACTGCAATCAAAGATTCTAGTGTAAATATTAGATTTTTATTTTGCATTAATTTTGATTTTATGCATGTTTTCTTGTGTGAAGGCAATATAACAATGTTAAGTATGATATTCTTATGATCTCTTAGTAAACTTCTAAGTTTTGTAAAACTTAAAAGTTTAGGGGGAGTAATAATCCAATAAGAATAGTCTCAGAAAATCAAAATGAAAATGCTCATGTTGAATTGAACGGATGATGCTTTAATTTCAAAGTATGTGTGTGTTTATCAAATGATAAAATGATCTCATAATTTTTAGCAAAGTGGAAAAGATTCTGTGAAAAGTTGAAATCAAGACAGATGTTGAAATATTTGGTTGTTCATTTTGAAACTAAGATGAAGGGTCAAACTTGTAAAAAGTTCAAATTTGAGGGTCAAAATGTAAATTTGAAACTTTGAGGGTCAAAAGTGTAAATTTGAAACTTTGAGGGTCAAAAGTGTAAATTTGAAATTTTGAGGGTCAAAATGTAAAAATATGCAATATTGTTTGAATATTAGTATGAAATATTACTAATTTGTTTAAACAGTGTGCAGGTGGAAGATTTGAAAATTCCAAGTGCAAAAATGTACAAACAGTTGTTATATGTCTGATTAGTTGATGTGTGGACATTTTAGATTTATTATGCTACTGAAAAGTGCTTATGCTACTGAAACAGTGCTTATGCGACCAACAGTGCTTATGCTACTAACAGTTCTCATAAGTCTGAAACAGTTCTCATACGGCTAGACTAATGTGTCTAACAGTGCTAATACGACTGGACTCACAAGGCTGTATAGTGCTTATATGTCTCAATACTTAGTGAAATTTTTGACCTAATGAGTCTGAACGGTCCTGAAACGACCAACAGTACTCATAAGTCTAAGATTTTTTACTTGGTATAAATAGAACACTTGTGATATTCAACTTATTCTCATTTCAAAAACCCTCATAAAACCCTCTGAACTATCGAACTCTCGAACTTTCTTCAACCAAAACCCTCATTCTTCGATTGAATCCATTTTGAACAAAAATTTCAGATTGTTGAAAGTATTCTTGTGATTGTGAATGTAAGTGAATGATTCGCATTTAACTGATTTCATTTAAATGAAATATTTTTGATGGTCGTTCGATCACTGTACGGTCGTATGAACCCTAACACTTGTAAAATCACAGATTACTTCAAATCGAGAAAAAAATGTGAAAAATTGATGATTGATTCTTGTTCATCTGATGATTTCGATCATGATATTAGGTTAAGCTTGTGATAATCTGATATTTGATTGAAGTTTTGATTCATGGTCACCGATGAACATTCTCGGTGATGATGAACTTGATGAAGAAGATGAACAGTTTCATAAATTTCAAAATAAAATAAAACAAAATTTAAAATAAAATCAAAACTGATAAAAAAAAACATCATCTCAGGAATTTAAGAGTTTTTAATAAAGTGATATAAGATAACATAAACAGAAGTGTTAAACTGTTAATCAAAATCAATCTTGAAAATTCATTTTTTTAAAAATTAAGTGTTTTCACTTAAAATTAAAATTCAAGTTGTTTTTAAAATCCAACTTCATTTTAACACATCAGTTTATAATATCTTAAATCATCATAATTTTAAACTCACAATTAATCATTTGATTCAAAATACACAGTATCTAACATCATTGTTTTAAATTTTACAGATGGCTGAATTGAAGTTTGTTCCTAAGCACAACATTGCTGCATTTTTGAATGATGAAGCTCAAGATGCTTTTTCTTATGAAGAAATGATCAGATTTCTTCTAAGAACAAAATATGTTTATGCAATGTGTTACCAAACTGTAATCTATGACAGACTTATTAGACAGTTTTGGAACACTGCACGGGTTGAAGTAGAGGATGGAAGAAAAGTTGTAAGAGGCTTTGTGACCAGAGATAGAATGATAGAAGTGTTTGAAGATTCTATCAGAAATGCTCTAAGATTGGGTGATAATGATCCAGAAGATCGATATGAATTTTCTTTTGATGAATGCAGAGAAATTTTTATGGCTATGGGTCATCCTGATCAGTTTCCTAAGAAACAATTCTTTAGAGCAAGGGTCTATAATCATTGGAAGCTTCTTTGTTACATCTTCCAACACTGTTTGTCCAAGAGGAGTGCTGGATGGAATTCATTTCCTGTGGACATAGCTTCACCTATTGTTGCTCTAGCTACAAACAGGAGGTTTAATATGTCAAAGTGGATACTGAATGGATTTGCCTTTAATTTAGAAAAAGGAACAAGGCACAAATACTTGATGTATCCAAGATTCCTCCAAATGATTATCAATGAGGAATATCCTGACATACATGTTTATGGTGTTGGTGGAGATCGGTTGGAATTGGAAAATATGTCTGAAATGACATATAAGAAGTTAACAATGATAACAGGTGCTCAGAATGTTCCTATGTTTGACTACATGTTAAATGTAGCAAATGATGAAGTTGACATTACTGTAGAGCATTATCATTTGTTAGAGGGAGAACCAATTGATCCTGCTGATCTAATAGATGAGTTTCCTATAGAGGAAGATAATCAAGATGAGGAAAATGATCAAGATGATAATGATCAAGATGATAATGATCAAGATGATGATGATAATAATGATGATGATGATGGTGATGTAGCTGAGACTCACCAAGATCTAAGTCATGAACCACCAATTTCTGAGCATGAAAATGAAGCTCAAAATGAAGATGAAGAAATAGTGGGTGATGAAGTTCATGAACAGGACAGTGAGCATGAAGCAGTTGATAATGCTGATGTTTTCATTATTGATGAAACTGCTCATGAAGAGGTACATGAAGAGGAACAGGCTCACTTTAAGACTGAACAAGAGATGAATGTTGATGATCAAATTCTTGATTATGAGTTCATTGAGACATTCCAAATTAATCAAGATATACCTGTTTCTACAACCTATGTGGCTGTTCAAACCGAAGAAATTCTTGATGTTGATGAACTTGCAAGGCTAAAAGATGAAAATGAAGCCAAAGAAAAGGAGATTGCTGATCTAAAGGCAGAGCTTGATTTGTTGAAGAAAGAAAATGAGAAATTGAAAGAAGAAAGTCTTAGCAAAGATGAAAAGATTGTATCTTATGCTAAAGACAAAGAAGATGTGATTAAAAATTTTGAGGTAATGATCAAAGACTATGATCTTCTTGAAGAAAAATTCAAGAAATTGACTGAGGAAAATGAAGGGTTGAAAGAAGAGTTGATAAAATTGAAAGAATTAGCAAAACCAAAGTCTCCAGAAGTTGAAATTATTTCAGAAACCATTCCAATTGATGTTGAGAAGGTATCTGCAATGGAGAAAGGGAAAAGAAAATTAGATGAAATAGATGCAGAAGTTGTACCCGAATCATCTACAAAGGTTCAGAGAACTGAAGAGTCACTTGAACAAGAAATTCAAGAAAGCCAAGAACCAAGTACTCAAGATAAAATTGGTGCTTTGGAAGACTTGGAAGATGAATTTGATGATAATTGGTATAATGAAGTTCTTGATGATGAAGATATAAATGAAGAATTTGAAAATCTTCCTTTGGAGCATGATCAAGGAATTGATGACATTCCAACAGATTTTGAGGAAAGATACAACTTCTTGGTGAAAATGAAATACAACAGAGTGTTCTTAGATGGGCTAACTGTTTCTCAGATAAACGATGAATATGAGAAGTGTATAGCTGCTGAGTCTTCTGCACCTGTTGATCCAAATGAAATAAGTTTGGAACATGGTGAATGGGATAGAAGACAGGAGAGCATAAACGTTGAAGAAATTTCTAGTTCTGAGCTGCACCATCCAGATCCAGAAGACATGAGCATAACTGCTTTACGATCATGGTTGCAAGCTAGAAATTATCCATGGAAAAGATTGAAGAGATTACAAGGAGAATCTTTGAGGAATTTAGTAAAAAGCTTTCAATTGACTGAAAAACAATCGAACAAAATGATCATTCTAGATACTGATAACCCTCAGTATTTAGACATTACAAAAAGAACTCGGATTTTGAAACCCCAAGAAATCAAACAGATGGCTAAAAATCTAGTATGCTTGAAAGAAGGAAAGAATTGATGAGTATGTTTCCTCCAACAGAAAAACAAGTATACAAAGCTTCTTCTGATCAAATTCAAATTTTTGATAAGTCTAGATCAACTGGTGATCTAGTGAGAAATGTGTTACAGAGAGGACAATCAGTTGCTGAGCTTTTAAATGCAATGATTGCTCCAGATTTTACAAATCAAGTTAAAATCATAGCATGGAAGTATGATGAGATTTTTGATGCATTTTTGATAAAACGAGTAAATGCTGTGTGTGATGTATATCACTTCTACTCGAGCATCATTAAACTTCCAGTGCAAGATCTGAAAGAGTTAAGTAAGCTTGACTTGATTAATCCTACTGAATCAAAAAGAGGATCAATGTTTGTAGAACTCTTGAAAAGAGGATTAGCAAGGACTAGTAACTTTCTTGAAACAAGATGTGATCAGGAAGACAAGGAGTACTTTACTTTGCTAAAGAAAAACAAAATGTTAAGGGGTTTACAAACAGAAGAAGAACATTTTATGATTGAATTTTCTGATAAGTATTTCGAGAAAGTAACTTCACCGGGATTAAAGGTAATTGAAGGAAATCAAAAGACAAAACCAATTTTGAGATGGTTCTATAACACCTCAACTTTTGAGTTGAAGTTGGTCCGAAATCTCACAAACTGGGATGAGGACATGATTTCATTGTTTGGTACTTTTGAATTAAAATTACTTCACCCGAGTTATATTTCATTCTTGGCAGTACAAAAGTTTGAGAAGGTGATTCCTGATATTGCAGAACAAGATAAGAAATACTTTATCTCAATTATCAATGTGATGAATGCTGTAATGGAGCGAATTTCGTTGAGAAAGGCTCTTGCTTATGCAAACATCGTGAAGAAAGATATTCCAGATATTGAGTTTATGAGAATATCAAGAAAAGGTGTGCTTGAATTGTACACAAAAGACTGCGGAATTCCAATTGAACTATATGCTAATGTGGATATAGCATGTTTGTCAAAGAACACATTGGAAAGAATGAAGCAGTTAGATATAAAAACCAATGAATCAAAACCAGAGCAAGCTGTTCTAGCAAAGAAATTCAAGTCAGCGATTGAGAATGCATTGAAGGAAATTGAAATGTACAAGCAGAAGCCAATGTTCAAAGTAAAAGAAGAGCCTGAGGATTTCTTTGCAGATTGAAGAATGAAGAGAGAAGAGTGAAGATAAAAGAAGAAGTCAAAGGATGCAGAGAAGATAAAATGAAGACAAAGACAAGATTGAAGATAAAAGAAGAAAAGAAAGGATGGAGCTGAACTGAAGACTGAAGACAATGTAAATCTTAGGGGGAGTATTGTTAGGTCCCTTAAAAGATTAACATTTAGTCTTTATTGTTTAGTGTCTATTTTGTTTTTTATACTAGTGTAGGGACTTTTTGTGTAAATTTAGTTCCTTAGGTTCTAGTATAAATAGCTTAGACGTAGTATAGATTGAAAGAGTTGTATGTTTTTATGAAAACTGCTCTCTATCATTTGTAATCGTCTTTGCTATCAATGAAATATGAATTTTGTTGATTTTGCATGATTTGATTACAATAGATTGTATTTTGCTTTGAATTGTTCATATAATTGATACAGATTGCTCTAATTGATCCTATCACCCATGGGTGGGGGTGATGCATATGGTTAGGTGTATATAAGATGAATACGCATATGTATATGTATCGTGTTATGAATGTGTACGAATGTGGTTATATTAAATTCATAGATGTAATTGTGTGGATGGGACCAATTCTATGTTGGAGGTCGATGTGGGGGAATGGGTTGGCATAAATCATATGATGAATTCACGTGGGTTTTGGTTGAATAATGCATTATGTGTATATATAGTATATGTTTTGTGTGTGGCATTTATATATAATAACTACCTATTGTATGTTATATGAATTTATGTTTGTATTTTATCATGGTGACTGAGTTAATGTCTAATGCGAACCCAAACCAAGAACGCGAAACCGTACGATCCATTGCTAATATTTAATATTAATTAAATAATAAACATGCATCCAGGGTATTCGGAAACTTAATCATTCGTGCTTGCACTTTACTTATACTCTTTTTGGGGAAGATAAACATGTTCTTTTTAAACGTTCATTCATTAGATTAGTATTATTTTAATTATCGCATGTTTACTAGTGTTGAACCAATTTAAGCCCTCACTTTTGAACCGTTAATTTATGTACTTGAGCGAGTTAATTCTGAGTAGATGTAATGGGTTTCACAAACCCCACCTGGGCTAGTCACGCTAGCATGACTGTCTGTCAAACGGGTGTTTACTTGAACTAATTGCTATTGTTGTGGTCTTGTAACCGCAGTGGAGGCATGCTTACATTTGTTAGCTTCGGTTGCAAACTTCATACACTAAGTAACTTGTTATGTAGATTAGATATCTACTGATATTACTTTGTTTACTGGATTTGTTATTATTGACTTATTACTTCTTATCAAAACCTATGAACTCACCAGCCCTGTGTTGACACTGTAATATGTTTCTTTCAGTTTCATAAGGTATGCACACTTAGGACCATTGGATCATTTAATCACATTACTGGTTATCTATAAAACATTAATTTTTGTAGGATTTCATTTATTTGGGTTGTGTTTGATTTGCACTATTTAAACTATAAATAATTAACTGATTACGCTGCCGTAATTGTTTTCTTGAACTTATCATTAAACATGTTTTGAGATTGTCTGATAATATTAAATGCTACATTTTATAATTTGTGGCATTTCGTGTAACTATCGGCTGAGATCCTAGTAGGTCATACGCCTAACGGCAAAACCCTATTTGTGGAAATTGAGGGTGTTATCAAAGCCAAAGCTTATAGCGAACTAAAAGAAACTTGCATTTCATTTGCATTATGTTTAGACTATTTCCTGATGCCAATGCTTATTGTTTGCCTTGCTTATTCCTGTGAGCGTTGTTTGAAGGAATGGCTTCTCTTCTGCGCCCTCTTCATCTTGGGAAAAAGCCATGTTCACCTTGATTCACTGCCTTCATCTTCTGATCCAGATGAGTGGCCTATGCATATTTTCGATGCTGATAGGTTTAATTATGATCAGCCTTTTGTTTTACCTCTGTTGATACACGATGTCCCTAGTTTATTGTACTTAATCACTTATGTCTTTCACTTCTTACACGTGTAATTCAAGAACAGTATTGTAATATAATATGTGTTTGGATGTTTATTAACTTTGATTACATCATTCATTATTACATGCTCGATGAACTATATATATATAGGTTTGAGGTTGTTGTGCATAGTTCTGAGTCAACAATGATTCAGAAATGTGTTTGACTTAGTCTCGTGGTTATTCATGCTAATGGACCATGCTTATAGACTAGTCGCACGACTGAACCAGGTGACAGGATCAGTCGTATGAATAACTCATAAGACTGGCTCAGTCGCACGACTGAACCATTCATAGAGTTCAGTCATGCGTATGAATCAATCCCATGACTCAGTCACACGACTGAACCATACTAATGGCTCAGTCGTACGAATGGACACTGAAACCTATAAATACCGTATAATTTGTGGAAAAACATAACACTTCAAATATTATCATACCCTAGCCGTCCAGAGATCGTCCATCCAACTTCATAGTTCGTTCCTGATCGATTACTACTCATTCTTAACGTTTGTTTAATCATTAGATCAGTCAGGTTTTCGTTCTCACTGATTGGATCACCAATCAAATATGATTCTGCACTATTTGATCTGGTTTCACATGGAATAAGTTAGTACTCCGTACGTATACGGTCCTAACAAGTGGTATCAGATGCTTGGCTCGTGATTCTTCGTGGATTCGATTGGTGTTCTTGTTAAAATTAACATTTTAATTCAAAAGATTCTTTTTTTGACTCAAAACGTGTTTTCTGAAGTGTGTTTGATTCAAAAGTTTCAAACTTTTCGACCTATGGCAGATTAGGGTTTGTGAAATATCATTTTTTGGTGTCAAAGTGTTGAATTTTTCATTCACAACAGCTTAAGTCGCACGATAACTCAATCGTACGACTGAATTCCAATCGCACAATTCAACCGCACGACTGGACTTAGTCGTATTGTTCATTCGCACGATTAAGTTAATCCATAAGGTTGAACTCATTCGCACCCCTCAATCACACGATTGAACTCAATCGCACAATTGAACTTAGTAACGCTCTCCAATCGCACAATTGAACTCAGTAGTATTCTCCAATCGTACGATTGACTCTGTCATATACAAAATTTTTCAAGTTTGAAACCATGGCAATCAAAACTCTACGTTTACTGCTGGTAAGGAATCACAGATCCAGAATCTATTGCTTCTGGAAAATGAGATTGGAATTATAACAAACCACCGAAGCTGTTGACTTTGGATGGGTAGCCGTAATGGAAACAACGTTTTAAAATTTATCTGAACGGTGTTGACCCTAACTTATAGACAACCATTGAGACTGGATATACTGTATCAGTTGGTACTAATGGGGAATAGGGGACAAAAGGTTGCATATAAAGCTGAGAACAAAGCTTATACGTTATTGACACAGTCAATCCCTAAGGATATCTTCCATTAGTTTTCAGAACATAAGCAATCAAAGAAGTTACGGGAGGCTCTAGAAAAGAGATATGATGGTGATGCAACCTTGAAGATGCTGAAAGCTAAAGCTCTCAAGAAGGAATTTGATAACTTCTCACCCATAGGAAATGAGAGCCTGGATGATATTATAGATAGGTTTTATCATCTGATGAGTGAGCTGCATACACACGGTGTTACTACATCAATGGAGGATAAAGTAGCAAGCTTTGTTGATGGTCTGCCAGATAAATGGGATTCGTTTGTGTCTAATCTGAGACAGAATGATACTTTCACCACTTTAGACATCAATGATTTTATCTTGAAATTAAGGGAGGAGGAACTACGGTTGAAATACATGTCCAAGAAACGATCTTACACCCAGAATCCTTCACTCTATATCATTGCTCCTACCCCAGTTTCATCTGGAGCACCTCTTCAAACAGCGTTTGTTTTCAACCCGTCTGGAACTTCTCAAAGTGGCTCTTCGGGAAGTGAATCATCAGGTTCATTTGGAAGCCAATATCATATCCCTGATTCAAATCCTACTAAGCTGAAGACTGAGAATCTGGGAAATGTTACTATTGAAGTAGCAAAAGAGCATATGGTTCTTCTTGTTGCGGTTGTACACTCATATGATGGGTTGGTTGCTGGTAAGATAGGAAACTGTCATCTTGCAGATGAAGACTATGAGCAGGTAGATGAGACAGAGTTGGAAAGAATGGATATTATGTGGGCTTTGGCAAGTGCTGTTAGAAGGGCTAATAAGTTTGTGAAAAAGACGGGTCAGAATCTAGTTGCCACCAAAGACACAACATTTGGTTTTGATAAAACCAAAGTTACATGCTTTAACTGTGGTGAAATGGGTCACTTCAAAAGAGAGTGCATAAAACCTAAGAAGACAGGAAATGGTAACCCTTTTCCATCAATCAATCGTCAGGACAAAGAGAAGAAAGTGGCATCAACAGGTCAGGATTCGAAGGCATTGCTGCTCAAAGAGATAAAGGACAGGACTGGTACTTCAGATTTATGTCTGATGGAGACGCAAATGTGGCACTGGTAGAAGATCTTAATGATGGGTCAGCTAGTGAGGGAGATAACATAGCTGATTATACTCATTCAGACGTTGAAGAAGCTATGGATGTCATGGATCATTTGGTTGAAGATGAATTGACTACTGCTAGCATGGAATCTCTAGTCATCGAGGAATCTAAGTTTGCATTTATGGCTGACACCTCCAACTCTCCACCGGTAGATTCTAAAGACGAACTTTTTGATAAACATGCCTGTGCAGAATGTAATAAATTTCGTGAATGCATAGACTTAAAATTTGCTAGGTTGTTAGATAACAATGACAGTCTGGTAAATGGTTTGAAATTATGCACTGAAGCTAATAGAGTGTTAAAACAAAATGAAAGTAACTTTAAAAAAAACTTGATTTGTTAGGAAAACAACTTAGGGAAACTGAGGTTGTTGCCTTAAATCAAGCAAATGACATTAAGTTCTATTTATCAACAATAGAGGAAACTAAGAAAGAAAAAGCCATTTTGCAAGCTAGAATTGAATCTTTAAATCAAAAACTTCACAGTCTAGATAGTTCCTCTCATATTGTTCAGAACTTAGTCAAATAGAGAAACAAGGGGAAGGGCTTGGTTATAAAGTAGTGCCGCCACCACATGCGATCATTTTGAATACAAAATGTCAACCCATAAATAATAACCCTATCAAGGATCATGTGGTGACTACCCCTCTAGTCAGTGATCCAGATTCCACAGATAAAACTATGCAATCTTTTACCGAACAGAAGGCATCAAGTTCTGGCACTACAGATGGAGCTTGGTGGTACACATGTCCCCAGTTCTAGTCTAGTGATTTCAAATGTAATTGACTTCTATCTTGTAACACGTATGTAAGGTTTAATCATTGTAAGGAAAACTCCTCAGTGAATGTTTGCTTGATTACTTATATCATATCTATTATTATTGTTTGTTGTTACACGCATATATGAACAAGTTATATAGGTTATAGACTTGTTAGACATGTTCTGAATCAGTTAAGGTTCAAGAGTGTGTTTAACTAAGTAATCTGATTTAGTCGCACGACTGGACCATGCGAATGGGCCAATCGGATGACTGAACTTGGAGATTAAGTCAATCGCACTACTGAGTCATGAGACTGACTCAGTCGTACGAATGAATCAATCGTATGACTCAGTCGCACGACTGAGCCAGTCGCTTGGCTCAGTCGTACGAATGAAAGCTGTAACCTATAAATACCACTTAATTCGTGGAAAAACATAACACTTCGAATATTCATAACCCTAGTCGACCCAGAGCGCCCTGTTCGTCCCTTCCAACTTCATAGAACTTTTCAGATCATTCCTATTCAATTCTTAACGTTTTCTAATCGTTAGGATTGATCTTGATTTCGTTCTCCCTGATTGGATCGCCAATCAAATAGGATTCCACACTATTTGATCCGGTATAACGAAGAATCAGTTAGTACTCCGTACGTACGCGGTCCTAACAAGTGGTATCAGAGCATAGGCTCTTGATTCTTCGTTGATTCAATCGTTTTTGTGAAAAAGTCTACGTTTTACGTAAAAAGATCCAATCTTTCTACTAAAAATCGAGTCTTTACGTGTGCAGGTTCTGAAAAATCAATATTTTTCGAGTTTCAGCCGTCTAGGGTACAAAAACTTGCGTTTTAGGTCAAAATGTGTGAAAAATCCCGTTTTCAGCAGACCCAGTCGCACGATTAGCTCAATCGTACGACTGAAGTTCAGTCGTCCTGTTCAATCGCCCGATTGAGTCTGTCGCCAGTTCAATCGCCCGATTGAGTCAGTCGTATAGCCAGTCGCCCGATTGAGTCAATCGTCAACTCCAGTCGCCCAGCTGAGTCGTTCGGTCTGTTCAGTCGCCTAAGTCTCTCAGTCGCCTGTTCAATCATACGTTTGAGTCCAATCGCATACAGCTAGTGTCAGTCACATCCCAGTCGTACTCCCCAATCGCATTAGCAGTTTAATTCACAAGTTAAATTAATAAAAGAATGGACTCAGAAAATTATGCCATGTCAGCTGGAAAGGAATCAAGGATCCAAAATCTACTGCTTCTGGAGAATGAGATTGGTAATCACAATAAGCCGCCTAAGCTTCTATCCATTGATGAGTTCCCGCAGTGGAAGCAAAGGTTTGAGATTCATCTCAATGGCGTGGATACTAATCTATGGAATTCTATTGAGACTGGTTACACCATGCCAGTTGGTGCTGATGGTTTGCCATTAACGTTGATTGGAATGACGGATGCTCAAAAGACTGCCTATAATGCTGAAAAGAAGGCTTATGCTATGCTCACCCAGTCAATTCCTAAAGAGATCTTCCATCAGTACTCGGATCAGAAACAAAGTAAAAAATTCTGGAAAGCTCTCGAGAAAAGGTATGAAGGGAGCTCAACTCTGAAATCCTTGAAGGCCAAAGCTCTCAAAAAGGAGTTTGACAATTTCTCTTCTATTGGGAACGAGAGCTTAGACGACATCATCGACCGCTTCTATCATCTAATGAGTGAACTTCACACTCATGGGGTTACAACGTCTAAAGAAGAAAAGGTCACTAGTTTGGCTGAAGGTCTTCCAGAGAAATGGGATTCATTTATATCCACCTTGAGACACAATTCAGTTCTCGAAACTTTGGATATAAATGACTTTATTATGAAACTTCGAGAGGAAGAGGTTAGACATAAGTATAAGACCAAGAAGGGTGCATATGCTCAGGATCCTACTCTTTATAATGTGACTCCAACTCCCATTGAAAAGTCTTCCAATGCTCCTCTGCAGACTACATTTGCTTCAAATACTTCTGGTCAAAGCTCATCGTCTGGGGGTGAGTCATCTGTTTCATCAGGGGTTCAACACAGTATTACTGAAGCTCACTCGACGAAGTTAATAACTGAGAACCTGGGTAAAGTCACTGTGGCAGTAGCCAAGGAACACATGGACCTACTTGCTGCAGTGGTTCATTCCTATGATGGTTTGGTTGTAGGGAAGATAGGAAACTGCCACTTGGCTGATGAAGACTATGAGCAGGTGGATGAAAATGAGTTGGAGAGGATGGACATTATGTGGGCTCTCGCAAGTGCTGTGCGACGAGCAAAGAAGTTTGTGAAGAAGACAGGGCAGAATCTCATGGCTACAAAAGATACTACTTTTGGGTTTGACAAGTCCAAAGTCACGTGTTTCAACTGCGGTGAGAAAGGACATTTCAAGAGGGAATGTGTGAAGCCTAAAAAGACTAGGAACGGAAATCCATTCTCCTCTTTCAACAGGCAAGATAAAGATAAGAAGCCAGTTCCCGCAGGAAGTGATTCCAAGGCTTTGGTGGCACAGGGTGATGAAGGACTGGACTGGTCCTTCCGGTTCTTATCTGATGGGTAAGCCAACATAGCTTCTGTCGAGGATCTGAATGAAGACTCAGCAAGTGAGGGGGAGAACTCAGCTGAGCCTGACAATGCTGAATTGGATGATGACATAGCTGATGTTGATCAGCTTGTGGAAAATGAACTGAATGCTGCGTGTGAAGCACAATCTGAACCCCAAAATGCTTTCATGGCTGGAACATCTACATCAGCACAGGTAGAATCAAAGGATCAATTATTTACTAAACATGCTTGTGTTGATTGTGAAAAATTTAGAGAAAGCATTGACCTGAAATTTGCTAGGTTATTAGATCATAATGATAACTTAGTAAATGATTTAAAACTGTGCACTGAAGCAAACAGAATCTTAAAACAGAATGAAAACAGTTATAAAGAAAAGATTGATGCTTTAAAGAAACAGTTAAAAGAAACTGAAGTTGTTGCCTTTAACCAAGAAAATGATATCAAGTTTTATTTAAAGACAATAGAAGAAACTAAGAAGGAACGAGCGGTTTTATAAGTTGAAAACGAGTCTTTGCAACAAAGACTCCACAGTTTAGCTAGTTCCTCACATATTTTGAAAAACTTGGTTAAAGAATGCAACAACGGGGAGGGGTTGGGTTATAAAGTTATGCCACCACCACATGAGTCCTTTTTAAACATAAAACAACGTCCAATAAATGATAACCCCATCAAGGATCATATGGTGACAACTCCTCTAGTCAATGATCCGGATACAGCAGTTACCACTGCCTCTTCGGTTCCTGACCAGACAGATTCTGGATCAAGCACTACAAGCACACAAATCACTAGCAAACGAGTGGAAGAGAATGTTCAAGCATCTCTTGGGTTGGGTAAAAAGTCAACTTCCACACAACCTAAGATTTCCAAAATCACTCAAGCTAAACCAGTAAAACAAGATAATCACCAATTTCCAAGACAAAACATAAATCATGTTAAACAAGTTAAATTTGTCAAAGGAGGTGAAAATCTTAAAAGTGAAAATAAAACGAAAGAATCTGAGGTTTATTCACCGCCCCACAAGAGATCTCCTAGCCCTGATGAATGGAGATCCTGCTATACTTGTGGTCAGCGCGGTCATATTTCGACTAATTGTCCTCGCTATCAGACACCAAGAACTAAGGTTGAGCTACACGACAAAGTCAAAGTAGATTCAAAACATCGTTCTAAGACTCCAGTTAGATCGAAAACACCTATTAGGTCTAAAACACCTTCTAGGTCTTTCTCGTCTCCACCTCGCCAAAGGCAAAACAGACAAGTCCCCGACAAGTCCGTGATGCTTGAGGTAAAACCTGTTTCTGAATCTAAACCATATGCTCAAACCGTAAATCAGTCTAAGGTTTACCACAAACAATCCTTTCACAGGGATGGTTTATGGAAAGCCAAGACAAATGATGTGTCTGAAAGCAAGGACAATTTGAAAGTTGAGATTCCACCCACTGATAAAGGACAGTGGGTCGAATTCATGATGGTTGATTCCTTTGGGAAACCCAAGCCAGTCAAGGCTTGGGTCCCCCTCCTTAACTGATGATCTTCTCATATGTGCAGGTTGTCCGCTATAGTGCGTCTACAAATACATGGATCGTAGATAGCGGAGCTTCCAGGCACATGATGGGAAACAAGTCTCTCCTTTTCAATGTCAAAAAAGTTAAAGGGGGACACTTTCATTTGCTGGTAATAAAGGAGGATACATTACCGCTCAGGGCGAAGTAGGTAATGACAAGGTAAGGTTCGATAAAGTGAACTTTGTTCAGCAGTTAGAAAACAATCTGCTTTCTGTGTCACAGATTTGCGACAAGGGATTCAAAGTCATGTTTGATAATCGAAAATGCTACATTCTGAAGAAAGAAATGGATATTCCAGAGGAGCAGGTATTAATGTCAGCATCTAGATATAATGACTTGTATGTTCTAGATATGTCAAATGCCTCTACTAGTTCTTCTTCTGTTCAAGTTTTCTTATCTAAAGCTACAGAGAAGGATTCCATTTCGTGGCACAGAAGAATGGGATACATTAATCATAGGAAGATGAATCACCTGATTCATAACAACCTAGTTGATGGAGTTCCTGTCAAGAACTTCAAGCTTCCTGATTTTTGTGTCTCATGCAAGAAAGGAAAGCAAACCAGTAAATCTCACAAGACCAAGAATGTCCATTTTATTGAGATACCCCTGGAGCTACTGCACATGGATCTTTTGGTCCAGTTAGCATGAAGAGTATTGCTGGAGACTGGTACTGCTTCGTAGTCACCGATGACTACTCACGATTCTCGTGGGTGATGTTTCTGAAAGCTAAGTCAGAAACATTTGAGTCATTCAAAGTGCTGGTCACCACTCTGGAGTCACTTTACAAGCTTAAAGTGAGAAAGATTCGCTCAGATAATGGAACCGAGTTCAAGAATCAGTGGATGGATGCGTTCTGCAAAGAAAAGGGAATTATTCATCAATTCACCTCTGCATACACTCCACAGATGAATGGAGTTGCTGAGCGAAAGAACAGGAGTCTGATTGAAACAGCCAGGACTATGTTGGCAGACTCAAAACTGCCAGTACAGTTCTGGAACGAGGCTGTAGCCAACGCCTGCTACACACTTAATCGTGTGTCAGTAGTGAAGAGGCACGGGAAGACTTGCTATGAGTTGCTACAGAAGCGTAAGCCAAACCTGGAGTATCTGGAACCTTTCGGTGCTCCGTGTACTCTTCTGAAGAAAACTCAAGAAAGCAAGTTCAATGAAAAAGCAGATCAGGGGATCTTTCTGGGATACAGTATACCCGACAAACGAGTTTACGACAACTCTACTGGTCAGGTAGAAGTATGGTGCAACGTTGATGTTCAACGTTTCACTATCCCCCCTGCTGGAAAAAGTCCATCGTCATTCTTCGACTACGATGGCTTTTTCAAATCATTCAATCTTCCTCAGATAGTTTCAGATGATGATATTGCTACTCAGATGATGCACGATGTTCTCAACTCACCGAATCTGGATACTAGCAATACCACTCCTACAAGTGGGTCATCGGGATCTGCCTCAGCCGATCAGACCGATAGTGAAGACTCCTCAGAGGATGAAGAAGCAACTGAACCAGCTCAATCACCTAATGTTGATCAAGAAGGGAGCTCTTCAGCTGTTTCACCTGCATCTGGAAACACAGACACTGAACCTCCAGTCATGACTATGGACTCTGAAGTTGTCGTTCCTACAACTCCTTTGACTAGGATCAGTACAAGTCATCCGCCAGATGCTATCATTGGTGATCTCCACTCCGGAGTTCAGACTAGAAGTCGATTGTACACTGCTGATTACGCTGAAGTAATGGAAAAGGGCTACGTGAATGATGGAGCTTACAGATGTTTTGTCTCTCAAATTGAACCCAAACACGTAAGTGATGCCCTTAAGGATGAAGCATGGGTCAATGCTATGCAAGAGGAGTTGCTACAGTTCAAGAAACTTCGAGTATGGACACTTGTTGACCGACCCAAAGGAGTCAAGGTAATTGGTACCAAATGGGTACTAAAGTGCAAGAAGGATGACCAGGGTGTTGTTATCAGAAACAAGGCACGGTTAGTTGTTCAAGGCTTCAGACAAGTCGAAGGAATCGACTACAATGAAGTCTTTGCTCCCGTAGCTAGAATGGAAGCAATTCGTATCTTTCTAGCCTACACCTCTTACATGAAGATCAAAGTTTATCAACTAGATGTTAAGAGTGCATTCTTGCATGGGGAAATCCGTGAAGAAGTATATGTAAGTCAACCCGAAGGATTCGAAGATCCTTATCATCGGTAGATTCAATACATTAGATGAGTAGATGCCATTGGTAGACTCAATCTAAACTAAATGGTTCAATCAACTGTGGGTTCCCATCTTATCACTAGTTAACACAATCAGCCATTTCCGATAAGGGACAACGAGCAAATAAACGCCACCAAAGGTGCGCGTGTGACTGCAAAAAGAGCAAAAGAAAAAAATGAATACAAGCGCAATCATACTGATAACAAAATGTTGTTGGTGCGTTATGTGAAAAAGAAAAATAAGAAATGCTCTAACAAGGAGATAGGTTGTGTGCCTCTCTGCTGTGCGATGGCACTGACCTGAGGATAAGCATAACCTATATATTCTAGACTTCATTGTTGTTTGCCGCCTCTCTGCTGTGCGATGGCACTGACCTGAGGATTGGCTTCTCTTTGAAAGATCTAAGAATAGTCTCTTCTTGCAAAAATACCTAAAGACCGCTCGAAAGTCCTTTAAGGAATGCTGATTACCATATAAGAGTGGGATACACAAATGTTGTTTGAAATAATATAATATAATTCATTACCAATGTATGTCAAAAGTCTGTGTATGAATTTAAGTGGACAAGTATACTGACAATCGTCTTGTATGCACCGACTGAAGTTGACGATCAAAGTGTTTTACGTATCATATCAAACACGATTCCCAGTTAGTACTTAGAAGTCTTAGATCAGAACAAACTGTGATATGTCATCATGAAAAATGACATCAACTCATAATGTTCCAAGTAATGGTGTATATGCCTGTCTGATTCCAAATGAGTCTGTTCCTGATATAATGTCAATGCTGATAGGCTACACAAACCTGCCGTAACTAAAATCACAAAAAGATGTTCATTTTTGTTCGTAGTTTAAATTTTATTTATTGGTTAGTATTAGTGTGTCAATGTCGGACTGTGTGTGTACGGTTATCTGTTAACGTCACTAAACGAGCTAAATGTTTATTTAAAAACTGTTTCTGAAAGGATAAAAATATCACGTCTGAGGTGATAAGTTGGTTAAATGGATCACGTCTGAGGTGATCGGGTGGTTAAATGGATCACGTCTGAGTTGATCGGGTGGATAAATGGATCGTGTCTGAGATGATCAACGGCACATAATGTTTTATCAATTGGTTAAGAAATCTAAGGGTCGGTAAATATAGTTGACTAAAATGGCACAAGTATAGCCCAATCGCATGACTGAATCTGATCTGACTCAGTCATACGAATGGGGTATAAAATTGAACACAATTGTACGATTGGGCCATGCGAATGAGCCCAATCGGACGATTGAAAGTGACTGACTATGGTAGAAATCCGAATGAAGGTCAATCGTACAACTGAAGATGGACGATTAGGTGAACTGTACGACTGACACTCAGTAGTACAACTCAACTATACGACTAGGCTCAGTCGCACGACTAAGTCATCCGACTAAGCACAGTCGTACGACTGAAGGTTGCCCTAGTATAAATACCAGGGAAATCACCCTCAGTCGCTCACTTGCCCTAATCGCCCACTTCACTCGTACGACATAGCGAAACTCTGCCAAAATTTCCAAAAACTCCTTAAACCTCGATTACATTGTTGCTGACACTTGCATTCGCTCATACAGGTACTAAACAAGAGGAATCATCGAACAAACTGTGTCGAATCATCAAAAATGGCACAAATTATGACCGAACAGTACTCGTAATCTTAATAGGCTTAATAGACCTTAAAACCTGAAATTAATGATCAAATTAAGGTTACAATAGGCTTAATCGGCTAATTCTGAGTGTAATGAGCATAATTTTGATGTTTAACACTTAGTATTGCTCAAAACAGGAATTTGAATGGACAACCAGTCGACTGAACGACTGGACACACTGATGAACTTCAATCGTACGACTGAGCTATCCGATTGTCTCAATCGTACGACTGAGTTGGACGAATGATTCATTCGTACGACTGAACCTTGCGAATGAGTTCAGGCGCACGACTGAGATACACATATGAGAAGACATGCGACTAAGTCCAATCGCAGGACTCAGTCGTACGTATGAACTCAATCGTACGACTAAATTTCAGTCGCACAGTTCAATCGCACGACTGGAATTCAGTCGTTTGTTCAGTCGCACGATTAAATAAAAGGTTTAATGTTCATTTACTGAAATTAGCTATCTTCCACATGATCTAACGTTTACTTGGTTTGTGTCACAGATGGCGAGCAGATGGCCTATGAGCACTAAGCATAATATATGTGCTCATCTAGACTTGACATCCCACAACGCGGCAGACTTTACTGGGATTATTACTTTTCCGCGTCGTTCGAGGATCTCCAGAGCGATATCTGCTCAGTGTACACCATATAGATCGATACAGCAGGGGTTCTGGGAGAACGCAGTGGTGGATAGGTCAACTGATCCCTATTCCATCAGGAGTTCTATTTTTGGAGATCCGATACAGATTTCTGAGAAGGACATACAGACGGTACTTGAATTTGGGGATGATGCTGACTGCCCAACACGACTACACCCCCTGACCGTCCGTGGCTGCTTTATGAGGGCCAAATATTCTAGGGACATTAACACAAGCATGCTTAACAAGAGCAACTTGTGCCCCCAGTTTAAGTATCTGGCTCATGTACTTCTGAGATGCATAGCATCCAGAAAGGGTGGATTCGATGAGCTTTCAGACCAGATGCAAAACGCATACGTCGCTCTGGTGCTGAACCACCCATTTGGTTTCTCCAGGATGATATTCACATATATGGTGGAGAATATAGAGGCCAAAGGGAAAGAGGGATTCTGCATGTACCCTCGATTTCTGCAGATGATCATCGACCAAAACTTCCACAGCTGCCCAAAGACCAAGACGATGCAGTTGTTCTAGAGGTCATGGATGATACTACGTTGGGTAGGATGAAGGTCTACCGAGGGAAGCAAGTGAAACCCCCGGTGAGGAGTTTGTTTGGGCACCTTGCCCGGGAAGACTATGTGGCGCCAGCTCGGAGAAAGTGGCGTCACGATAACAGTGATTCTGATGTCGAGCCGATCGCTTTTCCCTCCGATGACTCCGACGACGACGATGATGGTACTGATCAAGGGGGAGTTGGTCAGGAAGGACCAGAACCGGCTCCAATTCATCCGGATTTTGATGTGCAAGAAGAGGATGATTCTGATGATGTGCCACTTACTCGGACTGTGGGCAGTCGGGTAGTGGCCACTGAGGAGGGATTACGGGCGGTTAGTGGACGCTCAGGAGCGTCTGGGAGCTCCGTAGCTGATCCATCGTACACCCCAGCCTCCCCCAGCAGCCAAGGGGGAGCCTCCGCGTCAAGGGGGACTCGGAGGAAACATATGGCTCGTCCTCATGGGATGAAGCCCAAACGCAGGAGGATCACGCTTATCACTACCTCCTCTGCACCTACCACTTCCACCACCCCTACCCAAACCACCCAAACCACTCAAACCACCCAATCCACCATATCCCAAACACCTCAAACCACCACCACTATCCCTCCATCTCACATTCCAACCACCACCACCACCACCACTGTACCACCTACTACTTCATTCCCACCGCCTCCCATATTCACCACAGCCACCACAACCACCACCACTCACCAAACTCAACCCTCATCTAACCGCTCGAGCTCAGTTTTACCACCGGTCTCTGTGGTAGAGCAACTTGCTGCGCTGAACAGCATGGTGCTCCAGCTGCTAGCCTCTGATAAGGCTAAGACGGCTCAGATTCTCCAGCTGCAAGAGCAAAGTTCTACACAAGCAGCTGAGATTGAGAGACTGGGGGAGTTGACATCTTCGCAATCTCAGCTGATCACGGCACAGACTGATCAGATCACTGTTCTATTAGAGCAAGAGATTGAGACGGATAGGAAGTTGGAGAAGTTAAAGGCTGCAAACAAGTCTATCCTGCTCAAGCTCAAAGGGACTCAAAGTGAAACTCTAAAGATTGGAGAAGGTGATGGTGATGAAGGTGATGATGATAATGATGAGGATGATGATGACGAGGATGATGATGAATACTGATGATGAAGGTAACGAAGGTTCACAGGACAAAGACGATGATGCCGATGGAGGAGACGCTGCTACATCTCCCTCTGATCCTGAGCAAGAACAAAGAACTAAAAGAAAACAAGATCAGAGGGCCTCTTCTTCTGCTCCGTCTACCTCTCACTCTACAGAAGAACCAGCTCAGATTCAAGGCAAAGTTCAAGATTAGATGTTTATTTATTATTTAAACTTTGTACTTGAAATCTTGTATCAAATTCTGTTCTATGTATATAAAATTAAAGGTTAGATCAACATCTGTTATGTGCTTAATGTATACTTACATGTACTGTATTTGGTTGTTGAACAGGTTCAGCTAAACAAGTTGATGAGTACGATGTTGTGCCCCTTCGTCACATCGATTCAAAATTGACGATGATCCTCGATCTACAAGGGATCGTACAACGATCTGTCAGTTACACTGCTGAAGAGGGGGAGATAATACATGATTTAACAGATGAACAGATTGCTGAACTGTTTAGTCTGAATCCTGACGAGCTGGTGAAAGACGCTCCAGAGGTCGACATAGTCAGTGATGATGAACTACAAGACGTCGATGAACTGGAGATTGAGGACATCACTGCTGATGAGTATCCTCAGTACACTAACACCGAAGGCAAAGTACTTCCAGATGTGGGGGAAACATTTGATAGCAATATCTTTGACAAGGTGGAAGAGATGACAGCGGCAAAGGCAGCTGCAGAAGGTACTCCTCAGGAAGAAGAAGCTGACCAAGCAACCAAAAAGGAGGAATGGATTGCATGCCTTGAGGAAATGAAGAAACAGTGTGCGCCTACAAAGTCAAATGCCTACACCAAGCTCTACAAGGTTAAGAAACATCAGAAGGTGTCAGGCAAGATCATCAGCTGGGCATACTTTAAGGATCTCAAGGTATATGCCGTGAAGAGAGAAAAGGGAATAGAGTATTTCAGATTCCCACATGATCTGAAAACACTTCCTGGTTTCAAGCTAAATCGTCTAGCCAACTTGAACCTCCTATATGCTGTTCCAGGAAAGCTATCAGGGTGGTTTGAGCAGGCACTGAAGAAAGAGTACCATACAAGGTGGGTCAACTTTAAACCTCAACAGCCCAGAAGATTATTTCATAGGACTGAGGTTGACCCCACCTCAGGAAGACCAAAGGTGGTCTTGAGATGGCATCCTCCGCGCACTATGTCGCGTATTCCATTGAGGGAGATGCCTCAGGATTTTGCACCCCATTTCAAATGGTGGTATTATGACTGGCGAACTGGTGAAGCCGTTATAGTTTTGGAGAAAGAATGAAAGGTCGAGACAATAAGGGTGTTTGATCCGATGTGGCTAACCAACTTGTCTGAGTCTGATGTCTATATCTTATTCAAGTGGCCACTGTTCTTTGACACACAGGATATTGTGCGAGCACTGCAGTTCCAACATGTTATACGTATCTGGTTTGCACTGAATATTCATTCTGGGGTCTCGAGAGAAGAAAGGGTGAAAAGATATGAAGAGTTCAAGAAAGAAGTTAAATCTTAGATAGAACTAGGTCCAAGGGGGAGTTTGTTGGTACACATGTCCCCAGTTCTAGTCTAGTGATTTCAAATGTAATTGACTTCTATCTTGTAACATGTATGTAAGGTTTAATCAT
Organism: Flaveria linearis; assembly: GCA_024085815.1. Taxonomy (NCBI): domain Eukaryota; kingdom Viridiplantae; phylum Streptophyta; class Magnoliopsida; order Asterales; family Asteraceae; genus Flaveria; species Flaveria linearis. The sequence goes on along the minus strand of CM044002.1, from coordinate 73,520,798 downwards.
TGTAAGGAAAACTCTTCAGTGAATGTTTGCTTGATTACTTAATGTCATATCTATTATTATTGTTTGTTGTTACACGCATATATGAACAAGTTATATAGGTTATAGACTTGTTAGACATGTTCTGAATCAGTTAAGGTTCAAGAGTGTGTTTAACTAAGTAATCTGATTCAGTCGCACGACTGGACCATGCGAATGGGCCAATCGGACGACTGAACCAGGAGATTAAGTCAATCGCACTACTGAGTCATGAGACTGACTCAGTCGTATGAATGAATCAATCGTATGACTCAGTCGCACGACTGAGCTAGTCGCACGACTGAGCCAGTCGCTTGGCTCAGTCGTACGAATGAAAGTTGTAACCTATAAATACCACTTAATTCGTGGAAATACATAACACTTTGAATATTCATAACCCTAGTCGACCCAGAGCGCCCTGTTCGTCCCTTCCAACTTCATAGAACGTTTCAGATCATTCCTATTCAATTCTTAACGTTTTCTAATCGTTAGGATTGATCTTGATTTCGTTCTCCCTGATTGGATCGCCAATCAAATAGGATTCCGCACTATTTGATCCGGTATAACGAAGAATCAGTTAGTACTCCATACGTACACGGTCCTAACAGAGCTGTCATTGAAAATTGGGATGATGAGAATTGCAATGGTACTCTTGGGTTGGGTTCAAAAGTTCATGTTTTAAGATCTCAAAATTCAGAACCAACTCAGTCTAGAACTGTTCATCATCAAAATCTCAATAAAATGAAAGTAAAAAGTAATCAAAATGTAAAACCAATCAAATTTGTCAAAAAAGGTGAGAAACCTAAAGTTGAGAAGAAAGAGACCAGCCCTAGATCCTACTCACCCCCACATAAAAGATCTCCCATACCAATTAAAGGGAGATCTTGTTATAGTTGTGGAGAACGAGGACATATTTCTCCTAATTGTCCTTACTATCAGACACCAAGAAGAAGAATTGAACTTGTTCATGAAAATAAACCTAGCTTTTCTAAAACAAGATCAAATACCCCTCTGAAATACCAAAAGCAACATAGATAAGCTCCTAGCAAAGCTGTGTTACCTGAGGTAACACCTAAGGATGAAAGCGAACCAAAGGTTCAAACTATAAACCAGTCGTCTGTTTATCACAAACAGGCCTTACACAAAACTGGTTTGTGGTAAGCAAAATCAACAAGTGTGTCTGAGAGTGAGGACAAGATGAAGAAAAATGTGTCTTCATCTTTCGAAGGATAGTGGGTGGAGTTTGTAACATGTGATGCCTCTGAAAAACCCAAGCCAGTAAAGGCTTGGGTCCCACTCCTGAACTAATAACTTCTGTTTTTATGCCAGTTGTCCGCTACAGCTCCATCACTAACACCTGGATTATTGATAATAGGGCATCCAGGCACATGACTGGGAATCTGTCTCTCCTTTTAAATGTCAAATGAGTCAAAGGGGGACATGTATCTTTTGCAAGAAATAAAGGAGGTTATATCACAGCTCAAGGTGAAATGGGAAATGAGAAAGTGAAGTTTGATAAAGTCAACTACGTTCAACAACTGGAGAACAATTTACTCTCAGTTTCTCAATTCTGTGACAAGGGATTTAAAGTTGTATTCGATAATAAGAGATGCGACATTCTGAAGAAGGATTATGTTATCGTTTAGGAGAAAGTTCTAATGTCAGCTTCAAGATATAACGACCTGTATGTCCTGGATATGTCAAAAGCCTCCACAACTGAGTCTGCTGCTCAGTGTTTCTTGTCCAAAGCCACTAAGAGGGATTCTATTTCTTGGCACGGGAGAATGGGACACATTAATCCTAGGAAGATGAATTATTTGGTTCAAAATCATCTGGTTGAAGGAGTTACGGTCAAGAACTTTCAGCTTTCAGATTTCTATATAACATGCAAGAAAGGGAAACAGACCAAGAAATCTCATAAATTTAAGAAAGTTCACTCTATTGAGATTCCACTGGAGCTTTTGCATATGGATCTGTTTGGCCCTGTTAGTACTAAAAGCATTACAGGAGATTGGTACTGTTTTGTGGTAACTGATGATTATTCAAGATTTTCCTGGGTTATGTTTCTTAAAGCAAAGTCAGAGACTTTTGAGTCATTCAAGAATTTGGTTACTACTATAGAGTCTCTGTACAAGTTGAAAGTGAGGAAGATTCGTTCAGACAACGACACAGAATTCAAGAATCAATGGATGGAGGATTTCTGTCGAGAGAAAGGGATTGTTCATCAATTCTCTACTGCCTATACTCCACAGATGAACGGAGTTACTAAACGCAAAAATCGAAGCTTGATTGAAACTGCAAGGACGATATTGGCAGATTTAAAAGTGCCTGTTAAATTCTGGAATTAAGTAGTTGCTAATTCATGTTACACTCTTAATCGTGTACTAGTTGTCAAATGTCATGGTAAAAATTGTTATGAGTTGCTTCAAAGGCGTAAACCTAACTTGGAGTATCTGGAACCATTTGGAGCTCCTTGCATGTTGCTGAAGAAAACTCAGACTGGTAAGTTTAATGAAAAAGTGGATGAATGACTTTTTCTTGGATACAATATACCTGACAAACGAGTTTACAACAACTCTGCGGGTCAAGTTGAAGTGTGGTGCAACGTAGATGTGCAAAGATACACCACCCCTACTAGAAAAGGCCATCACTTTTCTTTGATTATGATGGATTTTTTCAAGTCCTTTAATCCTCCTCCTGCTTATTCAGATGACGAGTTGGCTGCTCATATGATGTATGACGTTATGAACACTCCTAATTTAGACTCAAGCACTACTGCTCCAATCGATGGTGCATCTAGGGCTTCAGAGGAAGATCTAGAAGTCAGTGATCACTCCTTAGATGATGATAAGATCGAAAATGAAAATATGAGCAATGAGGAATCTGTCAGCCCAGATGAAAGTACACCTGAAGATGACGGTGGATTGGCTGAAACCTCTGGGGCAAATCATCAACCAACCATAGATGAACCAGTGATTCCAAATATGGAAAATGAAATAGTCGTGCCTACAACTCCAGTGACAAAGATTAGTGTAAATCATCCCCCAGACAACATCATAGGGGATCTTTTCTCTAGGGTTCAGACAAGAAATCAGTTGTACACAGCTGATTATGCAGCAGTGATGGAAAAGGAATACATACATGATGGGGCATTTAAGTGTTTCGTTTCTCAAGTCGAGCCCAAGTATGTAAGTGATGCCTTGAAAGATGAGGCATGGGTAAATGCGATGCAAGAACTTCTACAATTTAGGAAGCTATATGTGTGGACACTAGTTGACAGACCCAAAGGTGCAAAGCTAATTGGCACAAAATGGGTTCTTCATTGCAAGAAAGATGACCATGGGGTCATTATCAGAAACAAGGCACGGTTATTAGTTCAAGGGTTCAGACAAGTCGAAGGTGTGGACTATAATGAGGTACTTGCACCAGTGGCTAGGATGGAAGCAATTAGGATCTTCCTAGCCTACGCATCCTACATGAAAATAAAGGTGTATCAATTGGATGTGAAGAGTGCATTTCTACATGGTGAAATCCATGAGACAGTATACATCAGTCAGCCTGAAGGTTTCGAAGATCCTTATCATCGGGACCGAGTTTATAAATTGGACAAGGCTTTGTATGGGCTACATCAAGCCCCTCGAGCCTGGTAGAGAAGCTCCCCACACACTCACTGAAACATGGGTTTTGAAGGGGAGTGATTGACTGCACGTTATTCATCAAAGAAAAGGATGGTGATTTACTGCTGGTTCAGATATATGTGGTTGACATAATCTTCGGTTCTAAAAACGAAGCATTATGTAAAGAATTTTAATTTGTGATGAAAGATGAATTTGAAATGAGTGTCATGGGAGAGATGAAGTTTTTTCTGGGATTACAAGTGGATCAGACACTAAATGGAATCTTTTTACATCAGACCAAATATGTGGGAGACATCCTAAGTAGGTTCAATATGGAAAATGTAACGATTGCTGGTATCCCTCTTGCCACAAACCACGATGTGGCACCCGATGAAAATGGGGATTTGGTAGATGCCACCATGTATCGTGGAATGATCAGATCTCTAACGTATCTCACAGCTTCTCGTCCTGATATCATGTACGCTAAGTGTCTCTGTTCCAGATGTCAGTCAAAACCAAAAGTCGATCATCTAATTGGGGTGAAGCGGATCTTTCGTTATCTAAAGGGTACTCCAGCACTCGGGTTGTGGTATCCTCATGATGATGACTTTGAACTTATAGCGTACAGTGACTCAGACTATGGTGGTTGCAAGATAAACTACTAGTCAACATTTGTGGGGTGTCAATTTTTTGGAAGGCGGTTAGTCACCTGGCAATGTAAGAAGCAGATCTGTTGCTCTGTTTGTAGGATTCTATGTGCCCAAGACACTTAGAATATTGATGTGGTTAGTACGTTATGATCCAAGTCGGGTTATACCCAATAACAAGCTTAGCAAACACCAATTAATATTTAATTGATGGTATGATCATGCAATTAAATATTTACACCAATTTAGAAAATGGGTTTTCTAAATAAATTGCATATGAGATGGAACAATTTATTAGGATATTTTGTTCAATAATATTATTTGTAATGTTATTTAAGTAAGTTAGATAACATTACAAATTAATAATGAGAGTATACTACTTATACAATTAAATGGTTAATTGCATAAACTAGTTACAAGACTAGACAATATATGTATGTGTTAATTTTATAAAAGGGAACTTTTTTTTATTAAATTTCAGCCTAGACAAGCTTCCACTAGCTTGTCAATTCCACTAGCTTGTATCTTCCACTAGCTTGTCTTCCACTAACTTGTATTCCACTAACTTGTTTATGGAAAGACAAACACATGCATATGGTCTACTCCACTAACTAGTAAATAGAAGCTCTCTTTCTCAAAATCAATACATGCAAACAACAACCAAAATTCAGCTCTCCTTTCTCTCTCAAGTGCTACGGTTTTGAGCAGCAGTCCAAGAGGTTTTTGAGCTGGTTTTCAAGTTGTTCTTGGTGTCTTCTTCCTAACAAGAAGGTGTTCTTGCAAAGGGCTTGGGGTATACAAGCTTGAGTGGTCCAATTCTTGGAGCTTTGGTCGTTTTTCAGCATCATTCATCTTATCTTTCTGTCGCATTTTGCTGCTGGAACAAGGTAGTTTTCACAGCTCAATGTGGCTGTGATTTTATGTAGTTTTACATATGTTCATAGCTTGCTTATTCACATAAATGATCCTTTGTTCTTTGGGTTTGTTTTATACATTAATATGGACATCTAATGAACATATTTTTCAGCTTATAAGCAAGTTTATAAAGTTGTAATTCCGCTGCGGTTTTAGAAAGTTTAAAGGGTTAAACTATGATTTTATGTTCTAACAAACCCTACAATATGTGAAGCTAAATGTGTTGCTGCTGTAAGTTGCTACTCTCAAATCATCTGGATTCAACAGCAAATGAGGGACTACCATTTGTAATTTACTAACACTCATATTTTTGTTGATAATTCTGCTGCCATAGCTGTAACTAAAAATCCGGTACAACATCCCAAAACCAAACACGTCGGCATTAAATATCACTTCATACGTGATTGTTTTGAAAAGCATTTAATCGATGTAATTAAAATTAACACGGATTTTCAGCGCACCTACCTCTGTACAAAAGCTTTTGATAAACCGAGATTTTATTATCTATTAGAGGTTAATGGCGTCAAAAAGAAAGACGATATGATTCCGAAGGAGTCGAGTTCATAGTCCGTCCGTATGTGTCTTAGTTTTAATTTTTTTCTGTCAAATTTATTTTATTTCATTTTCTTTTCTTTTCTATCTTAAAAATTACAAAAACACAAAAAGATTTTTTGTTTTTGAATCTTAGGGGGAGAATAGTTTCAGTATTTATTACTTAAAAAAAAGGGGGGTGGGCAGGTAAGCTGGAAAGCAAAGACATCAAATCCGAGAAATTGATTCAGTATAGTGGAATATGATAGTACAAAGGCATCGAATCATTTGAAATATTATATTGAAAGTAACAAAAAATTATATGTCTGAGAAGTCAAAGACTAATAAGTTGAAAAATGATAGTAAGCAAGTCTGTTACTATGGTTACGTGGAGAAAGTATATCTAGGGGTTGCATGTCCATTATTTGATGTGTCGGTAGATTCAATACAATAGACTAGTAGATATCATTGGTGAATCATGTAAATTAAATCAATCAACATGTTGTGGGTTCCTATCTTATCCCTGGTCTACACAATCAATAAAATTTCAAAAAGGGGTGAGGAGCAAAAAGAAAGCCACAAATGTGGGCGAATGACCAAAACTATTAGCAAAGCATATGAAAATTGCGAAACACAATCAAGTAAATGACAAATGTCGTTGTTGCGTTAAATGTATGATAAACTTGCTCTAACAAGAAGATAGGTTGTGTGCCTCTCTGTTGTGCGATGGCACTGACCTGAGGATAAGCATAACCTAAATATTCTAAGAACTCATTGTTGTTTGCGCCTCTCTATTGTGTGATGGAACTAACCTGAGGCTTGGCATCTCTTTGAAAGCTCTTAGAATAGTTTCTTCTTGACAAACACCCATAGACCGCTCAAAAATCTCCTAAGGAAGGTTGATTACCATATAAGCGTGGGATCCATAAATGCATGTTGACTTAATACACCTAAATACTCACCGATGTATGTCAAAAATCTGTGTATGGATTTAAGTGGACAAATATACTGACATTCATTATGGCTGCATCTCTCGATGTTCACAATCAAAGTGTGCTATATAACAGCTCTAGCATGATTTCTTGTTAGTTCCTTTGACTCCTAGATTAAAGAGGTTATGTGTATCGTATATACAATGTTCTTTGGTTTTGATATAAATACAAAAGATCCCAAATGATTGTGTTTTATGTCTGTCTGATTCCATGTAAATCTTTCTAGAAATGATGTTAATGTTTGAAGGTGTTCTTCTCAAGGGGAGAAATCATTTAAGTGAAGTTAAAATGCTTTCAACCATTCCCAAATGAAAAACACAAAATTATGTCTTAATTTAGTTTTATTTCAAGTTTTTCCTGCTTTAGCTATGTTTGTATTGAGTTGATGTCGGACTATGTAACAAGACTGAACTCTATGAATGTCACATAATGAACCTAATGTTAACTGTGAAAAGCTTGTTTCTGAAAGATAAAAGGATCATGTCTGAGGTGATCAAATGATTTTAATCTAAAAGGATCACGTTTGAGGTGATCAAATGGTTTTCAGTTAATTGGATCACGTCTGAGGTGATCAAACGGTCTTAATCTAAAAAGATCACATCTGAGGTGATCAAATGGTTTTCAGCTAAAAGGATCATGTCTGAGATGATCAATGGTCATCATGTCATTTATCAAAGATAAGTATGTGAAAAGGTGGGCCAAACGAAGCCAAATTCATAAGTATGGGTCAATCACACGATTGAACCATGAGTATGAGCAAATCGCACGATTGAACCATAAGTATGGGTCACTCGCACGATTGGACCATAAGTATGAGCCACACGCATGATTGGACCATAAGTATGAGTCAATCACATGACTGGGCTACAAGTATAGCTCAGTTGCATGATTGGCATCCTCACAACCAATCGTACGATTAGCTGAATGCATATAGGTCATTCGTACGACTGAACCTTAGTCGCACATATGAACCATGCGTATGGGTCCAGTCGTACGACTGAAACTCATAACAATATAAAAGGAGGTCAGTCGATCGTAACCCTACACTTGATTTTCAAATTCTCTCAAATACCCGATTATCTATAGGACCCCCTTTTCGAAATTTTCTCTGTGATTTCATCCAATTTCCTTATTGCTAACTGTTCCACATTCGTCTACAGCTACATACAAGATGAAATCATGATTAATGGGTACCTAAATCGATCAAAATGTCCGAATGAACTGAAAACTTTAAACCGAACTGAACAACTCAAAGTTAGATTCTTAAATGAACTTAAAAATGAAATTAAAAGATAACTGATGTAATAACAAGTCTTGGTATTTCTAATGACTGAAATCTTGATATGAATATGACTGATTTGAAGAACATTCAAATTTTTAGACTCGCACTATATGTATGCGACTGGACATACGGATGAACTTCAATCGCACGATTGAACCATACGCATGATTCAATCGCATGATTGAATCAATCAGTGATCCAGTCGCACAACTGGCTTAATCGCATGTCATGGCACACGACTAAGCTCACTCGAATGCTCAGTCGTATGATTGAGTTAATTCGTATGACCCAATCGTACGATTGAACCTGTAAGATGAGACTTGTTTCAAATTCAAATGTTCATCCTTGTGAACTGGTCTAACCTGTCTGTTATTTGTGTTATAGTAAAATGGCAGGTAGGTGGACTATGAGTACGAAGCACAATATTTGTGCTTACATCAACACTACATCAAGGAATATTGAAGAGTTTGTTGGGACTATAGAGTTCCAAACCGATCTAGGATCTACCGAGCTATCTCGACTCCCTTCACACCTTACAGATCCCTATAGCAAGCATTCTGGGAGAATGCCATTGTGGATCATTTGATTGAGCCTTACAGGATCCGGAGCTCCATCTTTGGACAGGATATAGATATAAGTGAAGAAGACTTAAGAAGGGTACTAGATCTGGGAGACGATATGGATCACCGACCAAGCTTCACCCCTTGACTGTTAGGGGATGTTTCTTGAAGATTAAGTACGCTGGCGACATCAATGCAGGCGTGCTTAATAAGAGCAACATGTGCCCTCCCTTCAAGTACCTGGCACATGTGATACTTAAGTGCATTGCTTTTAAACGTGGTGGTTTCGATGATATGAGCGATCAGATTCAGAATGCATTTGTTGAGTTAGTGCTCAACCACCCTTTAAGTTTTTCCAAGATGTTCTTCAACTACTTGAGGGAGAACATAGAGGCAAAGGGGAAGGAGAGGTTCTGCATGTATCCCCAGTTTCTGCAGATGATCATCAACGAGAAGTTACCCAACCTGCCAAAGAACAAAGACGATGAGGTGGCATTGGAGGTAATGGATGACACGACATTGGGCAGGATGAAGGTATATAGGGGAAAGCAGATGAAGCCCCCTATGAGAAGGTTGTTTGGCCATCTGGCAAATGCTGATTACACAGCTCCAGCCAGGAAGAAATGGTGCCATGATAATAATGACTCCAATGTTGAGCACATTTTGATTCCAGATGATGAGGAAGATGTTGATGATGATGAGCAGGACAAGGGTCAAGGAGGTGGAGATAAGGGATCAAGTCAATCCAGAGCCACTAATACATCTTCTGTCCAACCACCTTCACATCACGGAGGTTCATCAGCTGCTGGTGGATCTAAGCAAGCTGCCATCCACCAAGACTTCCTGATCAGTGAGGATGTCAGGAACTTTGACTTAGACGAAGAAGAAGAGGACTCTGACAAGGAACCACTGGTTAGACAGGAAGGTAGCAAGTGGGTAGCTACCAAAAGATGAAATGAGGTGGTCGGTACTTGCCATGCTCGTTCAAAGGGTGCCGACGCTGGAGACTGATTCATTATATACACCCGAACAGCCCATCAGCAAAGGGGGAGCACAGATGACTAAGGGTTCAAGGAGGAAGAGAATGGCCCAACCCTATGGGATGAAGGGGAAACACCCAAGGATTATCTTGATGAGCTCTACCACTGCCACTACCACCATTAGAGCCACTACCACCGACATACCCACCACCACACTTACACCCACATCTTCCTCACCCTCAATACCCAAAACCACACCTCCATAAACCATTCCTATTCCCACACCTGTTTATACCATATCAACAACCACCCCAACCATCTCCCAATCCATAACATCCACCCCCATTCCACAATTCCAGGGCACTACTCTACCCACTGTTAGGCTAAAGGAACAGCTTGCAAGCCCTAACAGGCTAGTTCTTAGGCTGTTGACTACTGATGAACTCCGGGCCAACCAAATGAGACAACTGATGGTAGTGAATGCAGAACAGGGCAAGCAAATCGCCAAGCTGACAGAGAAGAACAAAGCCCATGAGCGGGCTTTAGTTCAAGCTCACAAGGCCCTTCAAGCTCCGAATGAGCTAGTTCTGGCATCAACAAAGAAGATTGTGGATTTGGAGAAGAAAAATAAGAAGATCATGTTGAGGTTGAAAGGAAAAGGGGAGGAGGCATTAAAGATTAAAGGAGATGGAGATGATGGTGATGATGATGATGATGATTCCAGTGATAATGAATCTGATGATGAGGATGATGAGGAGGAGGCTGGTGAGAGTGGAGAGGAGAAGAAGAAAAACGATGATAAGGATGATGAACCTGAAGGTGATGCAAACATGTCAGCCTCAAATCAATCTACTAGGGAGAGGCGTACAAAGAAGAACCAGGATTAGGGAACTTCTTCCTCAACTCCTCAAGCAAATAAGCCTTAAAAGATAGATCAAAGTAATGATTAAGAATGTTTATGTAATTTGAAATCTTTTGTAAATGAAAATTGTATTATATTAATGTAAATGATAATAATTTATGCTTAATGCCTTGATGATTTATTAATGTGTGCTTTGTTGATTATTCTATCAAACAGATGAAACTCAACAGGTCGATGAATACGATGTCGCTCCCCTTCAGCAAATGAGTCTCAGCTTAGAATGATTCTTGATTTGCAAGGGATTGTTAGACGATCTGCGAGTTACACACCAGAAGAGGGGGAGATCATCCATGATTTATCAGATGAACAGCTCGTAGAGATGTTCAGACTGAACCCTAATGAGATAGTTAGAGATGCTCCTGAAGCTGATGTTATTAGTGATGAGGAGTTGCAAGGAGTTGATGAGATAGAGATAGAGGATGTCATGTAAGATCACTTTCCTCAATACACAGATACTGATGGAGATGTTATACTAAACTTAGGTGAAACCTTTGTTAGTGGAGCATTTGACAAGGTTGAGGAGAAAGTCACAGAGAAAGAAGCAGCAGAGAATAAAGCTCAAGTTGATGATGTTGATGTGGCACAAAGGAAGGCTGAATAGGCTGCATGTTTAGCTGAGATGAAAACTCAGAGAGAGCCTCCAAAGCAGAATGCATACACCAAGTTGTATAAGGTTAAAAGACAGCAAAAAGTGTCGGGAAAGATTATCAGCTGGGCCTATTTTGAGGATTTACAAGTTTATGCTGTCAAAAGGGAGAAAGGGATTGAATATTACAGACATCCACATGATCCGAAAACCCTCCCAGGCTTTGAGCTAAACAGACTAGCATGCCTAAACAAGCTGTTTGCAAACCCAGGAAAGATGTTGGGTTGGTTTGAGAAGGCATTGAAGAAGGAATACCACACGAGATGGGTCAACTTCAAACCTCAACAACTGAGGAGGTTTCTTCATAAAACTGAAGTTGACTCAATCTCTGGAAGGAGAAAAGTGGTGTTAAAGTGGAGTCCTACAAGAATGATGTCTAAGATCCCATTAAGGGAAATACCACAGGACTTCACACCACATTTCAAATGGTGGTATTATGATTGGAGAACGGAAGAAGCGGTTATAGTGCTTAACAGAGATGGAAAGATTGAGACGATTAGGGTATTTGACCCAATGTGGCTTACCAACTTACCAATAGATGATATCTATACTTTATACAAGTGGCCACTATTCTATGACACTCGGGACATTGTACAAGCCCTCCAGTTCCAACACATTATCAGACACTATTTTGCATTCGAGATTCATGCAGGAGTCACAAAAGAGGAGAAGTACAAGAAGTTTAAAGAGCATGTGAAGAATGTTAGACAATAGAATAAACTAGTCCAAGGGGGAGTTTGTAGATACACGATGTCCCTAGTTTACTGTACTTAATCGCTTATGTCTTTCACTTCTTACACATGTGTAATTCAAGAACAGTATTGTAATATATTATGTGTTTAGATGTTTATTTAACTTTGATTATATCATATTCTTATAACATTCATTATTACATGCTCGATGAACTACATATATAGGTTTGAGGTTGTTGTGCACAGTTCTGAGACAATAATGATTCAGAAATGTGTTCGACTTAGTCTCGTGGTTATTCATGCCAATGGACCATGCTTATAGACCAGTCACATGACTGAACCAGGTGACTGAATCAGTCGTACGACTAAGTCATAAGACTGGCTCAGTCGCATGATTGAACCATTCATAGAGTTCAGTCCTGCATATGAATCAATCGCATGACTGAGTCGCACGACTGAACCATACTAATAGCTCAGTCGTACGACTGGACACTGAAACCTATAAATACCACATAATTCATGGAAAAACGTAACGCTTCAAATATTATCATACCATAGCCGTCCAGAGCGTCCTAGTTCGTCCATCCAGCTTCATAGTTCTTTCCTAATCAATAGCTACTCATTCTTAATTTTGTTTAATCGTTAGATCGATCATGTTTTCGTTCTCACTGATTGGATCGCCAATCAAATAGGATTCCGCACTATTTGATCTGGTTTCATGTTAAATCAGTTAGTACCCTGTACATACACGGTCCTAACAACCTCTTCATCCTCCACTCCATGACTGGGCTTACTACCCTCGCTACATGACTCGTTTCATTCGGGAGAAGCACGTCCATCTTACGCCTGAATGTCGAACTCAGACTAGGTGTGCTCCTTTTTTGTTTTCTTATAAGCCCACTTTGCCTCCTCTCACTTGCCCACCTGAAAAGGTCATAACTGCGCTGACGGCCACCTTGGATGTTAAGCGTAAGCACATTGGGGGACTCATGGATGACAACATGGCATAGAGGAAAGGGTTGAGGAAAGCAAGGGAGGAAAATGAAGAACTGAAGAAGCAACTTTATCGCCTTATCGATCATCAAGTAGACCATATTACCACTTTGATTGAACGTGTGACTGGTGACGAATAGGATATGACAGCAAACCATCAAAGGATTGATGGCATGAGGGCCACATCAACGCACTGAATGCAATAGCAGCACTAGAAGAGGATCCTGAAGAAGAACTAGAAGAGGAACCTAAAGAAGAACCAGAGGAAGAACCAGAGGAAGAACCTGAGGAGTAGCCTGATGACGAGCCTAAGAACAGCATTGGATCTGTCGACTCTCAATGATTTCTTTTGTTCATTTCATTTGTTTATCTAACCCTCACGTATTTTGCACGTAGATAGGAAGGGTTGTTTCCCATCCGACTAACATATTTGGATTTTGATATTTGGTTTAATTGATTGTGGATGAACTTATAATTTATTTTATTAGAGATTATTATTTGAACATTAAGTTGTGATTGTGCTAAATTCTTTTAATTGCTATACTTAAATGAAGTTTGTGAATCCAAGGATCGCAATTCAGGAATTATCAATATTAAAATAAATCAATTTAATGATCGCGGAATTATCATTAATTGACGTTTAATTGTTTGAATGATTAATTATGAACACAACCACAGAAACACAGTAAACACGAAATCTATAATAATTCAAATGTATTTCATTAACTATAATGTAATGATTACAAAAGAATAATAATGAATACTATAAACAATCGAATACAGTGTATCAAATAATGTTGATGTTGATGTGACGGCGATTAGGGTTGCACAATGGTGTAACTTGACAGCCGTAATATTGATTGATTGTGTTCATCGAGATGTGAAACCTAGGACTCATATTTATAGATGATTTGAGTCGGCTAAGGAAACACCGGATCTCTCGGGATTTGTTGTTGATCTTGTTGACTTGTTTGACTTCTTGGAATTGATAATCACACAAGTATAATGGTCTTCCGCAGGAGTCTTGCCTTCCGCAGATCTTCTGTTCTTCCGTAGGAGATTTGCTTTTCCGTAGGAATGTTGTTCTTCCGTAGATATTCCTCCTTCCGTAGGAGTCTTCACTTCATGGAACTTGATCATCCGTAGGAACTTACACTTGGTCATTTGGTCTTGTATGAAACATATCTACGGATTAACAAAATTGTTCATCCGTAGATGTTTCCTACACTTGGTCAGTTTTATCAAATCCATCCCAAGAATATTGTTTCTCCTGTCAAAGCACAAATCAACACACATACATATATGGGGTTAACCTATAGATTCAAATCACATATATATATATTTTGACTGTTACAAATGTTAATTACAAGACTTGATTTTCAAGTACTAAGCCTATACAAAATTGATCTAGTCCTATACAATCTAGACCTAACAATACTCCCCCTTAGGCTTAGTTCCTTGTAATCAGTCCTTCAAAACTGCTAGCTCCTTGACTCTTGATATAATTTTGTTGTAGAAGTAAGATACAGCTGTCTTTTGATCATCATACTTGTATTTGATCTCCATTTTGCTGATCTTCTTCAGAGTCTCGTAGCCAAGTCCCAGAACATCCTCTTCTGTAGTGAGAGTCTCTAATACTCGGTCATTCTTCACTACTTCAAGTTCATCTTGTTCGGAGAGGCGAAGTTCTGAGACTTCTTCATATTCTGTTCCCTTCAGCAAGCCTGCATTATGTCTTCGTCGTTTGTAGGTTTTTGCATGAAGTTTGTCGATGACTTGGATCATGTGTACAAGCAGGAACAGATCATTTTGAGCTGCTTCATCACTCAGCTTCGGAAAGAATTTGTCATGAAGGTAAGAAGTGTAGCTTGGATGAAGCAACTTGATTTCCGCAGGATCAAAGATCCTGATATTTTCCGCACGTTTGTTCTCTGCATTTCTCATCAGCACCAGCTCTTTTGTCCTCTCTACATATCCCCACTCAGTGATAGGGAGTGTGTATTGAGTTCCTTCAATGCGTTTGATGGCTGCTGATGTTCTGTTATTATATCCAACCCTCTTCAGAAATTCATCATCTACTGAGTCAGAGGCATTGGACTTGGATCTTTTCTGCCCATGAGTTATTCGTTTGTGTGCATCATCATCTCTTTTAGCTCCTATGATCACATCATCTTTGAACCTTGTTTTCAGTTGACCCACTCTGCTTGAGAAGTCCCTGCCCCTTGGGTGTATTGGATAATTTGTCAAAGTAAGGCTTTGCAGGTCCTTTAAATCATTCTCAGAAAGGCAGAGTACTGAAAACACATCACGGAAGTATTCAACTCTTCCTGATGTCCTTTTAATCACTGCACAATCCCACTCCTGATCATATTTCCATGCCATTATTTTATTTTCTTCAGCTGAGTTGGGAGTTGTGAGGTGATCAATCAACTGAATCAGAGTGGACTTCTGATCAGTGATTTCTCTGACAGTGGTACCAAGGGGCCATACTTTGCCTGGAATGACTTCCCTTGGTTCCCTGATGAGCTTATCTTTAGCTTTATGCTGATCCTTGGGTTCCACAGTGATTGGATCAGCAGATGATTTGCTTTGTTTGTCATCAGTAGGATGAGGAGCTGTTGTTCTGAATTTTACACCTGTTTCCAGCTCCACCTTCATTACATGCTCCATCATCCTCCGCAGCTCACCAGTAGTTCTACCTTTAAGTTCATGTGGCTTGTAATTGTGACCCTGTAACCAGCAAGTCATATTGTACTTTGAAAGTTTTGCTGTGTCACAGTGGCCCAAGTCTTTCCTTATTTTCTCCAATGATTGAAAAGTGGTAAAGGCTTCATAATCACAATTTGGGATTATGAACCTTGCAAATTCAAATTCTTTCAATGCATTGGTCATCTCTGTTCTGTTCATCCTCTCAACCATGTCATACGGAAAACCATGGTTGATGAGGGTCATAAACATGCTGGAGTCAGGCCTCTCTTCTAAGATATCAGCAGTTGTTAGAAGGTCATCGGCCTTTCCACCCTTATCAGCAGTGGGGGAATCCATCCGTGTTAATTCCTCCCACTCTTTGTCACTTTCTTCTTCTTCTCCGGAAGATACCTTCACAGCAGAAACTTCTACTGAAGGTGTGTGATCAGGAGATGGAATTTTTGATTTCTTTGGGGAGCTTTCTTCTTCTTGTTTCTTTTGTGTGGCTCCGAAGTATTTTCTTTTTCGGGTGTAGGATATCAGCGGCTTAGTAGCTCTACCCGATTGTTTTTCTGGTTCAGCACTTGTATCCACTTTTGTTTTCAAATCAGATAGCTTTCTCTTCAGGCTCTCTATCTCCAGATCCTTTTGCTTAATTAGCTCGGCCTTTTCATTTTGCTCTTGTTTCAAATTTGCCTCCAGCTCCCGCTTTGTTTGGAACAATGCATCAATAATTTCACTGTTGCATTGTGCATCTTCTCTCAGTCTTTTCAAGCTGGCATCCTTCTTTGTTAGTTCTTCATCCTTTTCTTGGATAACTCCGTACAGCTCTACAATTCTTTGTTTTCTCTTGTTGGATTTAAGCACCAACTTGTTGTATTTTGCAACCAGAAAGCTCTTGCTCACAGGAATGTCACTGTCACTTAAGTCATCTTCATTGTAAGCAGTGACATCCTGAGCAGATTCTTGAGTCTCCCCGGGTTCATCAGCAGGTATTGGCTCAGTATGAGCTGATGAAGGTTGTTCATCTGTGTGAGTTGGAGAGAAAGGAACAGTGCTTGCTTCAGATAGTATTTCGGTGTCTCCTGAGTGTACAGAGTATACAGACTCAGTCACCTCAAGTGGTTCAGTCTCAGCACTTTCCGGTGATTGGGGTTTTGGGGATTCTGGTGGTGGTTGTATGGGTGATTGGATTTGGAGTGGAGAGTATGGTTGAGTGTGATGAGATGAAGATGATGATATCAGAACAGGTGATTGGTATGGTTAAATTGGGGAGATTGGTTGGGTGTTTATGCTTGAAGGTGATTGTGGTTGTTGAGGTGATTGGCTTGATGATGCATGTTGTAGTGGTGGTGTTTGGATTGGTGATTGTTGTTGGTGTCGTGGTGTTTGGTGTGGTGAGTGAGAAGATTGAGCAGAATCAGCAGATGATTCAGCTTCATCTTCCCACGCCAACTCTTGTGGCAGATCAGCATGTGGATCAATAACATGAGCAAACATAGGCATGTCAGGACCCTCATACTTTCCACTCAGTTTATTCAGCACCGATTTGTTCAGGTGAGCTTGAACAAACACTTCTCCAACCCTGTTCAAGCTTGGGAGCTCTGAGTTAATCACCAATTGCAGGAATCTGGGGAACATGTACATCTTCTCATTCTTTTGTAATTTGACTTGCTCGCACAAACAATTGAAGATGTATCTTGCATAATTGTAGATTCTTCCCTCGAACACCCCAATAATTCCTGATGAGATGTGTCGAGAAAATCTGTCTAATCCCGACTTTCGGTTCGACATGCACTTCAGGTAGGTGTGACATAAGAACCTGTACGGTTTGCACAGCCTACCCTTCTTGATTTCTCCTTTTTCATAATCACCATCGTACCCCATGAGATTGAATACCTTTTCTATGTATTCATTCTCGAAAACGTCCGGGTGACCTATCTCTCTATCTCCGAGTTCCAAGCATCTTCGTAAGGTGCTTTCATTCACTCGAAGACGCTGACCCAGAACTTCAGCCACTATGACCTCCTCATCGTTTTGTTCTTCCACTCGAGCCGAATTCCAAAATCCGATTATGTGTGACTGATGGATCACAGGCTCAGCCGTCAAGGCGTAGAAGAGCCTGGATCGTCGGAGATATCTGATGATATCTCGACATCCTTCCGCTGCTGGATCATCAGCGTTCAAGTATGCGCACACATTATGCTCCTTAGCAAATCTATTTGCCATCTGCAAAGAAAATCAAGTTAGAAACCACGCAGTTGAATCGTTTGAATGACAATAATCGATTAACCAGTTCCGTATTGATGTTTACGACATGATTTACCTTTGCAGTAACTGTAATCGGTTACTGGATAATGTTGATATTTTGAAATTTTGAAAAGGGGGAAAAAGTGCGATTTTCTAGGTTAATCTGAAAAAGTGCTCTGTAAAAGTGAAATGAATTTTAAGAGTCAGACACCTTATTTGTAGTCCAACAAATTAACTTCTTTTATTAATTATGTTGGGCTCACATTACGTTGGGCCCACTTTCATTTATTCCTATGTTGGACCCACTTCCATTTATTCCTTTTCATATCCCAAGTGTTTAGAATGCATTATCTCTTCCGCAGAACATCTGCGGAACCTTGACATCTGCGGAACCTTAACTTCTGCGGATGTCAACATCTGCGGAACTTTACATTGGATGTAAGTTCAAATAATGCATTTGTTTTGTTTTGCTTGTTTTGCTGCTGAATCAGAGATCACATAATACTTCTACGGATGAGCGGTATTACTGTGACTTCTGCGGATGCAGAAATTTCACTGTTACTTCTACGGATGAGAATATTACTGAAACTTCTGCGGATGCAGAAATTTCACTATTACTTCTACGGATGAGAAGTATTACTGAAACTTCTGCGGAGCTTAAAGTTTAGAAAACTTTAAATGTATGATATCTACTTAGTAGACTCAATTGTTGATGTTGGACATTGTTGACTTCATTTGCATGGCAATGTAGTACAAGAAAGCAAGTGTCCTGTATCCTGCATTCAAGTTAGTGCTCAAGATCCAATTCCTTCAAAATAATTCAGATCAATTATCAGCTTTTATTGTTTGTTTTTCATGCATGAACTACTCCCCCTAAATTTGTGATTAATGTGAAACTGTTGCATTCATCATAAATTTAAGTTGTGAACAGGCATGACAGGCTTATGACATTCTAAATGAGAGAAATTCTGTTGAAATAACAATTAAGCATCGGTGAAACAGGTACATGCATGCATATATATATAGAGGGATCATACTATAAATTGGCTTCTGCTGATGTTGTTAGTTGATTCAACACATATCTGATTGCAAGTATATAGATCCACTTAAATTCAAACAAGAGTGTTGTATCAACTAGGCATGCAAGTTATCATGTTGTGAAGTTTGTTAATCAGTAGCAGTCATGAGTCCCTCATTCAATTATCGTTAGAGTATGTCTTCCGTAGATGAGGCAAATCACTACATTCCACACTTAAAGACTATGTACATTAAGTTATAAGTTCTATCTTGAGACAATGTTCAGTCTCATGAATGCTTTGATGCGATAGCTCTTGAGCTTGATGTTCAATGGATCACAAGTGATTCCTTTTTAGAGCTGAAATATGATCTTCATAGTCACCAGGTCTTTACTTTCGTAAAACAGAGGTGAACTTTAACCCAGGTCTTTGTTGACACAAAACAGAGGGAGAATGAAGATCACACTTGTTAATCACATTCCCAGGTCTTTGTTCACACAAAACAGAGGGAATATGACTTTGCAAAGATAGAATATTATAAAGTATTTTACATAGTGTGCTTGTGTATGTGATTTGAGCACAGCAGGAGAGAACATACCTTCATGATTCTCAAATGGAATCCTCACAGACAGTTACCTCATGTTTTTAGTTTGGCATGCTTTAGCTTTGTTTCCACTCAAGTTGAACCTACTCACATATCAGTATGATATAAGTCAGATTGAGTGTTTGTTTAATAGCCAAGTATAGTCTACTATCATTTCCCATATATAATGCATGTATAGATGTTCTAACAGACACTTAAGTTATCCTCAACGATTACTCTTCACAAAGTCAATCATAAGCTTTTGTTGATTTATTCTAAGTTAATCATCCCTAAAGATTCCATCAGAAAATTGAATCTAACAGAATCAAATGCTTTAGTAAACAAATCAGCAAGCTGATTGGTTGTGTCTACTTTGACTAACTTGATCAGACCCTTTTCAGAGCAATCTCTCAGAAAATGGTATCTGATTTCTATATGTTTTGTTTTACTATGTTGAACTGGGTTAGCAGTTATAAACATAGCAGCTGAATTATCAATATGAATTGGTGTATGAAGGAAATTGTAACCATAATCAAGTAATTGGTTTTGCAACCAAAGTACTTGAGAGCAACCTGCTGAAGCAGCTATGTACTCTGCTTCAGCCGTGGATACAGATACATTTGTTTGCTTCTTGCACTGCCATGAAACAAGTCTTGGTCCTAAGAATTGACATCCACCAGTTGTGGATTTTCTGTTGTTGTTGCACCCTCCATAGTCACTATCTGAGTATGAGTAGAGGCTAAAGTCTCCATCTTTGGGATACCAAAGTCCCAATGCAGGTTTGCCTTTCAGATATCTGAAAATTCTCTTTACAGCATTCAGATGGGACTCCTTTGGGTCAGATTGGTACCTGGCACAAACACAAACAGCAAACATTATGTCAGGTCTACTGGCAGTTAAATACATTAAAGAACCGATCATTGATCTGTACAATCGTTGATCTACGGATTTGCCAGCAGGGTCAGGCACTATCTTGTCTATTGTTGATGCTGGTGTCTTGCAGGAAGTGGAATCAGCAAGATTGTACTTCTTCAAAATTTGATGAATGTACTTCTCTTGATTAATGAAAATGCCATCTGGTTTCTGATGAACTTGTAAGCCAAGGAAGAAAGTCAATTCTCCCATGGAGCTCATCTGAAATTCAGATTTCATTAAGTCTTCAAAGCTTTGACACAGCTTCTTATTGGTGGATCCAAATATGATGTCATCAACATATATTTGAACAACCAAAAGATCTTGATGTTCTTGTTTGAGGAAGAGTGTCTGATCAATAGTTCCTCTCTTGTACCCATTCTTCAGCAGGAAGGATGATAGTGTATCATACCACTTTCTGGGTGCTTGATGAAGACCATACAAGGCTTTGTCAAGCTTGTATACTCTATGTGGATAATCAGGGTCTTCAAAACCAAGGGGTTGTGCCACATAGACTTCTTCATCAATTTTCCCATAAAGGAAAGCACACTTGACATCCATCTGATAGACGGTGAACTTCTTGAATGCTGCATAGGCTAGGAAAACTCGTATAGCTTCAATCCTTGCAACTGGGGCAAAGACTTCATCATAGTCTATTCCTTCTTCCTGAGTGTATCCCTGTGCAATGAGTCTGGCCTTGTTTCTTACTATGATACCTCTGTCATCCAGCTTGTTCTTGAAAAGCCATCTTGTGCCAATTGGATGTTGACCTGAAGGCAAATCGACAAGAGTCCACACTTTCTGTTTTCTAAATTGTTGCAACTCTTCTTGCATGGCCTCAATCCAGCTGTTGTCTTTCAGTGCAGCTGTGATGTTTGCAGGGACTGTTTGAGATAAAAAGCAGGTGAACAAACAAATGTTTGCCACACCTCCTTTGCTCCTTGTGGTTCTGGCATGCAGGTCCCCAATGATGTTGTCTGTTGGATGAGATTTGTGTACTCTGCTTGTTGAAACAGCATCAACTTGAACTGTGGAGTCTAAGTTTGAGAATCCCATTGAAGCGGATGGTGTTAGCTGAGAAGTTGAGTCGATGAAATAATCAAAAGACTCATGGTCATTAGGATCAGCTGGTGTTTGATTGGCTGATTTGTCTTCTTCCGCAGGAAGTTCTACGGAAGCATCATTTTGTTCTTCCGCAGGAGGTTCTACGGAAGCAGCATTTTGTTCGTCCGCAAGAGGTTCTACAGAAGCAGTATTTTGTTCTTCCGTAGGAGATATATCACCATTCACGGATGAACAATGTTGGTCAGCTGGCAATGGTTGTTGAATGACTACCTCCTCTTCATTTCTAGCATCAGTAGTAACATCTACGGATGAGGGAACATCTGCTGATGAATTTACATGTGCTGGGGATGAAGAGTTAGCTTCTCCAGAAATAGCTTCATGCTGCTGACTTGATCTTTGCTGTGGTTCAGGTGGCACACGTGCTCTTGGTGGATCAGCTGTTAAAGGCACTTCATTCACACTTGGTGGCACAAAAGATAACATGTATCCGCAGCACCTGCATTGATCAAATAGCCAGTGTTAAATGATTCTGTTAATGCATCTATATCAAATAACCAAGATGATCCTTTTACATTGGTAGTAAACATGGATTCATCAAAAGAAACATTGGGAGTTTCTTCAACTATGTTATGTTCTGGAATGTACACCCTGTATGATTTAGAAGTGGATGAATATCCAACAAAGAAACCATCATAGGCTTTTTCAGAAAATTTTCCTAATTGTTCTTTAGTATTTAAAACAGACACATGACACCCAAAAGCTCTAAGATATCCTATAAAAGGTTTTCTTTTAAATAAGAGTTCGTAAGGTGTTTTATTATGTTCTTTGACTATCAAAGTTCTGTTTTGAACATTGCAGGCTGTATTCACAGCTTCTGCCCAGAATGTAATGGGCAGCTGAGAATCAGCTAGCATTGTTCTGGCTGCTTCTATCAGTGTTCTATTTCGCCTTTCAGCCACTCCATTTTGTTGTGGAGTTCTTGGGGCACTGAATTGTCTAGCTATTCCTTTAGTCCTGCAAAAAGAATCCAAATCAGCATTAACAAATTCAGTTCCATTGTCACTCCTAAAAATTTTAACTTTTAAATCAAGTTGATTCTCAATCTTGATTACAAAGTCCATTAATGTTTCAGATGTTTCACTTTTATGTTTTAAGAAAAAGACCCATGTAAATCTAGTGAAATCATCAACTATCACCAAACAATATTGTCTTTTTCCAATGCTCAGCACATTGGTTGGACCAAAGAGATCCATGTGAAGCAATTTGAGTGGTGTAGTGTTTGTGTTGATTGTTTTGGATTTGTGAGACACTCTGTGTTGTTTTCCTTTATAACATGAAGAACAGTGATTAGAACAATGAAATTCTTTCTTTGGTAATCCAATGACTAAGTCATTTTTCACCAATTTATTCATGTTCTTCATGTTGGAATGGACAAGCCTTCTATGCCACAATTGAGATTCATCTTCGGAAGATTTGGACAGCAGGCATGTCTCATGATTTGTGAGTGTTGTGTTGTTCATATCCAATATATATGTGTTGCCTTTTCTTGATGCTTTAAGAAGTATCCAGTCTTCTGGAACTGTAAAACCTGGCTTAAGAATGTAACAGGTAGTGTTATCAAATAGTGTTAAATAATTTTGATCACAAATTTGGGAAACACTAAGTAAATTATACTGCAAATTTTCACAGTAATTTACTTTTTCAAATGTTAAAACACCATTAGTTACCATTCCTTCACCAACAATTTTACCTCCCTTCTTATCCCCACCAAATGCCACATAAGAGGCATGTTTATGTTTGAAGTCATGGAGAAGTGCACAGTTGCCTGTCATATGTCTGGAACAACCACTGTCAACATACCACTTGTTGTCAGCTCTCCATAATTGTTCCTGCACACAAAAAGAACACTAATTAGAATTGACAACCCAAGGCTTAATTGTCTTGGATTTGCCAGTTGTGTCAACAATAGTTACTCCTTCATGAATTAATCGTGAAGTTTCATTATTAGTTGTTTCTTTTTGATCTGATGTTTGTGAGGATGATTCTGTTGAAGATGATTCGGGTTTCTGAGTGTCTTCATGCTTATCCGAGTCTTTCTTCAACTTAGCTTGTTTTGGTTGGTATCTTAACTTTGAAGAAGATCCTGTAGTCTTGAAGGTTTCTTTATCTTTCTGTTTTGATTGGGACACAGGTGATCCTTTATCAAAGTTGTCAAAGAAATCATCAACAGCTTCCGGTTGTTTATCAGACAAATCCACCTTTTTATGAGGTGTCTTAGCCTGTGTTGGCATTTTCTTCTTCACAGTCTTGTCAGCAACAGATGATCTTTTCTTTGAATTTTGTTTTTCCTGCTCAGGCTTTGTCTTTTTGTCACTTTCTGAGTCTGATGATGTACCTTGTGATTTCTTGTTGCTCTTTTTCTTGTTCTTCTTATTAAAATAACATTCCTGAGTGGAATGGTTATTTTTGTCACATATGGCACAATGTTTGTTGAAGAAACAGTCATCAGTCATGTGATTGTTCATGTTGCAAATGGAACAGTAACTACTGAAGTAGCATTCATCAGTGCTGTGATTCTTCATATCACACCATTTGCAATATTTCTCAGAATTTTCTTCTTCAGCCTTCTTGTTGGTCTTTTTCTGACTAGCTGAGCCATCAGTTGATTTCTTCTTGGGTTCATCAGCTGGTAATTCTTCATGTTTATTTGTGGATGGCTTCTGTTGTTTGACATTTAGCTTTTGAGAGCATGTTTGATGTTTTCCCTTTTTATCTCATCCACAGTCTCAGTATCTTTCTTCCGTTGTTTTTCTGCGGAATCAGTAGTCTTTGTCTTCCGCAGATGATCTACGGACTTGGCAGTTTTTGCTTTCCGCAGATGTTCTACGGATTCCTCAGTCTGTTCTTTCCGAGGATTCTTGTTTGAATATTTCTTACCTTTATCAGATGACAAAGGTGTTTTTGTGCTTGATCCGCAGCTGTCGATCTTGGGAAGATGCAGTTCTTGTAATCCTTCATTAAGTTCAGCAATCCTCTTACAAATGGTCTTCAGCATGTTCCGTTGTTTTGGGGGATATTGCAGCTTTGATTCTTCAAGACTCGTGGAAGACCAGGTTCAACTTGAACATTCTTACCAATGTTCAGTTGAACATTATCATGTTCATCAGAATCATCCAGGTCATCATAGTTATCAAAATCTGATTCATTATGTTTAATTGACTCTGATTCAGTTGATTCAGTTTCACTCATCTCAGCTTTATTGTTGTTTATTTGACTATCTTTTTGTCAATGTTGGTGCTTTGCACAAAATGATTTGACAAGTTGTTAGTCATTGTTTCAGGTAAAGGTGTGTAGTTATTATTAATAGGTGGTGCCACTGCATTATAACCCAACCCTGACCTGTTCTTTGATTCAATATGAGAATTGAGTAACTTCTCATATTGCTGAGATGATAATTGAAACTTCTGAAGTTTCACTTCAGTAGATGCATGATCAGCCATGGATTTTGTTAAGGAAGTGGTCAGATGCTCAACTTGGGCTTTTAGGCTGTAGTTTTCAGAAACATATTTTTCTAAATCTTTTTGTAAAGAGTTTATTTTGATTTGATATAGTTTCTGTTCTCTTAAGTGTGATTCATTTAAAACCATAGTTTCTTTTACTTTATCAGCCAGTTGTTGAGCATGGACTCTATATCTTTCAACTTCCTCAACACAAGTTGATGAGCATAACCTCTCTTTTACCTCTTTGGCCATTGGAGGAACTTTGTTTTCCATATGTGCATCAGTGCTTGATTCTCCTCTATCACTTCCTTCTCATACAAACTCCAGTCACAAGTTCCATCCTAAAGTATGATCAGCCCTGTCTCTTTAGAGTTACTTGGTCCTGCTGATGTATTTGTGGCTGGTGGGGATGTGAGCTGAGGTTGTCTATGCAGAGATCTTTGAGAGGTTGGCTGCTGATTTTGATAGTGTTGTTGCTGATGATGTTGTTGTTGCTGCTGCTGATGCTGTGGAGTTGATTGTTGATTGCATTCTCTAGAAAAATGACCATAGAGATTGCACTTGTAACATCTGACCTTAGACTTATCCACTCCAATCTTCGATGTTTTGCTAGCTGCTGCCAGATTTTTGTTTCTTCGAAGATATTGCTTGGCTCTGTAGGCAATCATAGCCATCTGCCATTGTAGATCCATCTCTTCGACTACATCCGGAGGGAGTTCCTCCAAGTCTTGCTGACAGATGTTTGCTGCTGTAAGGGAACTGCCAAGATATGCTTGAAAGCTTGAGCTGAAAGCTGCAAAGGCTGCTTTTTGTTCTTCAGAATCCAATATCACAGTGATTGGTTCTGAGTTGGCTGTTGCTGATGTCTCTCTTTTCTCTGTAGCTTTCCCTTTTTCCTTTTGAGTTTTACTTTGAGATGACTTCTTAGTGGGTTTAGATGCATAGAAGCTTACTTCTTCTTCATTGTCACTCAGAGCACAAGAGTCATCATCTTCATTATTAGATATAAATGCACTACCAGCATTCTTTGTTTCCTTGAAGTGATAAGGTGAGACATGAGTTCTCACACTCTTGTTTCTTGATTGTTCGTCCAGTTCAAGTGCTTCAACCTTGGCAACTAGTGTATCTAGACCAGTTGTCTTCAGATCTATGGTGTTTTTGAACATGGAGACTGTTTGCTTCCAACTTTCAGGAAAAGTATGGAGCATCTTCTTGTTCAGTTCCTCAGTTGTGTATTTTAACTCCAAAATGTTCATCTCAGTGACGAGTTGCATGAATCTATGGAGTTGCTGAGGAATTGACTCACCCTCAATATGATGAAAAGTTTCATACTGTGATCTAAGGGTGTCTTTCCTTATGCTTCTGATTTCATCACTCCCTTCACAGAGAGTGTGAAGTATCTTCCATAGGGAATTTGCTGTTTTATAGTTCTCGCACCTGATCAAGATTTCTTCAGGTAAAGCCATACTAAGCAAGCTGTATGCTTTAATATCGACTTTAACCTTCTTGACATCATCAGGTGGCAAGTCCTTAGTGCTGATTGGCTGGTTTTTGTCATTATAATCCGGCCCAAGAGTGGGTGGAATATAAGGACCTTGTGTGATGGACTCCCACAAGTCAGAATCAGTGTAGTTCACATGATTTCTGAACTTGATCTTCCAGGATTTAAAATCAGCTTTTGTTTCCAACTTTGGTGGTTGATAAGATCCTCCTCCAAAAGTACTCATGTTTAACTGCAAAACAAGATTTAAAATTTAAGTGCTTGAATTGACAAATCTATCAAAGACGCAGATCTAGTATTCAATGGATTTGAATATAGATCTAAATCAAACAAGCAATAAGAGAATGCTTGCTGAAAGACAAGTCGTTGATTTAATTGTTTGAAAATCAATTAAACAATTTTAATACTGATAGATCAATTGATCTAGATCAATGAGCACCAATGGCTCTGATACCACCTGTGAATCCAAGGATCGCAATTCAGGAATTATCAATATTAAAATAAATCAATTTAATGATCGCGGAATTATCATTAATTGACGTTTAATTGTTTGAATGATTAATTATGAACACAACCACAGAAACACAGTAAACACGAAATCTATAATAATTCAAATGTATTTCATTAACTATAATGTAATGATTACAAAAGAATAATAATGAATACTATAAACAATCGAATACAGTGTATCAAATAATGTTGGTGTTGATGTGACGGCGATTAGGGTTGCACAATGGTGTAACTTGACAGCTGTAATATTGATTGATTGTGTTCATCGAGATGTGAAACCTAGGACTCATATTTATAGATGATTTGAGTCGGCTAAGGAAACACCGGATCTCTCGGGATTTGTTGTTGATCTTGTTGACTTGTTTGACTTCTTGGAATTGATAATCACACAAGTATAATGGTCTTCCGCAGGAGTCTTGCCTTCCGCAGATCTTCTGTTCTTCCGTAGGAGATTTGCTTTTCCGTAGGAATGTTGTTCTTCCGTAGATATTCCTCCTTCCGTAGGAGTCTTCACTTCATGGAACTTGATCATCCGTAGGAACTTACACTTGGTCATTTGGTCTTGTATGAAACATATCTACGGATTAACAAAATTGTTCATCCGTAGATGTTTCCTACACTTGGTCAGTTTTATCAAATCCATCCCAAGAATATTGTTTCTCCTGTCAAAGCACAAATCAACACACATACATATATGGGGTTAACCTATAGATTCAAATCACATATATATATATATTGACTGTTACAAATGTTAATTACAAGACTTGATTTTCAAGTACTAAGCCTATACAAAATTGATCTAGTCCTATACAATCTAGACCTAACAAAGTTGATATACTGTATGTTTAATTGTTTTTCTATGTTGTGATTGTTAAGAATGTCTGAGCGTGGACGTGGATGTGGTTGTGGTTGTGGCACCATTAACATGACACTGGTAGAGTTGGCTGCACTTATAAATCAGCATGTGGCTGATGCGTTGGCCAGCCATAACCCAAACCCAAAGCCTACTCCAATCGATAAGTAATATCAATTCTTTCTGACATTAACGTTCTATCCATCCTATTAATCATAATACTCGTTAAAAATTCTAAAGTCCTGATCTAAATCTGCTGCAGGTCAAGTGATTTCATGGACTACAAACCTAATCTATTCATGATAGCAGAAGGAGCTGTAAGTCTTTAGAGATGGTTCGAGAAGCTCGCATCAGTATTTGAAATATGCAACTGCCCGGTGGCAAATCAGGTGAAGTTTCCGATAGGTACTTTTGATGGAGCTCCTAATACTGGTGGAACACTCAAGTGCAAATGTTTGGTGTAGAAATTGCCAATCAAACTTTATGGGACGACTTCAAGAATCTTGTGAAAGAAGAATACTACTCCAGACACGAAGTGTAGAAGCTAGAGGCGGAATTCTAGAACTTAAAGTTGACAGGTTCTAAGATTGAGGCATACACCACTCGATCTTATTAGCGCGCCATACTGTGTACTAACATGATCAACCCTCCCCACATGAGGATAGAAAGGTATATCAACGAATTAGTCCAAATAATACAGAGCATGGTACTTATTTTTGACCAACCACAATCACGAATACCATCAGACTGGCCTACAAACTGACTGACCAGGCTGTCACGCCAGGTAAGTTACCCCTGCGTGGATCTGTGCTAGCTACCTTGGATGGGAACAACAAGCGAAAGTGGAAGTCTACTTCCAATAACAAGTAGGGTACAGCAACAGTCACAGCAATCCAAGAATTTTGAAAATTCTCGTTCATTCAACCAGAACACTGGTGGTTATAGGCGGAACACTGCCCAAGTGCAACTAGTGTAACTACCATCATAATAGGATGTGCAATAAGAACAACCGTGAGAGATGTGGTAAATTTGGCCATGACGCCAAAAATTACTGATTGAAAATAATAGCCAAGTTGCCAACATAGCAGGAAGAGCAAAAGGGTTGTATGAATATGGTCAAACCAGGCATTTCAAGAGGAATTGCCCAAAGCTGAGAAAGAATAACAACATTAGGAACCATAGTAGTAATATGGCTATTAATGGGAAGGACAATAGAGGCAATGGAAACGCTGGTGCTAAGGGTAGAGCAATCGTCATTAGCACAGGTGAGGCTCGTAATGACCCTTCTACTGTAAGTAGTAAGTTTATGTCAATGGTTTCTTTGCCTATTTGTTATTTGACTCTGGTGCCGATAGAAGCTTTATTTCTCATAAGTTCAGTAAGTTTCTAGATGTTACGTCTACAGCTTTACACTCGAACTATACGATAGAAATAGCCAATTATAAGGATCTATTAATGGGAAGGACAATGGAGGCATAGCTTTGAACAATTACAAGTATCTAGTTACTACTCAAAAATCAATTTAAGATCTGGATATCACCAGCTCAGGGTTCGAGAAGGAGATATATCAAAGACCGCTTTCAGAACCTGATACGAGTATTTTGAGTTCACGATCATGACATTTGGATTAACAAATGCTCTTATAGTCTTTATGAACCTCAAGAACCATGTCTGTAAACCCTACTTAGACAAGTTTGTCATTATTTTCATTGATGACATAATGATTTATTCCAAGAATAGGTAGGAACATGAGAAATATTTAAGACTTATTTTAGAGCTTCTTAAGACAGAACAACTATATGCCAAGTTTTTCAAATGTGACTTCTAGATGAGAGAAGTGCAGTTCGTAGGGCATGTAGTTAATGAGAATGGCATTCACGTTGACCCATCTAAAATTAAGGAAATCAAGAATTGGCCGGCGCCAATGACACCTACTGAGGTGCGCCAATTTCTAGGATTAGTGGGTTATTACTGGTGTTTCATAGAAGGATTCTTGAAAAATTCATAGCCTCTAACTTCCCTAACTCATAAAGGAACTATTTACAAGTGGGGCAGTTTTGAAGAAACGGCTTTCCAATGCACCGATCATAGCTTTCCAGAGGGAACGGACGACTTATTGGTGTATTGTGATGCTTCAATCCAAGGTTTGGGTTGCGTATTGATACAAAGCGAGAAAGTGATAGATTATGTATCAAGACAGCTTAAGGTGCATGACAAGAATTATACATCTCATGATTTGGAGTTGGGAGCTGCAGTATTTGCACTTAAGATCTGGTGGCATTATCTTTATGGAACCACTGCATGATTTTCACTGATCACAAGAGCCTTCAACACATCTATGCACAGAAGGAGTTGAACAGAGACATCAATGATGGTTGGAGCTACTTAATGATTACGATTGTGCCATCAAGTATCATCAGGGCATGTCTAATATGGTAATAGATGCCCTTATCCGAAAAGAAACCTTAAAACCTCATCGTGTTTGTGCATTGCAGTTGACCATTCATTCAGATCAACCGTCACAGATTAAGAACGCTAAAGTTGAAGCACTATAAGAACATAATATCAAATCAGAATCTCTCAGAGGAGCTGAGAAATAATTTAAGGAGAAATAAGATGAACTCCGTTACTACAATGATCGGGTATGGATTCCATTTTTCGGGAATCTCAAGGAATTGGTAATGGATGAAGCTCATAAGTCTTGTTATTTGCTACATCTTGGGTCTAATAAGATGTACCAAGATCTGAAGGTTATCTACCGGTGGCCTAACATGAAGCTGAAATTGCCACTACGTGTCAAAGTATTTGATATGTTCTAAAGTCAAGGTCGAATATCAGGAACCTTCAGGATTACTTCAACAACCAAAGATACCGATATGGAAATGGGAAAACATCTCTATGGATTTTGTTACTAAGCTACCCCATTCCCAAGGTGGAAACGATATTATAGAGATGATTGTGGATCTCTTGACCAAATTAGCACATTTACAGGAAATTCCTCAGAACTATAAGATGGATAAAATGTCACAAGTTTATTGAAGGAAATTGTGTCTCAGCATGGTGTGTCACTTTTCATCATCTCTGAATGTGACGCGCGATTCACTTCGCACTTCCTGTAGTTGCTGCGGAAATATTTAGGTTCTCATCTGGATATGAGTAAAGCTTATCATCTACAGACAGATGGTCAGACAGAACGCATGATTCAAACCCTAGAAGATTTGCTCAGGGCGTGCGTTATAGACTTTGGAAACAATTGGGAAAATCATATGCCTTTGGTTGAATTCTCCTACAATAATAGTTTTCGTACGAGCATTAAAGTTACACCATTTGAAGCACTATATGGTAGGAATGTAGATCACCAATCTATTGGATAGAGGTCAGTGACAGTCAACTAACAGGTCCTGAGCTTGTTCATGAAACAGTAGAGAAAATTGTTCAGAATCGTAACCGATGGCTGCAACTCGGGATTGTCAAAAAAGCTATGCCAATCAAAGGAGTAAGCCTTTGGAATTCCAAGTTAGTGATAGGGTATTGTTGAAAGTTTCACCTTGGAAAGTTATGATACGCTTTAAGAAGCTTGATAAAATAAACCCTAGATATGTTGGACCGTTTAAGATTGTGAAAAGAATCCATCCAGTGGCTTATCCATTAGACTTACCTGAGGAACTTGATGGTGTTCATAACGTTTTCCATTTGTCAAACCTGAAGAAGTGCTTACCCGATGAATCAGTTATCGTTCCATTAGAGGAACTGGAGATCGATGAACAGCTACGTTTCGTTGAGGAACCAGTTGAGATTATGGATCATGAAGTCAAGGTTTTAAAGCATAGCAAAATTCATATTGTATGGGTCAGAAAGAATTATAAGCATGGACTAGAGTTTACCTGGAAACGAGAAGATCAGATGAAGAAGAAGTATCCGCAACTGTTCAACGATCAGGTATTCACTTCTTAAGGTATCCATTCTTAAGATATCTTTCCTTAAACTTTCAACACGAAATTCCCTTCAACAAGGGGATGATGTCGCAACTATCCCGAAACCTCAAAACCATATAATTCTTTCTCTTGGGTTTGTTTTAGAAATTCTCAAAAACCCTATCATACGCATGTTTCTGATTGCTAAATTTGTGGTCTTTGGTGAACCTGTTTTTCTAATTTTCGGGATGAAAATTCCTTCAACAAGAGGATGAAGTGACAACTCACATTTTTAGGTTAACATCGTTCACTTTATAATTTCTACTTGTCACTTTGTATTCATTCAATCCCATTTTTTAGTAAATGAAACTTGTTATTATTATTATTAATACTTAACCATAAATTAAGTAAAACTAATTAAAACCTTAAAGTGCTAACCATGTAAACTAAATGGTCTAGAATGCAAATTGATATTATTGTATTATTTAAATTACCCAACCCTCCCGTAACCGACACTATCCCGATCCTCACCTCCGCAAACCCTAGTCCTTCACTCAATGGCAGCACCCTTCCTATTGGCAACACCCGTCCGCTGGCCCCTCGTCGGTTACCCCACTCCAGCAACTCTCTTCGTTGTTGAACAGCACGGCAACCGAGCAACGCCCTCCATCTCTAACCGCAAGCACCGGACAGTAGTCAAAACAACATCATATCTTGTTCATTATGACCCCTCGATCTTCATTCTTGTTTGTATTGCTACGGTTTTGGGTTCGGGCTTTGGTCATCCAGTTTTTATATGTGTTTCTGTGTGAGCGGTGTATGTGTACAGGGTGGTGTAGGTTTTCGGCAACTTTGCGTGTGTGGTGTGTGTGTGTTCTATTGTGTATGTGCCTGTTCAACCGAGTGTGCGTATTTCTGTGTGTGTGGGTTTCTGCTTGTGTGTGTTTCTGCTGTGTGTGTGTGTGTGTATTTCTGGTGTGTGTGTGTGTGTGTTTCTGCATCTGTGTATGTGATTCTGTTTGTGTATGTTTCTTGATTGAATCCGTGGTGATAGGGGTGATGCATATGGTTATGTGTGCATGAGATGAATAAGCATATGTATATATATTGTGTTAATGTATGTGTATGAATGTGGTTACATTAATTCATGGATGTATCTGTGTGGGTGGAACCGATTGTTGGCAGTGGATGTAGGGGAATGGGTTGGTATAAATCATATGATGAATTCACATGGATTTTGGTTGAATTATGCATTATGTATGTATATATAGTACTAGCTTTAGTAAACCCGTGTAATACATGGGTTAAATAAATAAAATATTAATTGAATAAAAATTATTAAATTTAAAATGATAGACTAAAACATGATATGATTGAAATTATGTATAAGTAATAGTTATAAGTATAAAACAATAATATGAACCTTTTAATTTTTTTTATTTTTTCAAAGATAAATTAGACATTTTGTTTTAAAACAACATTAAAAAAATTTTTAAAATTTCTTTACTATAAATCCCTATTTTAATTATTTTTGTTTTATTAAAAAATTACTTTAAAAACCAATTTTAAAATATTACGTAAAAATAATTTTATTTTTTAGAAAAACATCTTTTTTAGAAAAAACTATCTCTATAGAAATAACATTAATAAAAATTTATCTTTCTTAATTTATTAAATACTAATTATAATGTAAAAATAAAAAGATAATATTATTAGTAATTAATGTGATTATTTAATATGAGAGAGAAGCGGGAAAAATTTGATTAGAATGAATATAATGCTGACACGTGTCATTAGATGATTTTAAAAAGTGACATGTGACAACCATAGTTACTCTTTTATTAGAGTAATGAGATGTGTTTTGTGTGTAAGCATTTTATATATAATAACGACATATTGTATGTTATGTGAATTTATGTTGGTATTTTATCATGGTGATTGAGTTAATGTCTAATGCGAACCCAAACCGAGAACGTGAACCCGTACGATCCATTGCTAATATTTAATATTAATTAACTAATAACATGCATCCAGGTTATTCGGAAACACATTCGTGCTTGCACTTACTGATTTGTTGTGTATTAAAGGTGAGTTTACAGCCTCACTTTACTTATACTCTTTTTGAGTAAGAGAAACATGTTCTTTTTAAACGTTCATTCATTATATTAGTATTATTGTGTAAGGTCCCGCTCCCGGGCACCTCACAGTTGGTCGTCATCGCACATAAAACATAGATTTGATATAAACATAATAAAATAACGCAGCGGAACTTATAAAGAGGGTCCTTCTCATTACATCATAAAAGCTTTTACATCATTGACTTGGTCACAAAATACAAGCTTTCTTTACATTGCCTAGCTTTACTATGATTGCTGCTGAAGCATATGAAACCGAGGATAATCTCGTTTATGTGAATCCTCACCAATCATAGGGTCATAACCGTGACCTCTAGTACAAAAATATAAAATTTTTCATCATAAAGAAGATTCCTTAAGTACTTCCGTACATCGGAACCCTTAAGGAACTCTTGACACTCTCATGCAACATACTTTGTTGCATGTATTATGCACCCGCACTTCCAGTGCGTGTAGCATTATCAAAAGGAGAATGCCATCCAAAAGAGCAGAGTAGCCGCCTCGTGCCATCCCCAGCAACACTACCTGTGTAACACCCGCAATTTTGATTAGACAACGGGAAATAATAAGAAGAAAAGAAAAGAAAGAAGTCTGGGAGGAAAAGGGAAAGGAAGAGAAAGTAGAAGGGGGTTTTGTGTGAAAGTACAAGAAAAGAGAAATATCTGATATACATAGGATGGCTGCCCATTTCTTTTCTCACAACCCCCAAATCAGCGAGAGTTTTAGAGAGAGAAAGAGAGCAGACTACGAGTTTGAAGGAAGAACAAGAAGAAGAGGAAGACGAGTTCGAGGTACTGGGTTCCACGGCTACTGATTTCGAAGGAGTCATACCCAGCAACACAATGTGAGTTCTAAGACCCCTGTTTTTACCTATTTTGAATGATTTTTGGGGGCTGGAACACATATTAAAACTGTTTTCGAGCTGTGAGCGCTCAACCTGTGTATGTATGTATGAGTATGAAGGTGTGTATGGCCCGTTTGGACTGCTATGCCTAGTGTATGTAAGATTTCTAGGGCAGGTAGATGAATCTCAGCATGTTGATCATATGAGTACTGCCAAATGTATGTTTTAGGAATCCTTCTTATGATATGCATGATGTTTAGTTGATTCTAAGCAGCTGATATGATAAATCAGTGCTAATGTATGTTAAGAAGATGAGCAGGTTGTAGAATTTCACAGGTTAAGTGCAGGTCACCATACTCAGCCGCATTAACAAATGCGGATGGGTCAGGAAATGCAGTTAAGGGAAATACTCAGCCGCATTGACCTAATGCGGGCGAGTTGGGGAGTAGCCAAGGCATCCTTCATTCGCATTAACTAATGCAGGTAGAATATGAAATGCGATCAAGGCATTCTTCAGCCGCATTAACCAATGCGGGTAGTTATGAAATACGGTTAAGGCATCCCCTCAGCCGCATTGACTAATGCGGACAGTATGGAAATGCGGTTAAGGCACTTCTTCATCCGCATTGACCAATGCGGATGGCCGAGAAATGCGGATGGACCAGAGAGGAAATGCGGGTAGACACTTGAGCAGAATTCTGATATCTGGGAACTTAAAGTGAGTAAGATAGGCTTTGACCTAGGAGGTTCCCGGGGGTTATATGAGTTGACTTTTAGGTTGTGGATGATGATGATGTAGCATGGGTATACCTGCAGTATACCATGTATGTATGATGCCTTGTATAGTGATGAATGAATGTTATGTGTATGATGCCTGTATGCTAGTATGATGTGAGTATGCTAGTATGATGTATGTACGTTAGTATGATGTTGCCATGATAAATGGTGACTACTGATGATATGTAAGTATGTATGTTCCTTATGTATATGTTTTATCTTTAATAACTTTACGTGAATGAATGAACGAAAGAAGCAAATGTATTAAGAACGTAAAGTAAAAGATAATGAAAGAAGGAACATGATGAATGAATGCATGCATTAATGAAAGAGAGTAAGAAAGGCTTGCAAGCAAAATGAAGGAGGTGCACACCCCTGGCAGGTGTTAGCTCAACGGTGTACGGGTTAGCTACCCCGAAGGATGTACATCGGGTCAATCATTGAGATTGATAATGAGGTGAGCAACTTCGTGTTGCAAGAGACTCGGTTAGCAGGCAATCATAAGATTGTCACTGAGGTGAGCAGTCGCGCACTGCAACAGACTCGGCTAACGTATGATAGAATGATAATGAGGTGAGCAACTTCGTGTTGCAAGAGACTCGGTTAGCAGGCAATCATAAGATTGCCACTGAGGTGAGCAGTCGCGCACTGCAACAGACTCGGCTAACGTATGTTAGAAGTAAGGTGAAAAGATGAGTGGTGCATACCTATCCCAGGTGACTGGATCAGCTTTGTGCACAACGTTCGTGGCTAACCACCACAGGTCCAGCACCAGTAGTATGTATGATGAACGGGGGTATGGTACATGTCACCGAATGTAATGAACGTTCGAACGAAGTAATGAAAGTATGAATGAATGTAATGAATGTTCGAACGTAAGTAATGAATGTAAGAATGAAAGTAAAGTACGTACGAAAGTACAAGAAGTATGCATGAATGAAAGTAAAGTACGTATGAATGAACGTAAAGTATGTATGTATGAAAGTAAATGAGAATGATGAAGTGTACACGAATGAAAGTAAGTAATGAATGATGAGATAATAATAATATTATCTACGTGTACGTATGATGTGTGAAAACATGTATGAAAGAGCAGTTAATGAGAATGAAAGTATGTTTTATTATAAAACTAGAACTCACTCAGCAACGCTGACTTTTATGTGTTTTCCAGTTCGCAGGTAGTGTTGCTGAGGATGGCACGAGGCGGCTACTCAGCTCCTTTGGGATGGCATTCACTTTTTGATTATGCAGCCACATCATGTGTTGTGGACCCGTAATGCGCGCAACACATTATGTTGCATGCAAGTGTGAGATTTCTTAAGAATCTTGATAAACGGGATTACTTAAGGAATCTCCTTTATGATCAAAAAGATATTTTTGAACTTAATATCTTCTATTAGAGGTCACTGTTTAGGACCATTTTGTACACAGAAAAGATGAAATCTTTTGTAGTAAAGCTAGGCAATGTAAAGAAAGCTTGTATTTTGTAACTAAGACAATGATGTAAAAGCTTTCATGATGAAATGAGAATGTATATATTTTATTAATTCCGCTGCGTATTTCATGATTATGTATTAAATGTATGTTTTATGTGATGAAGAACCAACAGTAAGGTGCCCGGTGAGCGGGGCCTTACAAGTTGGTATCAGAGCAAAAGTTTAAGTAAAATGGGTAAATTTTCATAATAAACCTAAACTTAAACTGAGAATGGGACAGGGAGAATGAGAATGCCATCTGAGTAGTCGCGTGCCATCAGGTATTTTTCTTAAAGATTAACTGGTTATTATGTGCGCATGTGATGTGAATTATGTGTACTGTTAGACTGAGATACTAATGTAGTCAGGATAGGTGATGCTCGGGGTACGAAGAGTAGAGTAAGTGGCTAATCACAACTGGCCACTGTAATTAGGGACTTACTGTACTTAACATAAACTGAGCTATTTCCTTGAATGACCGTGTTGGTGTTTTAATCTTTCAGAGTGATAGAAGATGGTCAGTGATAGATCATCTGATGCTTCCCGTGATGGTGAACGTGGTGATGAGCCGCGTATCACGCGAGGAAGACTTAGAAAAGAGAAAGTAGTTCGTGAGGAGAACGAGGTTCCTCACCAGGAAGAGACGGACGAAAGCGCCAAGTTGAGAGCCTCGGTAAAAGAGGCAGTGATTGAGGAAGTGCACCAGGTTATGCAGACGATTTTACCGACTGTAATGACCGAAGCGATAAAGGCAGTACGAGAGGAGGATAGACGAGGGAGGAGACGGTCCTCCGGTAGACAGCAACAGACAGAGGCAGAAACGGTATTGTCCGATGACGAAGAGGAAGAGGAGGAAGAACAGATTAGGGGGACAGCCCGGGGTTGTGACTACGGGAAATTTATGAGGTGCAAGCCTCCGACTTTTGATGGTTCGGGTACGGCTGCTGATGCTCACCAATGGGTGAGAGAGATGGAGGCGGTCCTTGATATCAGTGACTGCCGGGAGGATAAGAAGGTGAAGTTTGCTACCCACTCGTTCACGGGGACGGCATTGTGCTGGTGGGACAATATTGTCCAGGCCGAGGGTAGCAGGGCCATTGGGAAATTGAAGTGGTCTGAGTTGAAGAGGATGGTGATCGAGGAGTTTAGTCCTCGTCGAGAGATGGACAGAGTTGAGAGAGAGTTCCTGCAGTTGGAAGCGGGAACGATGACCCACCAACAATACACGACCAAGTTCAACGACATGGCACGGTTGGTGCCAGAGCAAGTGACGCCGGTGTCTCGCAAGATTAACCGGTATATTCAGGGGTTGCCAGCTGAAATTCGTTGGCATTTGATTTCCGCCCGACCCAGTACTTTCAGGTCGGCGGTGGATTTAGCTGGGAGGTTGTACGATGAACGAGCCGCGTTGGTGAAATCTGAGGGCAGTAAGAAGGGAAGTGATGAGAGGAAGTGGCAGGGGAAGAGGTTTGGTCGGGGTGATACTTCGACAAGTAGTAAGAAGGCACGGGTTGATGATCGTCGTGTGGTCGTGACAAGTGCAGGGTCGAGAAAGTGCGGGAAGTGTGGGCGAGAGCACGGTGGTGAGTGCAGATGGGGGCTGAATGTATGTTTCAAGTGTGGAAAGCCCGGTCATATGGCCAAGGAGTGTAAAGGAATGAGATGCTTTAACTGTGGGGAAAGTGGTCATATGAATAAAGACTGCAAGAAGCCGAGATCTGAGGGTTCCGGCGTGAAGAAGACAGGGGGTGAAGGGTCGAAAGCGAGCGCCAGAGCATTCACGATGACGCAGGAAGAGGCGAGGACGGACCCTGATGTAGTGTCCGGTACGTTTCTGGTGAACCAAACTTTAGCCTCTGTATTATTTGATTCCGGTGCCAGTAGGAGTTTCATTTCTGTCGCTTTTTGTGCCAAATTGCCCGTTAGTAGTAGACGTGTGGATGTACCGTTTGATGTAGAGACTGCTATAGGTAAAACCACCAGGATTTCTGAGGTAATTGAGGGTTGCGATGTAGAACTGGAGGGTCACAAATTTCCAGTTAAACCCTTTGTGATGACGTTAGGTGGTTTCGATTTGGTGCTTGGAATGGATTGGTTGGCAGATTCCGAGGCGAACATTGTGTGTCGCAAGAAGATGATCAGTTTGACAGCGCCTGACGGTAGTCCAGTGACAGTTTATGGGGATCGGGTTACTACAATTCCGAAAGTGATCTCAATGGCAGTGGCGGGGAAATGTATGAGGCGTGGATGTAACGCCTATTTATGTTATGTGAAAGATGTAGAGAAGCCAGCACCACAACTGTCTGATGTTCCGGTTGTGTGTGAGTTCCCAGACGTGTTCCCGGAAGACTTATCGGGATTGCCACCTGACAGAGAGATCGAGTTCCAGATTGATTTAGTACCAGGCGCCCAACCTGTTGCCAAGGCACCATACCGATTGGCCCCGACAGAGATGAAAGAGTTGATGGAGCAGTTACAAGAGCTACTGGATAAGGGGTTTATTAGACCGAGTATCTCACCTTGGGGTGCTCTGGTCCTGTTTGTAAAGAAGAAGGACGGTAGTATGAGGATGTGCATCGACTACCGAGAGCTGAATAAGCTGACAGTAAAGAACAGATACCCCTTGCCGAGGATCGACGACTTGTTTGATCAACTTCAGGGTGCTAGTTGGTTTTCACGTATAGATCTTCGATCAGGCTACCATCAACTGAAGGTGAAGGAGCAG
This sequence comes from Flaveria linearis, assembly GCA_024085815.1. Classification (NCBI taxonomy): domain Eukaryota; kingdom Viridiplantae; phylum Streptophyta; class Magnoliopsida; order Asterales; family Asteraceae; genus Flaveria; species Flaveria linearis. The sequence continues at coordinate 73,481,258 of CM044002.1, read as the reverse complement.
GATATCCCTAAAACAGCTTTTCGTACGCGCTACGGTCATTATGAGTTCCTCGTTATGTCATTTGGTTTGACCAACGCGCCAGCTGCTTTTATGGACCTGATGAATAGGGTGTGCCGGCCGATGTTGGATAAATCAGTGATTGTATTCATTGATGACATCTTGATTTATTCAAGGAGTGAGACTGAGCATGCCGGTCACATTCGTGAAGTTTTGGAGACGTTGAGAAGGGAGAAGTTGTATGCTAAATTCTCCAAGTGCGCATTCTGGTTGCGTGAAGTTCAATTCTTGGGTCACGTGGTAAATCCGGATGGAATTATGGTCGATCCGGCGAAAGTGGAAGCAGTGATGCAATGGAAGTCTCCGAAGACGCCGTCCGAGATCCGTAGTTTCTTGGGCTTGGCGGGCTACTACCGAAGGTTTATCCAGGACTTTTCCAAAATTGCTTCTCCACTGACAAAGTTGACCCGGAAGGATGTGAAATTTGTATGGGGTCAGGCACAAGAGAAGGCATTCGAAGAACTGAAGACAAGATTGACCCAAGCTCCAGTATTGGCGTTACCCGAGGGGAGTGAAGATTTGGTGGTTTATTCTGATGCCTCCTACTCGGGTTGGGGTGTGTATTAATGCAGAGAGGAAAGGTGATAGCCTATGCATCCCGGCAGCTGAAAGTTCATGAGGTTAATTACCCTACTCATGACTTGGAGCTCGCAGCTGTGGTGTTCGCGTTGAAGATCTGGCGGCACTACTTGTATGGGACGAAGTGCACCATCTTCACGGACCACAAAAGCTTGAAGTACTTCTTCGAGCAAAAGGATCTGAATATGAGGCAACGGCGATGGTTGGAACTTATAAAGGACTATGATTGTGAGATCCATTACCATCCGGGCAAAGCCAACGTGGTGGCGGATGCCCTTAGCCGAAAGGAGAGGCCCGAGCCAATTCGAGTGAAGGCGTACCAGTTAATCATGACCTCCGACGTGATGAAACAGGTCAAAGAGTTCCAAGATGAAGCTTTGAAAGACGAACATCTTAACTCTGAACGCATGAGAGGTCTGGTCGCGGAGTTGGGTGAGAACGCGACGGGTGTTAGAACTCGGTTTGGGCGTATGTGGATTCCTCGTCTAGGGGATCTGCGAATGAAGATTCTGGATGAAGCCCATAAGTCTCGATACTCCATTCATCCCGGTGCCACCAAGATGTACCAAGATATGAAGAAAGATTATTGGTGGCCGGGTATGAAACGCGATGTGGTGGAGTATGTGAGTAAATGCCTCACGTGTTTGCAAGTGAAGGCGGAGCACCAGAAGCCGTATGGAAAGATTCAACCTTTGGACATCCCGGAGTGGAAGTGGGAACACATCACCATGGATTTCATCACAAAGCTGCCACGTACCCCTAAAGGGTATGATACGATCTGGGTGATTGTGGATCGATTGACGAAGAGTGCTCACTTCTTACCGATGCGGGAGACTTATTCGTCCGAGAAGTTGGCTGATCTTTTCATCAAAGAAATTGTGACTCGTCACGGTGTACCGGTGTCGATTGTATCTGATCGCGACACACGGTTTACATCCAAATTTTGGAAGAAATTCCACGATGCTATGGGGACGAGATTGCATATTAGCACGGCTTATCATCCTCAAACTGATGGTCAGTCGGAAAGGACCATTCAGACCTTGGAGGATATGCTTCGGGCATGTGTTATTGACTTCGGTGGAAGTTGGGATGACCATCTACCGTTAGCTGAGTTCTCGTACAACAACAGTCATCATGCTAGTATTGGCATGCCACCCTACGAGATGTTATACGGTAGAAGATGCAGGACCCCCGTCTGTTCGGGTGATATTGGTCAGAAAGAATTGGGAAGCGTCGAAGTGGTAGAGGCTACGACTGAAAAGCTTGAAAGAATTAAAGCATATATGAAAGCGGCCAAAGACCGACAGAAATCGTATGCCGACAAACGACGCAGACCGATTGAGTTCCAAGTGGGAGATCGTGTTATGTTGAAGGTCTCACCTTGGAAAGGGATCATTCGATTCCGGAAGCGGGGTAAGTTGAGTCCGCGATATATAGGCCCTTTCCGAATCGTTGCTCGTGTAGGAGAGGTGGCCTATAGGTTAGATTTGCCAGATGAACTAAGTGGAATCCACCCGACTTTCCACGTGTCTCATCTGAGGAAGTGTTTGGCGGACGAAGACATGGTCGTTCCACTGGATGATATAGAGGTAGACGAAAAGCTCAATTATGTAGAGCAACCAGTGGCGATCATAGATCGCAAAGAAAAGAGGTTGAGAAATAAAGTGGTTCCCCTTGTGCGTGTACAGTGGCGGCACAGGAAGGGATCCGAGTCGACGTGGGAATCTGAAGAAGAAATGAGGCAACATTACCCAAGACTATTTGAGGAATGACAGGTTTCGGGGACGAAACCTAAAATAAGGGGGGTGGACTTGTAACACCCGCAATTTTGATTAGACAACGGGAAATAATAAGAAGAAAAGAAAAGAAAGAAGTCTGGGAGGAAAAGGGAAAGGAAGAGAAAGTAGAAGGGGGTTTTGTGTGAAAGTACAAGAAAAGAGAAATATCTGATATACATAGGGATGGCTGCCCATTTCTTTTCTCACAACCCCCAAATCAGCGAGAGTTTTAGAGAGAGAAAGAGAGCAGACTACGAGTTTGAAGGAAGAACAAGAAGAAGAGGAAGACGAGTTCGAGGTACTGGGTTCCATGGCTACTGATTTCGAAGGAGTCATACCCAGCAACACAATGTGAGTTCTAAGACCCCTGTTTTACCTATTTTGAATGATTTTTGGGGGCTGGAACACATATTAAAACTGTTTTCGAGCTGTGAGCGCTCAACCTGTGTATGTATGTATGAGTATGAAGGTGTGTATGGCCCGTTTGGACTGCTATGCCTAGTGTATGTAAGATTTCTAGGGCAGGTAGATGAATCTCAGCATGTTGATCATATGAGTACTGCCAAATGTATGTTTTAGGAATCCTTCTTATGATATGCATGATGTTTAGTTGATTCTAAGCAGCTGATATGATAAATCAGTGCTAATGTATGTTAAGAAGATGAGCAGGTTGTAGAATTTCACAGGTTAAGTGCAGGTCACCATACTCAGCCGCATTAACAAATGCGGATGGGTCAGGAAATGCGGTTAAGGGAAATACTCAGCCGCATTGACCTAATGCGGGCGAGTTGGGGAGTAGCCAAGGCATCCTTCATTCGCATTAACTAATGCGGGTAGAATATGAAATGCGATCAAGGCATTCTTCAGCCGCATTAACCAATGCGGGTAGTTATGAAATACGGTTAAGGCATCCCCTCAGCCGCATTGACTAATGCGGACAGTATGGAAATGCGGTTAAGGCACTTCTTCATCCGCATTGACCAATGCGGATGGCCGAGAAATGCGGATGGACCAGAGAGGAAATGCGGTAGACACTTGAGCAGAATTCTGATATCTGGGAACTTAAAGTGAGTAAGATAGGCTTTGACCTAGGAGGTTCCGGGGTTATATGAGTTGACTTTTAGGTTGTGGATGATGATGATGTAGCATGGGTATACCTGCAGTATACCATGTATGTATGATGCCTTGTATAGTGATGAATGAATGTTATGTGTATGATGCCTGTATGCTAGTATGATGTGAGTATGCTAGTATGATGTATGTACGTTAGTATGATGTTGCCATGATAAATGGTGACTACTGATGATATGTAAGTATGTATGTTCCTTATGTATATGTGTTTATCTTTAATAACTTTACGTGAATGAATGAACGAAAGAAGCAAATGTATTAAGAACGTAAAGTAAAAGATAATGAAAGAAGGAACATGATGAATGAATGCATGCATTAATGAAAGAGAGTAAGAAAGGCTTGCAAGCAAATGAAGGAGGTGCACACCCCTGGCAGGTGTTAGCTCAACGGTGTACGGGTTAGCTACCCCGAAGGATGTACATCGGGTCAATCATTGAGATTGATAATGAGGTGAGCAACTTCGTGTTGCAAGAGACTCGGTTAGCAGGCAATCATAAGATTGTCACTGAGGTGAGCAGTCGCGCACTGCAACAGACTCGGCTAACGTATGATAGAATGATAATGAGGTGAGCAACTTCGTGTTGCAAGAGACTCGGTTAGCAGGCAATCATAAGATTGCCACTGAGGTGAGCAGTCGCGCACTGCAACAGACTCGGCTAACGTATGTTAGAAGTAAGGTGAAAAGATGAGTGGTGCATGTACCTATCCCAGGTGACTGGATCAGCTTTGTGCACAACGTTCGTGGCTAACCACCACAGGTCCAGCACCAGTAGTATGTATGATGAACGGGGGTATGGTACATGTCACCGAATGTAATGAACGTTCGAACGAAAGTAATGAAAGTATGAATGAATGTAATGAATGTTCGAACGTAAGTAATGAATGTAAGAATGAAAGTAAAGTACGTACGAAAGTACAAGAAGTATGCATGAATGAAAGTAAAGTACGTATGAATGAACGTAAAGTATGTATGTATGAAAGTAAATGAGAATGATGAAGTGTACACGAATGAAAGTAAGTAATGAATGATGAGATAATAATAATATTATCTACGTGTACGTGATGTGTGAAAACATGTATGAAAGAGCAGTTAATGAGAATGAAAGTATGTTTTATTATAAACTAGAACTCACTCAGCAACGCTGACTTTTATGTGTTTTCCAGTTCGCAGGTAGTGTTGCTGAGGATGGCACGAGGCGGCTACTCAGCTCCTTTGGGATGGCATTCACTTTTTGATTATGCAGCCACATCATGTGTTGTGGACCGTAATGCGCGCAACACATTATGTTGCATGCAAGTGTGAGATTTCTTAAGAATCTTGATAAACGGGATTACTTAAGGAATCTCCTTTATGATCAAAAAGATATTTTTGAACTTAATATCTTCTATTAGAGGTCACTGTTTAGGACCATTTTGTACACAGAAAAGATGAAATCTTTTGTAGTAAAGCTAGGCAATGTAAAGAAAGCTTGTATTTTGTAACTAAGACAATGATGTAAAAGCTTTCATGATGAAATGAGAATGTATATATTTTATTAATTCCGCTGCGTATTTCATGATTATGTATTAAATGTATGTTTTATGTGATGAAGAACCAACAGTAAGGTGCCCGGTGAGCGGGGCCTTACAACCTGCCAACTGGAAACACATAAAAAGTCAGCATTGCTGAGTGAGTTTTAGTTTTATAATAAACATATTATATTTCTTTTAGAAACCATTTCTTTCACATGATCATACATCATACGTACACAGAGATAATATTCATTATTATCTTCATCATTCGTTATACATCATCATCTTTAACTTCTCATATGGATCCTGTCAGGCTTTACCCACTTCATAGCACTCGGCTATGATTGTTGTGGTTGAATGACAAGGATCCCGTTTCATTCTTACTTGCACATTGAATTCTGATGTACCAATACCATATGCTATACCCCGATCCGTCTTAGCTACTGGGCCGTGAATCAATAGAGCGTATGCCACAGCAGCCTTAGCTACTGGGCCGTGAATCTAAGCGTATGCCACAGTACTTGTAGGTAAGCGGTAGAGGTACCATGACCATGGTCAATCACAAAGAAGGACCAATCGACTTATTCAAGGTTTGCAAGATGTAATTCGTTCGTTCGTTAATGCATGTATTCATCATCTTATTACTCATTCATTCGTTCATTAATACATGCATTCGTCATCGTGTTCTCTTTCATTATCTTTCACTTTACGTACATAATACTTCGTTCGTTCATCGTCATAACACATGAGTCGTGAAAGATATATACATCATCACAAGGAACACACACCACACCCATCATACATACATCATCATACATAGCATCATACATACGTAATCATACATAGCATCATCCATACATAGTCTACATCATCAGTCATCTACAGGTACTTACTTCCGTATCTTTCCCGAAATCCAGGACTTAACTATGCATTATTTTGGGTACAACAGCCCTAATTGTCCCTCCTAGACCGTGGGGACTCATGCTAGGACCTCATACAACACGCCCAAGTCCTTAATCATACCTTAAACGTTCATCACAACATTATACCCAAATGGGCCATACATACATATTTCAATAAACAGGTTTATATGTGTTCCAGCCCCAAAATTGTTTAAAACAGTAAATGAGGGGTCCTAGAAACTCACCTGTGCTTGACAAGCAGCTTCTCAATCAAGCTTTAAAGACGTGGGTCACACTACGCTGCCTGCAGATATGTTAACACTCAAAGAGTTAATTTCTGCCTAAATTCGCTAATAGTTTCGCCCATAGTTTCGCCCTAGCGAAAGTGTAGTTTTGCTAGGCGAATCAGCAGTTTCGCTGCTAATTTCGCTGGGCAGCCTTCTGCCAGTTTCGCTGGACAGATTCACTACCTTGAGCGCCCAACTTTCGTTGGGATTCCCTAGTTTCGCAATGTCTAAGGGTCAACCTGGGCATCAGCGAAGTTATCATAAAATCAATAGTTCCGCCCAGGCGAAAGTATAGTTTCGCTGTAGCGAAACTGTAGTCTCGCTGAGAATCCTTATAGTTTCGCTGGACGAACTTACAGTTTCGCTGGACGAGTGCTTAAATTCGCAGAACGAGCTGAAATTACGAATCAGCTCATTTTAACCCAAAAATCCAATCCTTTCCACCCAAACCCTTGGGTTATCATCCAGGAACCTAAATCTAAGCTTCTTACATGTTTTATTACCCTAAACGTGCGTTTGGGCGATTCTTGCCACTTTAAAACCCCAAAAACCAAACCCGGGTTTTTCACTAAATGGAGCAATTATACTACGTTTTCTACCTTGATTCTTGCTATTTAGGAGTCCACGAACACCAGCCTTCGATTCTTGACCAACCGAGCCTCGATCCGACACTTTCTCTCTCTACACTTTCTCTCTCTAGAAATGGGTGTTGAGTGAAAATGAGAGTTTTTCAGCTGATCCATCTATATATATGCCAGACGTTCCCGCGACCCCAAACTCGTTAAACTCGTGACCCGAAGGGTTAACTCGGTCTAATGCCCACAACCATTTTATATTTATTAAATGGTTTTCGTCTGAGCCCATTATTATTACTTGACTTGCTTAGAAAAATTTCCGGGTGTTACATATTGTAATTATCGCATGTTTACTTGTGTTATACCAATTTAAGTTCTCACTTTCAAACTCTTAATTTATGTACTTTAGTGATCTAGTTCTGAGTAGATCTACTAGGTTTGACAAGCTTCACCCGAGCTACTCGCGCTAGCACGACTGCGTGTCAAACGGGTGTTTAATCGATCTAAAATTTGTTGTTGTGGTCTAGTAACCACAGTCTAGGCATCTTCGGTTGCGAACTTCATACACTAAGTAACTTGTTATATAAACTAGATAACTACTGATATTACTTTGCTTACTGGATCTATTATTTATGACATATTACTGCTTATCAAAACTTGTGAACTCACCAACCTTGTGTTCACAATTTAGCATGTTTCTTTCAGGTTCATAAGGTGCGCATGCTTAGGAGCATTGCATCATTTCATCACATTTCAGGTTATCTATAAAAAAGTTTAAACATTGATTTATACAAGATTTCATTTATTTGGGTTGCGCGTGTTTGCGCTATTTAAGCTATAAATAATTAACTGATTATGCTTCCGCAATTGTTTTCTTGAACTTATCATTAAAATATGTTTTGGGATTGTCTAATAATATTAAATGCTACTTTGTCTCATTTGTGTTTTTTGATGTAACTATCGGCTAAGATTCTGGTATGTAACGCGTCTAACGGTAAAACACCGTTTGTGGAAATTAACCATGTAACAATAATGCCCAAACAGTGATGCTCGACTAGTTGGAGGTCCGAAAGGATGATGGAATTCGAATACACTTTGTGTGTGTGTGCATGTTTCAGTTGGAATTGAGTGTTTAGTTTAGATCAAACGGATTGTATGTGGTAATTTTATTAGTATCAACTTGAACAATTTATGAAATTGATTCGGGAGTTTCAAGTTTGAAATGGTACGATTCATGGTTACTGTCTAAATTGATTCAGTTGTTACCTTTGTAATGATCATAAGGGGGCGTTTGGTTCGTGGAATTTGTTGGAATTAGAATTGGAATTGGAATTTGAATTGTAATTCAAAGGAATTGCCTTTGGAATTCAATATTTTCCAAATGATTTGGAATTCAAAGGAATTTGAATCTATAAAGGGAATTTAAATTCCAAATGCATCTTCAGTGCCAATACATTATAAAGGAATGAGAATTTATCACCCGTTGCAAACCGCCACCACCTCAATGACCACCGATCATCGCCGCTACATACCACCGACTGCCGCCGCCGTCACCGTCGACAATCGACCGCGACCATCAACCGCGCCCGTTGCCGAAAACAGACCGCCGCCGCCGATCGACCGCCATAAACCGATAACGCTCGTCGTCGAGACACGGTTCAGCAACGACGGTCGGTGACAATCGACGATTAGGGGTGGCGGTGGTCGTCGTCGGTGGCGGGCGGTGGGCGGCGGTGACGGCAATTGGGGTCGGCGGTGGTCGGGTCGGCGGTGGTCGGGGTCGGCGGGGGTCGGGGTCGGCGGGGGTCGGGGTCGGGGGGTCGGGGTCGGCGGTGGTCGGGGTCGGCGGTGGTCGGGGGCGGCGGGGGTCGGGGTCGGAGGGGTCGGGGTCGGCGGTGGTCGGGGTCGGCGGGGTCGGCGGTCGGTGACGGACGACGGCGGTCGACGGCGGCGGTCGGTGAAGGACGGCGGCGGTCGGCGGACGACGATCGTTGTCAGTGATCGGGGGCGGGCAGCGGCGTCGACGATCGGGGGGCGTCACAGTCGGTTGGCGGTGGGCGGGGTGGTAGGCGGCGGTCGGTGGTTGGGGGCGGCGGGGGTTAGGGTTGGCAGGGGGCGTCGGCGGTCGGGGTCGTCGGTAGTGTCGGTCGGCGGTGAGCGGGGTGGTCGATGGCGGTTAGTGGTGGAGGCAAGAGTCGGTGGAATTTGAAATCCTTCAATATTTGGAAGGATTTTGAAATCCTTTATTTGAAGGAATTTGAGGGAATTAATTCCAATTCCAATTCCAATTCTTTTTCAACCAAACATCTGAAAAATGGAATTCAAATTTCAATTCCAACGAATTCCTACCAACCAAATACAATGACCAATGAAATTCAGATTCCAATTCCATTGAATTCCATTGAATTCCTGCATACCAAACGCCCCCTAAGTATGATTGAAGGCAATTGATTTGATCGTTTGATCAAATTTTGAAGTCGAAACAGATTGATTTTGATTGAGGATTTTGGTTTAGAGTGTACCTATGTTGGAACAAACGTGTACTCTAATTAATAGGGACCATGGGTTTAAAACAGGTATGCATTTGGTTTGAAATGGCTTAATTAGGTCTAAGTCGAATTTTTTTGGGTGATTTGATGGTGGCCAGAGGTTTGGCTAGAAACATGGGTAGCCAGGGGGTGTTTGATTCAGAAGAACATACAATTTGGTATGTGTGGTTCCAAAGTCATTATTTCAGGTTTAAAACCTTTATTTTAAGTTTTAAAAATGACATTTTCAACCTTAAAGTTATAACACCCTAATTTTAAAAATAAATCAAATTATTAATAATTACTTTAAATTCTATAAATCTTCTATAAACTTTATAATTTAATTATTTATTTTGAAAGCATCATAATTAATAAACAAATTCCATAAACTTAAAAAAATTAGTTTTATAAGTTATAAAATTGTTACAAATTGAATAAGTAAGATATCATGATAAATAAAAATGATTAAAGAATGAATTTTTCATTCATATAATTGACCCAAACGAGTTTAGTTTTACAGTTCAAAACGCATCAAATTTACATTTCGGTCTAATAATTTCAATATTGTAATTTAAAACTAAAAAGTAAGAAAAATAATAAATAAATCAATAAAAAAATTGTTGGACGCATGGTTTGAAACTTTGAATCGGTGACACTAAAACTAATAAAGAAATATCTACAAATGGTTATTGCCTTCCAAACAAAGATTATATCACCAAATTCTTATGTTTCTAAATAGCAACACCAAAAAATTAGATTTTGTAGGAAAAAAATTATCGTAACTTGCACCTGCAGTACTAGAACCCATAATTTTTGTATTAAAAAGCATATTAATTACCATTGGGATGTACCTTAGGACTCCAATTCTTATGTACTCAAAGAAATTGCTGAATCAATATTTCAGATTCGTTGAGCTTGGATCTTAGGATTCATCATTTTCAGATCTGAAAATTCAAAATTAAGATGGGTGGATGTGTGTGAATCATAGAACAAAGAAAATGATAATAATAATGTGTAGATAATTTCATTGATGTTGATGAACAAGTTACAATGAAAGATCAAATACAAAGATGGAAGAAGATCAAACCCACCCAAAGGAGAGGATTTCTCCTTGGGTGGTGCTTCACACCATGGGAAACACACACAAAAGAACCACACTTGCAAAAATGCACTAGTGGGTCTATTTATATTATTAGTACAACATGACCTAATTTTGACTTTTCTAGTTGTCTTGATCTTGACTTTGTCATGTTGTATTGTCTTGTATTGTTGTTTTTGTTGTAATCAACTTGGTCTCTGAACTTGTACAATGAGATCTTCAGTCGGCTGTGATTGTGATTTGGAAAGCTTCAGTTTATCCAATTGTTGAACCCAACAATACTCCCCCTAAACTGATGCTTGCCAAACTCTAACTTTGAAGATCTTCTCTGTCACATGTTTTTATGATCAACTGATGTTCTGACACAATTCACTGTAGTTCTCCCCCTCAGATTAAGCTTCTCCTAATGTATTTCTGATAGAGGATAGAATCTCTTTGAGAACACTTAACGCATTGGATATGAGGTGTATCACTTTTGGATTACTGTTGTTCATATCACACTCAAAGGATTAGTATGTATTAGGCATATGATGAGGCTTTGAACTTCAATAAATAGCATCAGGAACATAAATCAATCTTGAAAACACTTCAACTTATTGAGTTTCTGAAATGACTTCACAATCTGACATTCTTCAGATAATCATTGGTCCCCTTGATTAAAGTCCATCTAACTGTTCCGCTCAGTAGTCAGACACGGGTGCAAAAGATCATCTTTGATTGTAGTATCATGAGCTTCAGAAAGAGTTTCTGACAGTTGTACAAATCCTTGAATAAATCATTGATTACGTGACCATAGTTGATTTCTTCTTTTGTTTTGAATGCTCAAAATGGACGTGCCTGTGGTTGCAATCGTCCGCATTCATGATGTTTTCTTTTTCTTGTTTGTTTGTGTCATCTGTTCATCATCTGTTCATTGATTATGTTATTGATGTTACTGTTGCTTTTGATGTTGATGTTGATAATAATGGTGTTGATGTTGATGGATGTGCATGTGGTTGAAGTAAGCTAACATTTACATTAGTTACTCAAAGCACGAGCATTTGTGATGCAGCTCACGGAATGAAATCGAAGCTCCAAAACATAAAAGTGGCCCGAAAACCTATTTAGAGGCCTTATTTAGGAAAAATAACGGGATAACCCGCCTTTGGCATGTTACCAAGACGTAGCCCTCGTTTCCACGGTCGTTTGACTGGTAGCACGTCAGAAACGGAGGCTCGTAGCCCATGTTATGCCCATTTTGGTGATTAACATCCGCATTTGAGGTTATCATCACCATTCATCCGCATTAGTTGACTGGTATCCGCATTTGTGAAGTCAACATCCGCATTAGTATGATCAACATCCGCATTAGTATACATAACATCCGCATTTGTATGTCATTCAACAGCATGTTCATTGAACATCCGCATTTATGCCTTGTGCATCCGCATTTGTTCTTTGAACTTCCGCATTTGTTCCTTGAACATCCGTATTTCTTTGAATAAATGCGGATGCTTTGTCAGTCATCCGCATTTGTGAAAAAGTCATCCGCATTTGAGATTAACACATCCACATTTGTGGAATACACATCAGCATTTGTTTATATCTCATCCGCATTTGATCAAGCTTCATCCGCATTTGTTTTTGTTCATCCGTATTTGTTTTCAGACTTGAACAAAATGATTTCACGCTGCAGTGCAGGTCGGGAAATCAGCAGTAGCTTTGATTTCTTCATCTTTTCTTCGTTTTTGATGATTATCATGTTCAATTGCATCGAATTTGAAGGAATAATCCAATGGATGATTATATTTCTTCAAATCGTACCATATTAGAACAGATCTGATGACTTTTCTTTTTGATTTTGTGATGAACAAGCGGGTTTTCTTTTTTTGATGATAATCTTGTTCAATTGCATCGAATTTGAAGGAATAATCATGAACTTGTTCACGAGTCTTCAAATCGTACCATAGTTGAACAGATTTGTTGATATTGTTCTGATTTTTTGTGATGAACAGATGGGGTTTTGATGAACAACGACCTTTTTCTTCATTTTTGTTGTTGTGTTCTTTGTTCTTGACATCATTAAGGTTGAAATCAGATCTAAAAACTAGATGAATCCAGCAACCAACAGCTTTGATACCATTTTACTAAATCAATATTTCAGATTCGTTGAGCTTGGATCTTAGGATTCATCATTTTCAGATCTGAAAATTCAAAATTAAGATGGGTGGATGTGTGTGAATCATAGAACAAAGAGAATGATAATAATAATATGTGTAGATGATTTCATTGATGTTGATGAACAAGTTACAATGAAAGATCAAATACAAAGATGGAAGAAGATCAAACCCACCCAAAGGATAGGATTTCTCCTTGGGTGGTGCTTCACACCATGAGAAACACACACAAAAGAACCACACTTACAAAAATGCACTAGTGGGTCTATTTATATTATTAGTACAACATGACCTAACTTTGACTTTTCTAGTTGTCTTGATCTTGACTTTGTCATGTTGTATTGTCTTGTATTGTTGTTTTTGTTGTAATCAACTTGGTCTCTGAACTTGTACAATGAGATCTTCAGTCGGCTGTGATTGTGATTTGGAAAGCTTCAGTTTATCCAATTGTTGAACCCAACAGAAATATCATTTAATATAATTAGAGATTTTATGTATTCAAATTGACATTACCAATTGAAGCGAACAAAATCATTCTATTAACAAGGCTACAATGAAGCCCCCCAAGCAACCATGGTTTATGGATATATTGGTTTGAGAAACTCAGACTTAAGTAAGATCATCCTCCTCCATCTCTTTGGCCTTCAGCACATCTTTCACTCTCAACAAAAGGGTTGTCTTCCATGCATCCTGTTTTCACATAAAACAGGTAAACTAGTTCGTAAACTAATTATATTTGTTCTTCACAAACGTTGTGTCTAAGTCTAGCAACATCTGAGGTGTTGTTTGTTTTTTCTGCAGGAAAACGTCTGCCAGCATTATCTTTTATCATCCATCATGACACATATCCACAATCTCATCGATTTAAACATGAAATTTGGAACTTAATAATAAATTAGTCTGAGTGATTTCTTACTAGCTTAGTCATGCTATCGAATTCCTTGATCGCATCAGTAAATTTTGCAACACCTTCCTCATCAATCGAAGCAGCCAAATCCTGCCCATTGATCAACATAATTTAGATATAGAAAATATTGTCAGTTTTAAAAATGCAACATACCGCCAGCAATCTGTATTCACGTGATCCTGCAAAAGTTGGATCCAGATCCTACAGAAGCAAATACATATTCAAATCACCCCCTTCAAAAAAAAATATTCAGATAATATCTCCAAGCCTGAAGATACACAGGGCCGGCCATCATAATAATTTATGGTGCATTAGGCTTGGGGTCCCAAAAAACTAAGGGCCCCCATTTTTGTAAAAAAATTTTTTATACTGGGCTTGTGGGCTGTAGCATGTGGGCCAAAAGAACAGATATGCATAGCTGTGGTCCTTTGGAGTCTGGACAAATGCACGATGCAACTTGCAAGACAGCCAGGCGCATTCCATGCCCTAGCGGCTAGCTCATGCTCATCGGCCATCGCCCATGGAGGCAATCGCTTTTCCGACTTCCAAGACAATCGTCCTTTCCAAAGACGTGTAAATGATTCGACGCACGTCACGCGAGCGCACAGCCTCATCGGCCATGGAGCAGCGGTGGCGGCGGGCTGGGTAGGTCACTGGGCGCACCGCCACGGCTTGGCTATTGCCTGTTCCACTTCTCCAGACTCCAATCGCACGGTAACTCGGTAAGCATAAAGTCATAAACACTTTCAATATATAACAAATGCCCAACTCGATTTGAACTTAACTCTAACCACAAACAACTAAACAAAGCAGTGTTCTACAGTTCTAGTGTTCTTGAGTCTTGAAGAAGTTGAATATTGAATTTTCGTTCTTGATTTACTCATTTAGATGGCAGCAAGCAAGCAGTGGAGCAGCGGAGCAGGTTATTGAATCTTGATTGATAAGTGATAACCGAGGTTAGATTATTCTTTTAATTCTTGGTTTATGAATCTTGATTGATAAGTGATAACCGACCTGATTAATTGCTCATTCCTAATTGTTTACTAAATACTAATAGCTTAATAGCTTCAATTTACTTTTGAGCCTTTGACTTGTTGTCTTAGGTTGGTTTAGGCAAAAGATATCCCTGATTAGGTATAGTTTTAAGTTGATTAGGTATAGTTTTAAGTTGATTAGGTATAGTTTTTGCCGGTTCCAAGCCCGGATAAAGGAGAAGGGTTTAATAATTTTTTTTAGAAAAGAGCTCCATTTTCTTAATTCGGTTGGGGTCCCAAAAACGTTAAGCCGGCCCCTGAAGATACAAAAGAATTTTCAGATGATCTAATGCATGACCTGATATTTTTCCAAAGCGTTTGTAATTGTCACATCATCACCTTACAGAGTTGGCAAATGCCAGCGTTGAGTAGATGCCCTTTAACTCCATACTTAAGCAGATTATTACTGAGTGCCTGTTTTGTTATGTCTTCATAAATGTCAATCGCTTTCTGATATCTAACACACGTTTTAGATCTACTTAGTTATCTGTTAATGCATAGTACTATATTGGGCAATCTGAGTTTGAGTTTTGAGAGATTAAAAAAGAGTATTCTAGAAAAAATATGCAGACAAGCTTACTGTCCCATCTCAGCAGCATATTCAGCAATCTTGAGCCTGCACTGATTTGCAGAACTGCTGACTTCTTCACCTTGATAAAGATCAGCTGCTTTATCAAAGTACACCATAGCTTTCTCCAAGTTCTGTTCACTTTCATACAACTCTGCTATTTCCTGCACACAAAAAATTAAAAAAAATAAAGAAATCAATATCCACTCAACTTATGCTATTTTCATGTCACAGATTACTTTTAAAGTATTTAAAATTCCTAATGTTTGCTCTTTACATTAAGAATAGCATGACACAGAGAAAGAGATCAAGAAATGTACCTTACAGTACCTTGCAGACATACCTAGCCGCCCAATCTCCATGAATAAATCTAAGGCCTGCTCTAGGCGAGAAATGCACTCTGCAAAGTATCAAATGATATGAAGATGAAAAGGTGGACACCTGTTTAAGGTATAGATTATAGCAAAATCATGTATGGAAGTTGAAAATGTGGACACCTGTAGTGTTCGTTTTCTTATAGGAATGACCTGCGTCCGCATAAGCATTTGCAGCTTCCTGTTTGCCATCCAACTACAAACAGAATGAAATTATAAATACAGGATTTTATGTAATCCATGAGGCCACACATTACATAGAATTTTTCTCACATGTAGTAAGAAAACACATGCTCTATGTTTATGTTTCCTTCTAAGTTAATCGAGTGTAAAATTATGTTTTCTTCCATTTAGAGTCATTTTTATTTTCCTGAGAAATTCATGTTTTCTTCTAATTTGAAGGGTCTAACTCATGTTTTTCTTTGAAACCACACACTAGCAAAACAACTCAGGTAAATTTTAGGGCTGGAAAGTCCGTGGATCCTCCCCTGGTTCTGCCATCCGGTTATGCCTATTTGAACCATACCCTTTGAATAGACACGTTACCAATCGGACCCTTGAACCGGGTGAACAGGAGTGGATGGTTAGAGCGGATTTCATAACCTTTTTATCTTTTTTCCCTTCAAGATCTCATATTTTCATTAACTTAGTATCTCACTACCCATTTTATATTTAAATAAGTTTTTATATTGTTAAGATTTAAAGCATATAATATATTTATATTTTGTTATAAATTAGATGTATATAATTAGTTTCTAATCCGATTTTCGAATCTTGTACGAGTAGTTAACTGACAACGCGTCTTATTCGTTGTCCGGTCCGGTCCGGTCGGTTCTGAAACATTGATCGCACTAGCTATTGGTAGTCTCTTACCTTCAAGTAACACTCAGCTAACTCACATAAACTGCCCCTGCTTGATCCCCTGAGAAAATGTTCAAAATTAGGAAGAAATACATACATCTACTTGTACATAAGACCAAATAATCTTGAAGTAATTAAATATCATTGTTTGAAAATTCTCTAAAACATGAATATGGTCACAACATTTGTTTTTTGAGGCTGAGTAGACACAAACTTGAAATCGAAATTAGATCATGATAGGTTTTTGGTGGAACCAAGAGGGTAAATGAACATTCATTTTAGGGTGAAAAACAAAATTCAATAAAAAAGTAATTTCTTCCATATATAAATGAAAGATGTATAAAACAGACTACAAATATCATAACCTTAATCGATTAAAGAAAAGCATCAACATCATATCAATAACATTATATCATATAAACTCTAATGAACATGCATAATTTCCATAGCATATTAACACGCACATCAAAATAAAAAACAAAATCACAATGAATAATGTGTGAGATGGATTAGAATTCGATTGATTGTTGGCGGGTGTGACATACATACATGATTTACCAATTTTATAGAAATTTGCAGCTTTCTCGTATAAATCGGCGGCGTCTTCATGTTTAGAACCGAAGAGAGTCCAGTCGGTAAGCTTCTTGTCTGCTTGTTTTTCGAAATCTTCACCTTTCGCAATTGGATCAGACATTCTCTTTGTTTCTCTCTTTTCACAACATCCCCTTCCTCCATCCAACTATTCAGACATTGCATTCTATTAATATTTTTATTTCTATTTCACGATATTGTACTCCGTACCATGTGCTATACTTTTATGAATGTCGTGAAAACTTAATCACATATTACCTTTCACGTTTGAGGAAGAGAAAATTGCATAAGTGCCCCATGGAATAACCAAATTACAAGTTTGGTCCTCGGTATTTTAATATAGCAAACTTAGTCCATAAATTTGTTAGATGGTTGCAAATTTGTCCCTCAACACCGGTTCAATTACTTTTTAACGATGTGAAAACTAAACTTGTAATATGATCAAACCTTAGGGACCAACCCTGGGTGGACACCTACATCCTCACCGATTGAAATCGTTACATCTTCCACTTGAAACCTGTACGACCCACTCATTTTTATGGTTCAATAATGAGGCTATCGTCTTCTGGTGAGAGATTTGGTTTGATTTTATGACAATTCTGGTTCAATTACGACACTGCCACCTCTGTCCATCTTTCGCCTGAAACCGCTGCTACCTTATGCACGAAATCAACGCGACCTACATGTTTTATGGTTCGAGTTTGGTGACCTTATTTTTGATGATGAAAGGTTGGGTGTTTGTGTGGAGGTGGTGTTTGAATTGTTGTTGTTGTTGGCCGGTAAGCAGCATCCATAGATCGCAAACGATCATTGATTCTGCCCGAAGAAGTAAATGGTGATGGGGAAGATGATTGAATGTGAGTCCATCAGTGGCAGAGCTTGAACACTCTCATAAGAGAGACGTGGGAGAAATTAAATTTTCTTGGGGGGGAACTCGATATATATATATATATATATATATATATATATATATATATATATATATAATATATATATATATATATATATATATATATACATACAGTATCAGACCAAAAAATTTATACCGCCAGACCAAAAATTTATACCGCCAAACCAAAAATTTACACTATCGACGAAAAAAGAGGGGGACGGCGGCCCTCCGAACCCTATTACCTCCGCCACTGATTCCCATCAATTTGTATGATCATTTTTGTTATTTAGTTATATATTAGAGTTTAATTTAAAATTTAGTCAAGTTATTTGATTATTTCGCTTTTATTTTAGTTTTTAAACATTTTTATTTTTGATTTCTTTTTAATTTTAGAGAAAGTTTCACAAATGGTCCCTAAGGTTTGATTGTATTGTAAGTTTAGTCCTCGTATCATTAAAAACTGATGAATACTAACGGCAGGGATTAATTTACAACCTTTAACAAATATTTGGACTAAGTTTAAATTTTTAAAATCTGGGGATCAAATTTGCAATATGATCAAACCATGGGATCATTTATGTAATTTTTTATTAAGTAAATAACTAGCTCATGTGGTTTCAAACATTCTAGATTCATGTGGTTGACTTGAAAATTAATTTTGTGTTTAGGTATTTACTGGTGATTTAAATGATCTACTTGTAAATTTATAAGGTATTTACGGTGGAGAGGACACTCAAATCATGAACCCCACTACACCATGAACCCACCAATCACAATATGTCATATCAAAACATGTTACACCACATCAAACAATCATATTCGGAGGGGCGCACTCATGGCACACCATGCCACAAAAAATGTAAAACAAAAATTTCGTAAATTATAAAGTTACAAAATGAATTAATTAAAGTAATAAAATAATCTTCATCGTTCAAGACCATGCTATCCATATTTCTACAACATGTTTCACGAGATCAAATCTAAGCCTAAAATATGTTTTTCTCATCGCGCAACTTCAAAATAGTATTTCGCTCTCAACTGGATTGGTCGGTGGGTCTCGAATACGCACTGGAGAAATAACTTTACCGTTGTTTTTATAATCATATTATGCAGTATAATACATGCATACATTTTATTTATCATTTTTTTCATCTTTATCTCCCTTTCCGGTCATGCAGGTATTTACATTTTGCTTTTGAAACACCAAAAACTTGTTCAATGTCTATTCTTGCTGACTCTTGCATTATTTTACATTTAATTTCTTTGTACTCGAAATGATAAGAATATGAATTCTCAAAAGTTGACCAAGAAGAACATATACCATCAGTGAGGTAGTAACCACGTCTATATTGATGTTCGTTAACATGAAACAGACAACTGGGAATATTTCCATTTAATTTGGTCTTTTGGAGAGTGTAAATTAATGAAGAATATTAATGTCGTTGTTAGAACTATCAACACCAAAATACACATGCCGAAACCATAAATCTTGTGACACCATGGCTTCCAGAATGACTATTGAGCCATCGTGATCACCTCGATGATATAACCCTCACAAACACATATGAAAAATTTCTCCAATCCTAATGAGTGCAGTCAATACTACCGAGAATCCATGGAATGCCATGTGTATATTGATGTAACAAGCCAAGTACTATCCCACCCCACCTAGGCGGAAACATGAAGATGCAACGTACATGGTTTTCAAAGCACAAGGTTTAAGCAAACACTATATGAACAAAAAAGTTGGATACCAAAAGTTAAAAATTTTACATCCGAAAAACAATATTTAAAAACAAGATTTGAAACTATAACACATTTTCATGTGTAATAAAAGAAAATCTTCAAAATGCTAGTATCCAGTTTATATGCACATGCTTGCTAAACCCTTTCCATGACACGATTATGTACCTAAAAACATGTTTAAAAGGCATCAATATAAAGTTGGTGAGCCACATTTTTCAAAGAAATGATGTAATTAATTTCCTGTAGAACCATGATAAACAAAAAAAGCCCTGAGTGATCATCATAGACTAGCTAAGACATACGAAGTAATGTGTACATCATGAGCCCATAACCAAACGAGATGTACTAATATTTGCCCCATCCCATGCCTAAACAGACAATGAGATATACCTTTTGAGATATATGCACTCGTTCGACCAAACCGATTTGAGGTTAGCACGATTAACCACGAGAGGTTTGTCACACCCAATAGCGCTATTCATATAATCCACAACCAAACAAGGGTTAATGGTTACAATAGTACTAATGGGTGCGTCTCATTTTCTTGTTATCATTCAAGTAATAGTATTTTATAGTAATGTAACATGTTTCCCCCAAGTATGAAAACAGTATAACAAAAAGGGATGTGAACTCACTTGAAAGTAATGCAAAATTCTAGCAATAAACTTGAAAAGTAGAATGCCCGACCTAGCCGTGCCCTAACAATTTCGAACACCAAAGGTCTAAAGTAACACCCTAGCATCCAAGTTGGCAAAGTTTAACATTCACCCCAACTAGCTAGCTTCATTTGGAAACGCTTGTTATATATAGGTGACTTAATGACCTGTTGATGATACGTCTTAGATTTATACAAAATGTGTTTATATATAATTCCACAAATCATTTCTTTAGTTGATTGTTTATAAGTTTTGAATTTCATTATAACATAAACTTATGCGAGTAATATATATATATATATATATATGTATGTATGTATGTATGTATGTATGTAGTATGTATGTATGTATGTATGTATGTATGTATGTATGTGTATGTATGTATGTATGTATGTTTGTATGTATGTATGTATGTATGTATGTATGTATATGTATAGGGCCAGGATCATGATAGAACTACTTTTTAATTTCAGAACTAAAAGAACCATTGGTTTACATATATGTAAATCATACATAAATGTAAATTACGAAACACTGATTTACATATATGTAAGTTAAATTTGGCGATATTCAGTTGTTTCATATAGTTTAGTGTTCATGTCTTATATACACATATGTAAAACAGCTCAAGTAACATCAGACTTAATTTACGTTTATGTAAATCAATGGTTCTGTGGTTCTGAAAAAAACAATTGTTCTGTAATGGTCCTAACCCTATATGTATATATGCGTGTGTGTGTGTATATATATATATATGTGTGTGTGTGTGATATATATATATATATAATGTATATGTATATGTGTGTGTGTATATATATATATTGTCATACGGTTAGTAAATCTATAAACTAAACAAGAAAATATGTTTTTCTACTAGGTCTACTAAAGTAACATCAAAATATATATATATATATATATATATATATACATGTTTTAAGTGTTTTTACATGTATTAGTTCATAATATAACATGTCAGTAAAATACATCAATCACCAACTTAGTCATATTTGTAGCCTTCCTTGAAATATAAAAAAAAAAGTTCTATTAAGAAAATAACATATTATAAATGATTATTTTTCATAAACAAAACTAGCTTACAACTTTTGAATATATGTGTAACACCCGGAAAATTTTGTCAAATAAAGAAAGAAAAGAAAAGAGAAATAAAAGAAAGATATTTTAGTGAGAAAGAAAAAAGCCAAAGAGGAGGGTATAAAATGTAAATTTGGACATATATTATATTTTGTATAAGTGGGTATGGCCGCCCACATCTTTTGCATACATCAACTGCCTCGGCTTTGAGAGAGAGAGAATAGGAGATCTTCGATATTAGAGAGAGAAAGCTGCAAACTTCGGCCAAGATAAGCAAATTTAACATAATTGGGTTCGGCTTTAAGGATTTTTGTCTATGTAACAGAATTCTACATGTTCTCATGTGTATGCATGTGTTTGGGTATGTTTTTTGGACATGTATAGGTGTTACAAGCTCTTGAAAAGCTCAAGTTTAAGAGGTTGAACTTGAAAGAAAACTAAGGTGAGTTTCTAGACCCCATGTTTTACATCTTTTAATGTTTTTAGGGCTGAAAATGCATGTAAATAGTTTTCATAAAAGTTGTATGTATAACCATATGTATTAATGTATGTATGTTAGTGTTTTGTGGCTGTGCATACTAAGTTAAGGCTTAGAATGGTAGTATTAGGCTTAGAACATGTTAAGATGAGTTTAGGACTGAAAAGTATATTAAAAACGTGTATGTTTGTGTTCATGCGCCCCAAACAGGGGTCATGCACCTAGATTTTGCCTTAGTTAGAAAGAATTCAAGTATGGTGATGTGCCCAAACAGGGCCCATGTGCCTGAAAATTTTACTTAGAAAGTTAAGTGTATTATGATGTGCCTAACAGTATCTCATGCCCCTAGAAATGCCTTAGAAATTTCTAAGTGTAGGTTGGTGCGCCCTAAACAGTGCATCATACGCCAAAGTTTTAGTTGAAACACCTAAGTGCAGGGTCATGCGACCAAATAGTGCTCATGCGCGCTGAACAGCATGCGCCTAAAATTTGAGGAAAAACAGTTAAGTATAGGGACATGCGCTTGCATAGTCCCATGTGCCCAACACTTAGAAAATTTTCTGAAATTTTGGAGAAAAACATAATTTTAGGGTTTGACCCTAGTTTGACTTATGTACTATTTTGGACTATTCTAAGCATGAATATGTGAGGGTTTATGCATATAATATTTTTTGATATGATGAGAAATGTACTTTATGTATATGTGCATGACGTTATTTTTTAATGATTTTCAAACTATGTCTTTATAGTATAATATACGTTAAGTATTATGTTATGACTTTACGTATTATGATGAATGTAAGAATGAATGTAAAGTATAACATAAAAAAGTGAAAGATAACAAAGATGAAAAGTGAAATGTAATGAAAGAAAGAAAAGGCTTGCAAGCAGATTAAAAGAGGAACACAACTCATGAGAGTTAACAGCTCAACTGTGTGTTTTATAGCGGGTGATTTTGGCTAACCCATGAGGGTTCACGGGATCAGTCTTGGTGACTGATCATAGTACGAATTAGGATCCTTGTCATTCGAACCAGGCTTTGTGCCATACAGTAAGGAGATTTATGCCCGGAATGGTGGCTTCAGGCCATGGACTTTGTGCTAAATAGTGACGAGGCTTTGTACCGGAATGGTAGCTTCGAGCTACGATGGGAGAATAAAGAATAAGGTTATGCCTTGTTGTATGTACGATGAATGCTTACGTACGAAAGTAAAGAAAATATTCTCTTGTATGAACCATATAAGTATTTTTGATACTTACAGAACGAGAACTCACTTAGCAACACTGATTTTTATGCATTTTCAGTTGGCAGGTAATTTGCTGAGGATGGCATACGGGGAGGCTACTTGGCAGGGCAAGACTGGCATCTATTCACGCATAATAATATTGTTATTTTGTAATACAAATGAATGAGGCTTTTGTTATTTAACAGTATTGTATTGCTTAACAACAGTATTTATCAATGAAATGAATGGTTTTGATATCTTATTTCCGCTGCTTATTATGAATTATAAATTATGTATGTGTGATGATGCAATGATTGTCCAATGTGAGGTGCCTGTGAACGAGGTCTTACAAGTTGGTATCAGAGCTAAAGTTTAAGTGAATTAGGAAAAATTTTCAAAACCTAATCTGAAACTAAGAATGGGACTAAAGGAAAGGGATGCCAGCCCGAGGTGATACGTGCCATCAGGTATTTCTTTTTCAATATTAATTAGAGTTATATGAGTGCCTATTTTATTATGTGCTTATAGTAGATTTAGATACTGATGTAGTCAGGATATGAAATGCTTGGAGTGTGAAGAGTAAAGTAAATGGCTAATCACAACTGGCCATTGTAATAGGGACTTACTATACTTAACATAAACTGAGTTATTCCTTGAATGACCGTGTTAGTGTTTGAATCTTATAGTGATTAGAGAATAGCTGAGGAGGTAGATCATCAAGGCCTCTAGAGGTGGAGTCGCGTGTCACTAAGAACAAGACTAAGACTACTGAAGGGGCCGGAAGAGCCCGAGATGCATCACTAGGAAGGTGGTGATGAGAGAGCAGTGCAAACTTAAGGGCCTCTGAAAGTGAAAGAGGCGGTGGTAGAGAAAGTGCACCAAGTCATGCAGACGATACTGTCGTCTGTGGTGACTAAAATTATAAGACGGTAAGGGAGGATGAGAAGAAAGAGAGGAGAAGGACCACCGGAAGGGAGGAAAGGGAGCGATCAGAGACTGGGACGATTGTCTCGAGTGAGGAGGAGGAGGAGGAAGAAGAAGAAGCTGTGCAGGAAACTGCATGTGGTTGCAACTATAGGGCATTTCAGAGATGCAAGCCCCCAACATTCGATGGGAATGACATTGATGTTGCTCTGCTCACCGATAGGTGAGGGAGGTGATAAAGGCGGTACTTGATATCAGCGAGTGCCGAGAAGACCAGAAGGTGAAGTTTGCTACCCACTCGTTTGTGGACACGACCTTATGCTGGTAGGACAATATTATCCAGGCCAAGGGTAGTAGAGCCATTGGAAGGATGAGGTTGCCAGAGTTGAAGAAGCTAGTGATCGAGGAATTCTGTCTTCACCAGGAACTCGATAAGACAGAGAGGGAGAGTTCCAACAGCTGGAGGCAGGCACCATGACACCCCAGCAATACACACCAATTTAATAAGATGGCAAGGTTGGTGCCAGATCAGGTGACGCTGGTGTCGAGGAAGATCAAGAAGTACATACAGGTATTGCCAGCTGACGTCCGCAGGATTTGATCGCTGCCCCGGTCGGGTACCTTTCGGTCGGTGCTAGATCGGCGGGTAGGTTATATGATGAGAGGGAAGTGGCAGTGGTCGAGGTGAAGAAGACGGGTGATGGTGACAGAAGCTGGATAGGAAAAGGTTTGGACATGGTGGTTTCACTCCAAACAACAAAAGTGTAACACCCAAAATTCTAGACAAATAAAAGAAAAGGAAAATAATAAGAAAAGAGAAGGAGAAGTATCTTGAAAGAAAGATAAATGAACAAAAGTGGAGGGGGGCTTTGTGTAAAGTACAAAAGTCAAATTACTATAATATATTATGGAGAATGGCCGCCCACACCACTCTTTCACATCCACTTTTATCGATCAAAAGAAAAGAAAAAGAAGAAGAAAGCTGGGTTTCGGTTTCTAGAGAGAGAAAGCAGCAGAGATCTGGGCTTAGGTAAGTAAATTTTGAATAAAGTAGTTTGGTTTTTATGGATTTTCAACCATGAAACGACTTCTACGTGTTCTTACTTGTTTATAAGTACCCGGGTAAGTGTTTTTGGACATGTCTAGGTGTTAGAAACTTCTGAAAAGTTCAAGTCGAAGGAGTTAAGCTTGGAAGTAGCTTAGTGAGTTCAAGACCCCGTAATTTTACATGTTTTAACTCTTTTTGGGGCTGAAAATATATTAAAAATGATTTTTATAAATTTTATGTGTGTAACCGTATGTAATTGTGCATGTATCGTGATGATTTATGATCGTTTAAGTGATGTGCATGTTAGATAGGAATTAATAAGCTTAGAATAGGGTGATATGATTGTTTGGGGCTGAATACATTCAAGAAACAAGTTCAATAGAAGGTTCACGCACCTACATAAGGCCCATGTGCCTGAAAATGCCTTAGAAAGATCTAAGTGTTGCTCATGCTCCCAAACAGGGCCCATGTGCCTAGCCTTTTTGCCTTATAAAATTTTAAGTAAGACCATGCGCCCAAACAGGGCCCATGCGCCTGAAAATATGCCTTAGAAAGTTAAGTATAGGATGATGATGCACCCCAATAATGCCAATGCGCATGAATAGTTCATGCGCCCAAGACTTAGCAGGAAAAAAGGTAAAGTGTAGGGCCATGCGCCCAAATAATGCTGATACACCTAAGCAGGGCTCATGCCTACATAGTGCTCATGCGCCCATGACACTTAGAAATTTTCCAAATTTTGGAGAAAAAAAACAAAATGATTTGGGTTTGACCCTAGTTTGACATTAGGGTTTTAACTTTTATTATTATGCATAATTATGAGTTGTTCTTATGTTCCATAATTATTATTATTGTGTGACTTACGTGGGTGTGTTATGATCATATACGTAAAGTATTATCATTAATAAAAGTGAAAGATTAATGATAAAGAAAAGTGAAACATAAGTGAAAGAATGAAAGTCTTGCAAGCAAATGTATAGAAGGTGCACGACCATGTTGTCGTTAGCCAACTGTATGCGGTTTAGCTAACCCGAAGGATGCATGCAGGGTAAGTCATTGAGAACATTAGATGTTTTGTAAATGAACTACGTTGTATTAAATGGCAAATTATTCATAGTAAAGGTTTATTGTTTCCGCTGCAAATGTTCGATTCTAAAGTTATGATTATATGTTACACGCATTGTTTATTTTAAAATACATGCAATGAAAGACCGACTGTAGGGTTCCCGGGATCGGGGCCTTACACTAAGCTCCCCAGTCACCTAGGGTAGTTACAAGGGTCCCTGTC